>VZRO01000259.1:217533-311718 GCA_013397915.1 Daphoenositta chrysoptera | reverse complement strand
CTTGCTGAGGGTGCCCTCAATCCCACTGTCCATGTCACTGACAGAGGTGTTGAACAGTGACGGTCCCAGTACTGACCCCTGAGGGACACCACCCGTCACTGGTCTGCATGGACAATGAGCTGTTGATCACAAATCTGCCTTTCTGTCATCTTTTTTTCAGCTTTGCTATCACAGTGTATCTTTACTCAATTCTTGCACGTGGCAGAGCAGTCAGATTTGATTCTGGCTTGTCAAGCTGTGCTGTGATCTGAGGAATTGGTGCTGACCCACTAGTCAGGTGTTCTAAACGCTGCAGATGGACAGATGTTGTTCCTCAAACTAATTAACAGCCAAATTCTAGTCTGTCTCTTTTGTAGGGAGTGACCAGCTATGTGTCCTGATTATGCAGGAGAGGTCTGCCACACTTTCCATACTGTCCTCAAAAACTGGATCCAGGCAAGAAAGCTGTCCTTGTAATACCTCTTAGATTGGGAAGAATTCCTATGTGGGGTGGGAAAGGTACCGAGTATCTCTTTACAGCCATCCCACAGGGACCAAATTAGTTCTCTGCCATCCTATTCTGGCCAGAAAATAGATTATTATCAGGTTCAAGTCAAAAAAAGGCTGAGAAAAGGAAGGAATCAATGAAAAATGTCTTTCAAAGGGTATGAGAGGGAAGATCCGTCATGTTTGTTCTGTATTCTGGAAAACACTACATCCACCTTTTCTTCTGCTGAACTACATTTGTGTGACTCCTGAGTACTCTGCTGCTTCTTGAGAGGGAGTGGAATTGTTTTCTACTGAATCTAGTGGAAGTTTTTTCTAATCCTATGGTTTTGTGGAAGGAGTGAAGAGAAAAAAAGATCTTCCTCTTGGAAGTTTTATGATAGATGATGCAAGCCACACTCAGCCCAGACAACCATAAAATCTTGGATCTAGTACTTTCTGGGCTTTCATGGAGATTTCCTTATACAGGGTCTGGAGATGCTGATAGGACAAAGCCCCTTTGCTGAGCACCAAGACATGCAACCCATCTGCCTGAAGGGTGGAGCTGGGATCCATACCCACCCTGTAGTGTTCAATACCACCTCTTTGAAGAACTGCTTGAAGGTTGAGTTGTTCCTGTCCTGCCTTCCTGGGAGGAGAGGAGCATTTCCCAGCCTTAGCACTAGTCAGACTGTGGCCAGCTGGGAAAAGATAGTAAGCATTTTGCTCAAATTTGCAAGAGGTGGCTGAGGACCCCGTTCTCCATTCTCCCTGGAAGTTTTTCCCTCCCTCTCTGCTAGAAGTGCCATTCTCACAGCTCTGCCAGCAGCAGAGGCCTTGTACATGCTCCCACATGTCTGACTGTGCCAGGTCAAGCATCTCCACTCACAACCCAGCAGCAGTCTAGGCTCCAGCAGAAGGAATGGCTGAAGGGCATACACTTGCTCTTTCTCGGTAGCAAAGAAGTCCTGTCGTGTGTCAGCTTGTCCTACCCCTTCTGTCAGGGACAGCAGATGATGGCCAAGATGCAGGATTAAAAGTCCATTGACAGTTTCTCACTCAAGCAAGCCTCTTCTCCTGCATGGAGAGAAGATTTACACTCAACCCTGAGCATTTCTCTGCTAAACCCCTCCTGCCAGTCTCATAGGGATATTAATTTTCCTGCCCTGCAACAACCACCTTCATAACCAAGAATGGAGGTCTGTATGCATTACCTGCTTCAGTAAGGCACTTAAAAAACAGGTCTCCTCTTGTCTCCCACTGGACTTGAGAGCTGCATCAAGCCAGACATGAAAACACTTAACTGGACTGTAGGGACATATGCCATAAGCAGATTTAAATTATCTACAGCCCTCAACAGACTTTTCCTGAAATTGTGTTGCAATTATATACATCTTTTTTCAGGCCTGGTGCTATGACCTGCCCTTAAGGCAGGCTAACTGAGGTTCTTGTTAATAGTTCCCTTGGGTGGATTAGAGTGAAACAACTCTGAATGACTGGTATGTATACATGAGGCAGGTTTATTTTAAAACAATTTTGTTGCAGTGGAAAGGAGGTATGTAGCTGTTCTGGTTCTTTTATATTAAAAAAAAAGTAAAAATATCCCAAGTAAAATACATAAGGAAAAGAAAGAAACAGAAGGAAAGGACAAGAGTAGATAGTGGAAAGGAAAGATCCAGTGACAAGATTTAATCGTTTCAATTTCTGTGTCCATGGTCATCACTCTGATGGTCACAGTCTTGATCTGCTGGTGGAGTCCCACACAACAAAGAGTTTGATGACTTATTATATGTTCAAGCCTACGTGGGAACAGCCTGATACCGCCCCTGGAGAGGGGTTTTACACTGTCTGATGCAACACTGTGGAAATGAGTCAGGGTGATTCTTCAGAGGTCTTTGATGGCTTATGTTGCCTTCTAATGGCACAACAGCTGTTTGCCCCTGCATAGTTTTGCCAGTTGTGCCTTATCAGAAAAGAGGAATATCCTCAGGCCTGTGTGTGAACACTCCCACTGGAGGGGGAGTTTTACATTGTTAGATGCAGTTGTGCCTCACCAGAAGGAAGGAGATTGGCATGACAAAAAGCATTACCCTACCTCTGCGGGGTCTGCTTATCCGCCTTTTTCACTGTCTGATGTGAAAGCTCTTTGTTTAAGACATCAGTCTCAGGTTATCATGCAAACTGGCTCAACCAGACCACCCAAGCAAAGTTCAGTCCATCACACCAGGGAATACAGTGGACAAACCTGTTTCTTGGCCCTTTCTTTCACCGTGTCCAATATATCCAGGCAGTCAGCTCCCAGTTGCAAAGGGAGACCACTGCAGGAGGAACTATGCCAAATTCCACCTGCATCTAACTGTCCAATATCTCCAGTGAGAAACACTCCAGCTCCCATGGAAAGGGTCCACCCTTGAGAAACAGCCTCCTGCACTGTCACTCCACTCTGAGTGCCCATGGACACCCCTGTGCATGCATGCATTCATGGTCCTCTTGGGAAATACCTGGCAGCATGCCCACCCTGAGGCTGTGAGGACAAGTTGTGCTCCCCAGTGCTCACAGGGTGCGCTGGGCAGGCACCCCATGCTCCTTGTGTGAGCAGCCCTGCTGGAGCACCCTGCAGTGCCCTGAGTGCTTCATGTTGGGCACAGGGAGCAGGAAGGTTAGCCTCCAGGTTTTATTTCCCAGAAAACATTTGAGAACATAAGGAGCTTTTCTCAGCATTTAAGTGTACCGTGTCTTGTGGTGATCTTCAAAAACCCACTGCTTAACACTCCACTGTACAATAACCTTGTGGCATTTTTTCCACTTAAAAAAAAAAAGAAAATCTATTTGACTTCTGCTGTATGATAAAAGCTTCCCACGTGGTCCTCTGCTTTTGTGAGACCCCACCTGGAGTACTGCGATCAGTTCCAGTGCCCCCAACATAATAAGGACGTGGAACTGTTGGAGCAAGTCCAGAGGAGGCCATGACCTTGATAAGAGGACTGGAGCACCTGCCCTAGACAGGCTGAGAGAGCTGGGGCTGTTCAGCCTGGAGAAGAGAAGGCTCCTGGTGACCTCCTAGCAACCTTGCAGTATCTGAAGGGTCCCACAGGGAAGCTGGAGAGGAACTCTTCCTCGGGAACTGTAGTGACAGGGCAAGGAGTAATGGGTACATACTGAAAGAAGGGAAATTTACATTAAATATTGGGAAGAAATTCTTTCCTGTGAGGATAGTGAGACACTGGAACAGGTTTCTCAGGGAGTTGTGGGTGCCCCAACCCTGGCAATGTTCCTGGCCAGGTTGGATAAGGTGTTGAGAAGCCTGGTCTAGTGAGAGGCGTCCTTGCCCATGGCAATGAGGGTTGGGACTCAAGATGATCTTGAAGTTCCATTCCAACCCTTAACATGCTAAGATTCTTAATGAAACCGAGACACCTGTGGCATATTAACTTTCATACAAGTGGACAAGTTTCTGTATTTTCCTGAAAGACAAATTGCCTCTCACAGAATTGCTGCATAGTGATTGAAGATTACACCTTGCTTACTATACCGAGACAGATAAATGATCACCAAGTACCACCATAGCTCTAGCTTTCCTTTTACTTGCAGTATTTTTGTAATGCAAAACGATATAGTGAAGGGTAAAGCCATGAAGGTAGCAGAAGTAATAGAACAAGAAGAAAATCCCCAGCAAAACATATCTCCAAACAGTTTTAAAAAAGAGAGAGAGAGAGAGAGGGGGGAGGGAAGCAGAATCAGAGAAGGGTGTCTATACTTCTACAAGATTGTAATTGAATGTTCTAATATATTTGCACAAATAAACACGAAAATTAACTTCCATCTGAAATAAAAGAGTCACAAGTATGGAGGATAATCTAAAAACCAGACATCTCAGAACAGGAGGAGGAAAGGAAGGACAGTTGGTTCTGATCAATTGTGTTAAATAACAGGTATTATGAGGCAAAACAGAACAAATTTATGAGATGCCATAACTCAGGTTGCTTGGTTAATTGTATTAGGAACTGTAATGAGTGATGATAACACTGTATTCTTAAAGCGACCCATGAAAGAACAAAGCTTCAATTAGCACAGTGTGGATCCTGCTCCTGAAGAAGGCAGCTACTGTGTGTTGCCTGAGTGGCTCCATGCTTTGGGATAGCAACCCATCCAGATTCTTGAAGGGAATGCAGAACTATTACCTATCTGATTTTTTCTTTGATTTACATGGAATAGTAATATTTTAGAGCAGTTCAAAGGTTTACTATGGTCACTTTTCATGCTTTATATTTACCCTCAAATTTCTTTCTGATATGTTGACAGATATAGACTTATATATGATAAATTTATCTCTTCTTCAGTTTTCTTGCTCTGCAGGCTATGGTTGCATTCATTGTCAGTCTCATGCAGTTGTATGGAGCAGGACTATCCCCATCAGCTTTGGGGGTAAGAAGTGTTTCCTTGCAGGAAAAATGTTCTTCCATAATCTTGCAGCCTGATTTATTGGGCCAAATGTTGTTCTGACTTGCCACATGCCATCTGACAGCAGGTGCATTAAATGGAGGACAGGAGACAGGACAGAAACGGCTCCTTATCATCAGGAAGAGATGCAGTTAAGGCAAACAAGATCTAGCCCTTCCCTGGTTGGTCACAAGCCTAATAAATTATCAGTGTGGTCCAATCAGGAATGTATTTGTATGTCATGATTTGTTTGTTTTTTTTTTTTTTTAGGTGTGGGCATTCTCATTTCAGGTAGCATGTATTGCAGTTATATTAGGTCTAAAGTATGCTACAGGTTCTGGAAGCTGGAGCTGTTCCTCCATTACAGGTTATTTCACCTGCCATATAAAAAGAAACACAGAATTAGAGGCACAGTCATAAATTTCCTTATCAGTCATTGCAGGAGTTTTTTAGAACTTTTATATTATCCAGTGATCAGTGTAGGTGATACCTATAGCACCCTACCTAGAGCTTCCTGCTGTGCAAAGTGACTGTACATGGAAAGAGTATTGGAAAGAGTATTGTGGAGTTAGTGGAAATCTTCATCGCTTGAATATCAATTACTTCTTCAGTAAATAATTCTTCAGAAATTTCCTAAATCATAGTTAAAACACTTACTTTTGATATTTTAAGTTAACTACTGTGAATTAAACTGAAATAAAACATCTCCAGAGCTTTAATAATTTCTAAACTGTGTCATTTGACCAATGTTCACAGCACGGGCTGTTGGAATTTTGGTCCAGTTTGGAACAAAAGAAGAGTTCAGATACAGTCTCTGTGGAGTGAAGGAACCCAGACGTGGCGGATATTTAATCAGACATTTGGCAGAAGCCATGAGAACCTTCTGTTTCTGCCTTTTTGAGAGTCAAACAAATCCTCAGGCTATCAGACAAGCTTTCACCCAAAGCCCACTACAGCTGATGGATTTCAGTATGACACAGGCTGGGCCAACAGAAAAAGAAAACCACATTCAAGCAAAATAAATTGCTACTGGGTACTGCCATTATTGCTTTCTTCTAGGTAATACCTAATCTGGGCTGGAAATGGGATGAACCATTATTTCTTAAGTGTTCTCCTAGGACTCTGTTAACTTTTCTTAGCTTCTGCTTCATGACCTGTGGGACAGCAGATGAGCCACAGCCCCTGTGTTCAAAGGGATGTCTCCCTGATGTTTTCCAGGGACAACAAATGATACTCTGCTGTCCCCAGCTGCACGGGAATTCATGTGAATGTATTCTTGCTAGTTTCTCAGATACTCATGTTGGGGAATTTAAGCTGGTGGCCTTTTTGACAACCTGTCATGGTATCAGCTTTGAAGGCAAGGTGCCTTCAGCCTTGCCAGTGGAGCCAAATTTATGAAACTTGTTCTGGGCATCTTACTCTGCTGTGTCAGCAAAGCTTGCTGTAGATCTGTGAGAGTATTCATAAGCATATTTTTGAGATAGAAATTAAAAGCTAATTACTTTTTCTGACCTCTCTTTGCAGCCATTCTCTCTTCCTGTTTTTTCTTCTCTTCCTCCAGAGCTTTAATTTTTGCATCATACTCATCAGCACGGGTCTTCCACTCATTTCTGTTGTTCAGCAGCCCATCAAGCATAGGCTGAATTTCCTCGTGGAAACGGGAAAATTCCTAATCAAAACACACCTCTCAGTACAATGCAGTGCAGAGGAAGCGCTTGTCCATCATACCACAGGATAGACCCTGACACCTCATGCCCAAAGCTGATGCTTTACAGAAAGCATTATTGGCAGAAAGAGGCACCATGTTGCAATGCCCCAGAAAAGGCCAGATGTTCCCTCATCAACCTGTCCCTCTCCCCAGGAGTGGTGTTGCTGCACCAAGACTTAGACGCCTGGGATTTGAAGCCCTGTTGGTAAGGATGGGGTGTGTAAGGGTGCACTTTACTTACCTTATAGACAAATGTGCACACAAAGTCAATGAAACCCACTTGAAGCTTTGGAAGCTCAGCAGCTTTCCTTCTGTCCATCATGGGCTGTGGGAGGACACAAATTCACCATGATTTATGGGACCACTTAATTGAAAAACACGCCTCTGTTTCCTCCCCAAAACTGTCTTGTTGTGTCAACCCGGCAGTTCTGTCATGCTATCCTAAAAACTGTCTTTCGCAGCCCTCTTCCTCAGCTGCAGAGAGTGAAGTGGCTCATTTCCACTGCCATTTTAGCAGAAATTTGAGACAGCATTTCATGTGTCTATGGATGGGGAGGAGAACAACAAGTTTTTCCCTTGTTCCTCTCAAACAGGTACCAGAAAAGATTCATGTTTTAAAGTGTTGAAGAGGTTTTAAATTCTCTAAAACATGATTGAGCATGAAATTATATTCTTACAAGATCTTGTTGATTACTGTATAATTTGTGATGCCACTGATGGTAGAGGGGGTGCATGAAAGTCTACTTAAAAAAAACTCAAACCACACAGGTAGAGGCCACATCACGGAATGACTCCTGGTTCTTTCAATGTCAAATTTATCTAAATAAAAAAAAAGTTAGAAATGCCCTTCCATTTATTAATAATTCCTTGACTGTATGAAGTCTGTGTTTGCGGTTTTTCTCTTTATTAGAAACTCTTCTTTCTTCTGTGACTTATCTATTTTGTTTTTCACTCTTTCTGTAAGGGACCTGCACAAAATCTCCAGGGGTCAGTCACCCTTTGATGGTTCACAGCCGCTTAATCCATTTAACTATATGTACAGCTGGACAAGAGGGCACAGACAGAGGTGCTCTTCGGTACCTCAGAACACACTTTTCTAAAGGATTTTGGCAAACATGGTGATTTCAGGCAGACACAGAGCACTCAGAATAGCACTACTTGTAGTAAGTGTGTAGTTCCGAGCAGCACTGCTTGCAGGCTGAACTGAACTGCCTGGTTCTTGCACAGCACTTACAATGGGCTGTTGCTGAAGGACGCTTATTTCTAAATCTCCTTGCTCCCAGAACTCGGCTGCCACCAGTAGAGCTACCTACATTGACAAGGAGGGAAAAAGAAAAGTTAGCACCACCTTCAGCCTCGTAACTTGATGCACTTCACATCTCCATTCTGAAGCAAATCTCGCTTCTAATCCCACTGTTTCTTCTAGTCCAGCCATAGCCCCACTCTTTCTCCTGGGAAGGGCAGCTGTGGCAATGGAATTCATCTGTCTGGTGACAGCTCAACAGTCCTATTGCACTGGATCTCATTAGTCCACTCCTCATCTATTAAGAAACATTTCCAATGTGTTCTCCTCTAGGATTTGCATACTGGTCACCTTGTGGGTGCCCATTTTATTTTTTTTTTCTGTTGTCTTTTCTTCAAGCTGAACAGGAAGGTAGGTTTTATTTCTTTTACCCTCCTTTAAATTTTAGTGGTTTTATTTAGTGTTTAATTAAGCAATTATTCAAGTACAGTTCAGGAATGAACTCCTAAGGGAAATCAAACAACTGAGCAAACTGCAGGTAGGTATTGCTGTAATAAAGCCAATGCTTATGTTGTATCTAAAAAATCTCACTGTGACCCAAAAATCTATATAACAGGGAGGTTTGTTTTGGTTTTTGTTTTGTTGGGTTTTTTTTTTTGTAAACATTAATTTTGTGTGGAACTCACTACTACAGTCTGAAAGACTGGTTAATCCATCAAAACCATAGCTAGTCCTTTTGGTAATTTTGGTAGGAGACTTTGATTTAACTTCTAGGCATTTTAGAAATTGCATTGCTTTGAAGTGTAAGCTACAAAAGTCTAACAGGATATCAAACACCTGACCTTACTCTGGACTTCCCAAGGCTTTGTGATAGCTGACAAGTCACAGGCAGTCATCATCATGGCCCTAGAAACAGGAAAGAAATTAGTTTATTCCCTGTTTTTTCAGGCATAGGACCCTCACACCCCAGTACTGTATTAGGTGTCTCCTGGCCCCCACTGAATTGATAGATAAAGAAAGATGTGTTGCTGCAACAGCCTGGGTGACCTGGTAGGAGTATATAACCAGAAGGGATCCTGCACCTCCGTAGGAGTACATGACCAACATGACACTTATTGGGACGAAGAACCACTTTAAGCTTTTTTCCCCTGTTTTTTTTTAACCTTGCTTCTCCAGCAGATCAAGTGTGAGTGGGCAGTAATGTATCACTCGCTGACTTTGCACTAAGTGCAGCACAAAGCGTGTGGTGGAGCTCTCATCAGGTGCCGACATCACTAACCTCTCCCCAGAGCCAGTTACTCACATGACAACCTCTTTCTTTGTTGTCTCCAGAGACAGATACTCAGTCCAGGCAGTCACACTGTCATAGGTCTTAGACTCGTCAACGATCTTTTGAAACATTGTTCTCTTTCTTTGGGGGGCGTGGGGGAGGAAGGTAAAAAAAAAAAAAAAAGGAAAAAAAGAAAACTCTATTAAACAAGGAAACAAATACATTAAAAACAGGTGGCTGATCCTGGTATTGGTAACCCTTCCAGAAGGGTTTCCAGTAGCTGCTGTCCTGGCACTTAGGTCCTCAAGGAAGCCCCCAACAAAACCAACAGAACCATCATCTGCTCTCTTAACTATCGTAAAAATAAGTATAGTAGTGAGACTATATGTAAAAATAAGTATAGTAGTGAGACATGAGCAGGTCCTTGAAAGTATGACCTACTGCAAGTTATGTCAGCTGAGAAATGCTTCCACCTTTGTTGGCAGTACAAGAAGTCTTTTTCCTTAAATGTTAAGCAAACTGCAGAAACCTAGAGCTAGCTGGAGTATTTTTAAACCTACCTGGCTTTATATACTTTGTCAGGCATTATTTATATAATAAGTTATTAATAAGTTAGCCTTATTTATATGATCTAAATATATATAGGGAATAAATATATAAATAAATAAATATATACAGGGAATTCTGAGACATTATACACATTATTGTGTATAATGGATTATACACAATACACCCTTGTTTGGAGTGGCATAAGATCTGGAGAAACCTCATGTTTCAGTATTAGCAGAGAAAACAGTTAGGCCACATCACAAAGTGACTTGTGCATGTGTTCTCTCATCAATAATCCTGTGTCTTAGTTCGACCAAGCCTTTGCTTGCAGTTCGCTTTGCCCAAGGAGGGCAAGGACCAGTTTGTTCCCAACTGGTGAGGAAGTGGTGGTATATAGATAGATGGTGCCATACAGATATTGCATCTCCACAATAAGAGTTCTGGGTATTCCAACCTCCCTCAAATTCCTCTTTTTTGGACTGTTTAAATTTTGTGTAATTATACTCCAGTGCAAAACACAGAAGCAGTCTCTGGTCTTGACATGGTATTTTGAAAGCACATTTTGAAAGCTCCTTGCTAATTAGGAAGTTATATGCCATTGAATTTCAGCCTTATGTCCCAGAAAGTTAGCACACACTGCTCCAAGATTTTGGCTTTTTTGGCCCTTGGGTGTGAAATAGGCTATGAGCTGGACATTCACCTACAATGAACTACTTGTAATTTGTGTTGATGCCTTTCCCTGGTCTTAAAATTAGGATTCAAACACGGTTAGAGGGGAAAAAGGGTTTTTTACATCGGTATTTATTTAAGGATCCTTAGGTGCAGCACATCCAGGTGGAATGCGCTGCAGAGCACACCGGAATGCTCACACACAATGAATGGGTATAACATTATAGACCTTATAAATTAGCATATCTATCAAAGATTCCCCAGTGAGAGGCTCGAGTGAATCCCCTGCCCGAGGAACCTTCCCCTGGATGGGCCCATCTCAGTTTACAGAATGTGTTCTAGAGAGGCCCTTGGTGTCTGGGGCTTTCTGACCCCTCACTACGAGGCTTCCAAGATGTTTCGTCTCTTGGCTTAACAGAACATTAAGTCTAAGAATGTGGGCTAGAAGAACTAAGATTATAGAAAAAGTATATATAAGGGATATAAAAGAAAAGGCAAAAATCATCATGGCATCAGCGTCATGCAGCTCTCACAGAGAAGTTGGTATAGTTCTGGCCAGGCCACTTGCCATTTAGGAGTATTTTCAGAGCTGAAATGCTATGTACAAAAACCTAACCAAAACAATCCTGACATTTCTTTCCATAGGGGATAACACAGCCTGCCTTGTTGGAAACAGAGGGTTAAAAAGTCATATGTATGATTTAATTGAGTAGAAGTTCGAAATTCTTTTGAATGATTTGAGTTCTCCACCAGCTCTGAGGTCAGTGTTACGGGCAGTCTCCCGGAGCCAGTGCCTGTGAAGAGAACTGCTGCACGGGTGGGTGGCTTTCAGAGCAAAGCATCACATTTGGCCTTTGTAAAGGGCCAGCTGCTTTCTGCCTCTCACACACAGCGTACATGACCGACTTACTTGAAGTAGAGTGCCAGGTCTGTGGCTATAATGGCAATTTCCATCAGGTGAATCACATGCTCATGCTGTCTGCGGTTGAGGTTCTGACATATATTCAGCGACTGAAAAGCAAAGGAAAGGGAGTTGCAAAATCCAAGCTCTGTGTTGTTATGAGTTCCTGGCCACCTCCCTTTCCCAAATATATTCACTTTTTTTCTTTCAATAGTTCAGCTTGCCCCCCTCAGGTGCAAGGGGTGTGAGCCTGTTCATGGTATGTGGTGCCATTTCCCCTTCAGTTCACTGAACAGGGTGAAGTTGTTACACAGTGTCTACACAGATCCCTGACTACAGGGAAATTTGCCTAAAATTAAAGTCAGCTGTGGGAATGTGTCAGCCTTGCCCCTGTCAGAGGGGCTACAGGAGAAGAACCCTGTATTTAACATATTCCCATGGGGGTAACAATGTAGCTTCTGAAGAAACCAAGTCAGGCATTTAGGAAGCCTATGTGCTTTGGTCCTGGCTGAGCATAGAATCCTTAGGGAATGAGGCAGCTTCAGTTTCTTGGCATCCAAGCCAGAGAAAGGTCTTGTGCTGCCGGCTCTGTTGTAAATGAAAAACTTCCCTAAAAGTAAATTATTCATGCCCTTATACTACAGTTCATTACCAACCTCCTCAGAGAGCAAGAATTTTCCAAATTCCAAGTGATGTCTCTCTAAAATTGAGGATCCATGAAGTTTAGCTAAAGGATTTTGAGATCTGGTTGCATAAAGGAAAAATTGAAGATATTAGTGCAGCACTTAAAAATGAAAAGAAGTGTCTCATTTTGTATTTAATTTCTGTCACACTCGTAATTTCAATTCTTTTTAAAAGGCTCATTAGTAGAACTTTTTGAAAGGTAATGACTTTGGTCTAATAAAAGACTTATGTGACATTGCTTATGACTCTTTGGAGACTGTGTAAAACAGTCTTCCAACTGCAAATTTCACTCCAACTTTTTTTTATGACTGCAGTGTAATTACTCAGTTTAGTAAGTTTGTTTAATTCTTGAATAACTACATATTGATATCTGGTAAAAGGAACAGAAAAACCTGATTTTTGAACACTTTCCTAGCTGAAAAGCAAGGCCCTCTTGTATCAAAAACACAAGCCAGCTTCACTTAAGGTTTTTCCAAAGCTCCAGGAAACATAAGACAATACAGCCAACAAGCATTGCAGAAGAGCTGTGATCTGAGTTCTTACAGTGAGCGACAGAGTCCTGACTAGGCAATGAAATTATGCAGTTGTTTATCTGTAGCTAATGACTACCTACGGAGAGCAGCATTCTCATAGGTGCTTTGTTTCTGTAGAGGGTGAGGGCAATGCCATGCATGGTGCTTTCTCCATAGATACAGCAAAAACTGGTCATCTTATGTCCAGGATACTTCCGTTGGCATCCAAAGTCTCCTATAATGCTCAGGGTACTGAGTGCCTGCTCTGCACCTGTTCCACATGGTAATGGTAATGTGGAGTTTTGCTTTAACCAAAGGAGGTTTGCTAGGAGGTAAAGAAAGCCCCAGAAAGCACCGTGAATTTTACCCACTGGCCAAAGCATGAGCCCAAACATGCCAGGAGCTGAAAAGCAAGGTAACTTGTAAAAGAAGGTTGTCACCCTTGTGTATGAAACAGAGCTGTAGTGGAGTTTGGTGTGATCACAGCCTGGTTCCACGCCAAGCAGGAGCAACAGAAAATGGTTTGAAGTGGTTAAGAAAATGCTTACTTCATTTGGTAGAGGTTGTTGGTTCCCCGGTGGTCAATATCGTGGCACAGAGCAGCAGTTACCATTGCAAGGGCTTCGAGGTCTGTGTAGTAACGCTTCAGTTTACCAGTCTGGAGGGAGAGATTTTAAATGCCATATGTTAGCATCTCTAACAGGAAAAGGTACTGAGTGGTGACTGCTCTGTGCTGGGGATGTCCTGGGACAGTCCAGGAGAACTGAAAATATTTGTGAACTGAAATGCAGTATGCGGTAGACTTAGGTTAAAATGAGGAATCAGCTGGAAACAAAACATTTCAGACCCAGGCAGGCACATCCGTAGTGTTTATCTGCTCGATGCACACCTGCAGGGTTGGCTACCCAGTGCTATAGAAGCCTTGTGCCCTAAGATTCACCCAGGCTGTCATAAGCATCCCTCCCAGTCACTGGACACAAAGTAGTTTGTGAAAAGGCTCTGCATCTTTCTGGGCAATGTGGTTGTCAAGCTGAATCACCCAAAGGATTGTTCAGGAGTGGTAGGCAAAAGTCTGCTGCCAGATGTGTGGGCAGATGTGTGACAGATGTGTGTAACCATCTTCACTGGTTCCTGGCTGGTCAGTCCCTGGTGTGGAGCAGCAGTCTGACACCCGTTTTTCTTGTTGAGGTATCTGTTGCCCTGAGGACCTTTGAGAAATGGCACTTGCCATGTTCACACTAGCAATAGACTTACACCGGTGTCTGTCCTGGGTGGAAATGGAAAGCATAAGGTTGTGTCCATCCCAGCCAGCTGACTTCAGTCTGGCTCTTACTGTCAGAATCTACTGGAAGAAAGGAAATCCTCTAGTCTCTCTCCCCTACTCTGCAGAAGGATTTAATCTGGAATCTATTCAACACCATACACATCTGTATCTATAATTAAAGCTCTCCGTTCATTGGCCAATGTTGACCAAAGATTTCTTCACGTGTAATGCAGTGACCGTCACTCCAGGCAAATGGAGACCTCGTTTAGCAGGACTCATGCTAAGAGTGACAAACCTTTTTCCTCCACCGGGGTTCAAAGGGAACTCAGCATATTTCCCGGGTGCAACAGAAGACCTGCTGTAAGTACAGCTGTGCCACAGAATCAACCAGGGTGGCGTCACCTTACCATCAGGAGCGTGAACATGGTCTGTGCAACATTGAAGCCATGACGCCAGTTGTGGTAAGTGATCTTCCGGTAGCCTTTGCTGACGGAGTACACAAACCTCACCAGAACCTGCCAGGGGGGAAGAGGAGGTTAGTGTGACTGCTGATGCTGCTGCCTGCTTATCTTGCCATAAGGGTCGTGTACAGAAATCATGGATGAGGTTCAAACCAGCTCTACAGAAAGGGATCAGAAGCTGTAATATCATCAGGCTACCCTGACAACGTTGTTAGAACAAAGCCTAGTAGAGAGCAAAAGGGGACACTAAAATATAGCTGTTTTCTAATCTCTCTCTCTCTCTCTCCTTTTTTTTGGTAAGAAAAATAAAATCACAGAGATGCCTGCGCAGTAAACAAGAATCAGCTCTGCCTAGAGAAAAAGTGATTTCATCTCACTGTTTGTGAATTCATTCAATTTTTGTGTTTCTCTAGGTTCTCATTAATAAGATTTGTCCCTTTGTCTTGTGATTTATTAATACTGACACCTCTCTTCAAGAGATATGGATCCATAGATATAGAGATGAATGACATTTATACCACCTAAAGAATTACAATATAGGGCACTAAACAGAAGACTGTTTTTTCCCTCTGCTGTCTACATCTCCATGTGTACTACCTCTTGTAGCTATGAGGGTTTTCTCATTAAGGAGCAAATTATTTACGAATGACTATTCATTTCTTAAAATCTCAACCATGAGAATTACTGCTTTTCACACCTGTTCCAGGAGTTAGTTGTTCCGGAGCAGATATTTTGAATATTTTTAACACTGACATTCTACATGTAAGAAGCACCGGGTTATTTCCCATTCACTTCCCTCCCAGTTGCCATCCTGCCTTTCCAGGGTGTAAACTCTTCCTGCAGTTCCTTCCAGATCCCACTAGATGGAAATCGACTTCACATGATGTGCAGAGAAAACCCTTGGTGGGGAGCGGAGCTGCTGGAACGCCGGTTTCACAACTCCTAGAGGGTTTTGAGCTGCAGAAGTTGTGAGTTCGCACGTCAGGGCTTATGCCGTCCTTGTTCCCACAGGGCCACACCATTCCTGACGGCAAATTGGTGCCAGCTGCGCCAAATGAAGGCACATCCATGTTTGCATGGGGACGAAAAACAAAGGGGCTTGGCAGAGCGGGTTTCAGCACGTCTTGGCTGAAAGCTGCAGGGTACTCCAGCAAAGGAAACAGGCACACGGGCAGGCGCTCCCCGTGTTGCTGCTGGGATGTGTTTTTACACCGCGGCTGAGAGTGGCACTGGATACAGAAAGTGCCAGGAACCCTTTTCAGGGGCCACCACCCCTCCACGTAGACCTCATAGCACACCCGCATCTGTGGCAGGCAGTGAGGAGCAGAGGAGAGCAGAAGAGGCCAGCTTGGCACTCCAATCCCACACGAGAGACCGTTCCTGCCCTCAGCAGGGTGGGGGGCTCAGGACACTGACCCCCTCCCTGCAAGCCCCTGTGAGCCCGGCCCTGTGGCTGCTCTGTGAGCTGGGCACACACGGCAACCTCAGTCCCAGCAACAGCACGGCCGAGTCTGCTGTGCATCCAGGACAGGAGATCCCAGCTTTTGCCAGCTCGTACCTCCTGCGGGATCTGGAACTTTTTCACCACGCCAAGCTCGTAGTACATCTGAATGCCACACTTCACCAGCTCTAGCTCGGTGCAGTCAAAATCAGAGAACCTGAACTCATAGATTTCGAACTTAGTGGGCCCCGGGAGTTCTTCTTTCTGTAAGAGAGGTGGGCTGGTTTATTGCTGTGCTACTTACGTCATTCTGAAGCTTTACTAAATTAAAATATGTCAGTCGGATGCTGCTTTTCTTGTAGAATATAACACATAAATAGACTGAAATGAAGCTTTTCATGATAACCCCATTAGTGGAGGAAGAGGGAGGGCAGTTTTGGTCAAGTGCAGGAAATATTGTTTGTTTCCTGTTAAGCACTTGATTTGATATAGTTTGAAGACTCAGAATGGGGGAAGACTTACGCCCTCCTTAATTACTCTGAAGAACAAAATGCGTGACAAGCCAAGGTGGCTGACGTGTTTCCAGACGGACTTTGAAGCCCTTGAGATAAAGTGGCAGAGAGCAGGACCTGTGGAAGGCACTTGCTGAGACATAATAATGATAATCTCAAACTCACAGAGCAGAGGAGGGCAGGGTACGCTTTGCCTTCGCCCTTCACCAGGGATCAGCATGCCAGCACTGGGAACTCCTCCCTACATCTATGCAGGCAATATTTGCGTGCCAGGGCTGTTCTTTCCAGCAGTGCATTGTTCTTACCAGAATGCTTGCCAGCTCCTCTTCGTCACACTCACTTGGCTCCTTCCCCAGCTTTTCTCGTGTGGGCTGCAAAGAGCATGGGTGTGTTAGGCAGACAACTGAACCCCACCGGACTTTGCACTGGGCAGCTTTGGGGCAATCTAGGGCAGCTCTCATATGCAAATTGTGCCTCTTTCCTTGACCTTACTTCAATTTCTTGTCTTTCAACACGTTTTTCCTGGTAGTGTTCTCCTTCTCATCGATTTTGTTTTGTGTTTCCCTCACTTGCAAATGTCCCCCTAGAGCTAGTGTCACAGCTGAGTCCTCTAGCTTCACATCCTCAGCACTAAGGACTGTTTGAGGAATAAACCAGTTTCTGTTCCACCCCTACAGCCATGCCCTGAGTAGCACCTATGCAAGCCCACCTCCAAGGCTGTCTTTGCTGAGGAAATTAGAAAGAATATAGTGGCACAGTGTGCCAAGGTGGAGGGCAAACCACAGAACAAAAAGACTTTTTCTGCCCCTGTGCAGTTACTAGGGCCCAGGGGCTGCTGCCACATCGTGGTGGCTGGAAGCATTTCTGTGAAATGGGAGACCTGTGTCTGTGCCATAAGTCACGGGCCAGGCCAGTACTTGGGTGTGTGCTTCACGCTGCGAGGCATTACCAGAATTTCCTGGATTTCATCCTTGTCACATTTCACGTGGTAGAGCACCATGTCCTGAGCAATGTCCTTACGGTTCTCCAATTTGTTCATCTTATCATATGTGTCTGTGTTGAGTACAGACCAACCCAGGAACTGTGTCAAGGACTTGGTGAGGGGAAGAGAAGGAAAGAGTGAAATAGCCGTAACATCTGTTCCTCAAAGACACAGCATTATGACACTGTATGATGCATTTTTAAAGAAACACAAGCTCAACTTTGGCCACAATCCTAGCAATGAGCAACCATGTTTTTGCTCCCGACTGCAACTTGCTCCTCAGCAAAGCACCTCCCCAGCTGTTGAATCGGCCCAGGCCTTGAGAGCATCCATCCTGTGGAGGCCGAAAGATCCTCTGTCCAGTTCAGGATACAGAAGACTATTTCTGTATTGCTGCAGGTGTCTCCATGCCTGTGGAAAGGTTTCTGTCACAATGGTGACAGCAGGTCAGGAACCCTCATACCAAAGGAGAGCAAGGTGGTCTCATCACCTCTCACATGTATTTACTCACGTCCTGTGTTTGTTTTCAACTTGTTTGCTGTCCAGCAGCCAATTCATCCTGATTTTTTTTCCACAGTCTTTTTGTTTGATAATAAATGTCTGTTTCAGGAAATGTCCTGATTGCTAACAGATGCCAAGAGCTAAATACTTATATTTCATTGAAACTAGCATAGGAGCATTTCTAAGCAGCAAGGCCTTTAGTCAGAACCACTGTTGGTAGATTCAATAGCTGGCCTCCCTTTGTATCCTAGCTACATAGATAGTTTCTGCGTAATTTTTTGAGGGACTTGCCCAGCCACTGAGAGCCAGTGGTCAGATATGTGAACACAGGTGAGAATGGTTGTGTTGGCACACAGCAGCTGCGCATGGCTAGGTGTACAACCCAAGAAGGCTGAAACAAAATCACATGAACACAGATGGGTTTCCCATACCAAAGTCCCCCAGTATTTCAAACGGTTGCTTTCAAAATTTTCAGGCCAATGTATAACAGCTCTCTAAGCAACAAAGATACCCACTTAGCTGCAAAACACTAGGGATGCCTTGCAGGTGCACATGGAGCAATAGTGACCTCTTCAACCATATGAATTTCTTCCAGCAAGAAACTATACCTCCATGAGGGTTTCATCCTGTTCATCAAACGGTTTCCCATCTTTTCTGTTATAAAATGTGACAACGCCAACAATTTCTTCCCTTTTATTCACTATTGGCATGGAGAGAACGTTTTTGATAGTCCATCCTGATTCATCTAGAGGACCTTCCTTGAAGCAACAGCAAGCAGAAAGACATCATGTACTTAACATGTTTTCCAAATACATGAGCACTCCAGTTTTACATTAAGACTACAAGGAAAATAAGTATTTATTTGCCTAATATTGACTCTACATTACATTTCTGCAAAAAAAAAGTTGAATCCTTGATAGAACTGGAAGTTTTCACGATACCTGAAAGTTAAACATCTCATCTGCAGCAGCATTCATAATGTTGCAAATCTAGGGGATCATACAAAAGAAAAAGTATTACAATATGGCCAACGAGAAGTTTAACTGCCAAAACAAAGGACTGAATTGCTGAGAAAGCAGCAAGAGTATTATTAATCTCAGAAAGACTTGATGAATCCTAGGTTAAGTACTTACAAATCCACTTTCAGCCACATAGGCTGGCAGTCCAGTAACTAGGGCCCAGTGATCCGGGGTAGGATTTCTAACAAAAGAAAAATGTGTAAGGGGAATTGAAGATACATATTTACTGAAGAAAGATCATGGAGCTGAAGGGGGTTCAGCTGATTGCATAATCTAGGTTTAGGCCTGGAACCCCCAGTCCATAAACGGTCCTGTTACTTTCAAAGGATCCATGTGCACAAGCAAAAAATGTTCCACAGAAGTAAATACTTTCCCTTCAAGGATTCAAGACAAAATAACTGATAAAATATCAGTTTGCAGAGAATTAATAAAAAGTCATTCCTGAGAGTGAGGGCCGTGTTTCAGACCTTCAACACAGAGAAAGATAAAAGGAGATTCCTGGCCAAAGATGTCTGCCAGCCTGAACTTTGAACACTGCTGTACCTAAGAAATGGGAGACTTTTTGCAGCACATACACTAATGTAAAGCAGTGTTACCAGAACTGGGCAAAACCCCTCTAATGTCAGATTTGCCTTAGCTGCCCAAGGCTCCTCTGAGAAACTCAGTGGCAAGAAGAGAGGGCAGTTCTCAGAAAGAGGGAGTCCCAGTGTGTCAGGAGGGGAGAAAAGGCCAGAGGTAGCGTTCAGGTGGGGTCAGGGATAGAAGGATTGGAGAGAAGCGAGGAAGCCTCAACACAAGGGCATCCAGGGTGGGGCTCACCCACTGACACAGGGAAAGCATGGAGCAGAGTGATGCCTCTGCCTGGCAAGGAGAGTGGAAAACTGCAGGCAATCAAGGCAGCTCACCTCTGCATCTAAAAAGAGTCACTGGTTGCAGTGAATTTTGGAGCCTGACTTCCAAGTCAAGATCCCAATGCCCTTGAGGAAATCTTTACCCCACAGAAATGTGAGCTGAAGCACCAACTTACATTCTGACTCTGGGTCGTCTATCAGTCCTTTGCATTTCTCCATATGGATGTCTTTAAACTATGGGGAACCTTGTTTTTAGCTACACCTTCTGTCAGTACCTAGCATACAGGGACTTGGCACTTACGGGATGACTTTAATGTCTTCTTTTCCGTGTAATATATAATCAATGACCTTGTAAAAGACTATTTCCTACAAATAAAAAAAAGTGTGGCATTAAAATGAGTGGTGAGGAAATCCATCCAGACAGGAGAGAGTTAAAGAAATCTTGTTTTCACATACCCTGCCATCTGGGGTTCGAGGTCCTGAGTAGGGGGGTACTTCTCCCAACAGGACTGGCCACAGGTCAAAAAATTCCTGGTTTTAAAATGCAAGAAGTATTTTTAGAGTAGGAAAGTGCATTCTGTCTCAAGCCTCGAAGTAACCATTGCTCTACCATGCTAGGTTTGGTGTTGTGGAAACAAGGCAGGAAACAATGAAACTAATTCAACACTAGGCAGCAGAATGATACCCAAATACGCAAATCTGGAAGTGTCAGGTGCATTTACATGGCTGCATCTGATCATATACTGCCTGTACACAGAGTGCTGATTCATTCAGTGGACAGGGAGCACTGGCTGTACTCAGAGCAAACAGCTATGAGAATGTTTTATGTTCTTCATTTTTCAGAGCGGGACTATAGGCTGACCTACTGCTTGCCAGATTGAAGAAGAGAAATACTTCTTTTGCCTTTTTTTTCTCTTAGGCTACATTATAATGTTGATCAAAGTGTCTTTATCTTATACTAATGATCTTTTAACATGCCTCTTCACACAACAGTATGCTACAAGAGCTCTGTCAACAAGACAGTCAGCCTGACCATGGGACAAACAGGGCTCCACTGGCAAGGATGCTGTGTAACCCCCACATAAAGTTTGCCAAAGGTGCAAACAATCAGACCTAATCAGAGGTAACTTCAATTCTGTCAGCTTGTTTTCATGAAGCCAAATTTCATCTAAAAACCTGGATGTTGTGAGCACGAATGAGTACTTGAAGAAGGTGGCTGCTTTGTTGGTGGGGGTTTATACAGGTGTTTCACAACATTTCTGATACCCACAGACTTTGTGAGGTTTTGTTTGTGCTGCAGGTTTTGACCAGGATTGCAACAGTCACACATCTTCCCTTCCTATGTCTTCCCAGCCTCAGACAGTCCCATTCCAGTTATAAGCTCTTCCCTTTCCTCTGTTTTCATTAACCCATTATCTTAATCTTTGCACAACAAAAAAATGCCAACCAAAGTAGAAATAATGGGTCAAAGTTAGCTCGCACTTTCACTGCCTCGATAAATCTTACCTGCATGCATCACCCCTCAGTGGATAGCAGCAACCAGAAGGATGCACAGCACACCTGTGAACACTCACCTTCTGCTTTGTCATGTCCAGGAGACCGACTGAGTACCGGTCACAGTTGAGGTACGCCCTCACTGTATAAAAGGCCTTGTGGAACTGCCTCTCAATGTCCGTCAGTTCCTCAAAAACCTTATTAGCTGACCACAACAGCACCTGCAGGAGAAAATCAACATGTAAGCACAGCCTTTCTCAGAGAGATGGGCTTCCCAAATGTCGGGTTACAGTTCCTGAAACAGTGCAGGACACCTACACTGCTTGTTCACACTGGGAATTACTATGGAGGAAGAGTCAGGTCATTATAGTGTTATGTAGAAGTCAAATGTTACCAATACAGCACAAAAAAAGTAGTAGTGTCAGGCGAAGAGCTGTCCCCACTTAAATGTTATACCCATTAGTAAAATCTTGCATCCAAAACCAGTTAACACCAAAAGCATTGCAAATTCCAGAGGCTGGTGTTTGAAATATCTGAATTAAGACTTTCCTCAAAGCCTTTGCGCAGCTGTTTTTTGTGTGCGTCAGCCCATGATCCTTTCCCCCATCATCTGGCCTACAGATGTACCTTTAATAAAGCTGTTGCTATTAGGCTCTTCCATTTGTGAAAACAGAGGTTACACAGATACTGCTCTGAAATGGTAAAGAAGCCATCCACTCTTGCTTAGCTCAGCTAATGATATGTGCCTGTATCCAAGGTGCGTGTCTGGCTTTCTGAGCCCAGGAGATAGAAGGAGCTGTGCTTCAGAAGCACTGAGAGCTGCCACCTGAAGCAGACTGGACCTGTGCTTTGAACAGAAAATACTATTACATGGCCACACGCAGAAAAAGTCTGTCTCGCCTCTTCACTGGGCACTAGTAGATGTCTTTTGAGCAACTCTGAGCTGCACTGGTCTCTGTTTCTAATCCATAAACTGTCACAACTCTGCCACTTCTATGAAGTCTGAGTCGTTCAATACCAGCATCCCTCAAAGGGTAGTGGTGTTGTCATGTAAGCCATTAGATGAAAATGAGCAGCAGTTTAGCTTTTTGGCACTTTATAGCATGCAATAAGTAATGCTGAAAGCCACAAACCCAGTGAGAAGGACTGAGAGAAACAGCTGAAAAATATCTAAGTCAAGGAATGTTGTAAAAAGTTGGTCAAAAGGTATTATATGGTCTTGTAGTAAGACCCTTTCACAGTATCTGAGCACAAGCAGACTGAACTGTCTTTGCACAAGTCATTTTACCCACAGTATCACCCAGTCTTTGCTGTTGGGATTTGCAATATTAAAATCCTAGGCCACTTTTGAGAATGTCATTTGCTCACTCTGTACTTCAGTACTTTAAATCCTAACACAGTGAACTGTAATAACTTTCACAGAGCCCTGAAGACCTGTATTAGTCAGAGGCTTGACAATGGAGCTATTGGTGGAACTAGAGCAGTGTGTCCTGCATCTCGTTCTTGCTTTCCTCCCTTTCCATGGGACCTGCTCAGACAGCATTAACATATGAACACAGGACCCCTGGGTTCAGTCCCAGACCAGAAGCATTAGGCCTTCCACTTTTTGGGACCCCATTTTGGCTTCTAGCCCCGTTTTTTTACCCTGGCTAGACCTACTGCTAAGCTCTCAACAGGAATAAACCTTTGCTGGTTCTGCTTTAGTTAACTATTCATCATTGCTGGTGGCTGGATCACTGGACTATCATTCATGTTTTGATAACTGAAAAAAATTAGGCAAAACATAATGAATTAGAAAGTATAAGTGCTGTCCCAAAGTTTCAAAATAAACTTTCATTCTGCACCCATTTTTCTAAGACAGGCATTTATTCTCCATGGGAATCCCACTGGAGAATAGAGCATGGCTGCCATGAAGCACAGATACAATTCCATGTCCTCTTCAGTGATAACCAATGCCTGCTGCACAAAGTGATTGCAAGGATTCACATCCATCCCAATAAATCTGAGAGTTCTAGTGCAAGTAATGGAAAAGAATGGGGCCTGAATTACTTAAATCCAGAATATCCTAAACCCTTAATATATGTTATTTTCTACTGATGGAGGCCAATACAACAGGCATATGACAACATTTTTACTGCCTCCAAGAGGAAATTCAGTACCACTTTTTAATAAGCAGATAAAGAAAAAAATACCACATTCCTAAGTGCTTCAGAAAATGTCTTGGTGCTGCTGTCTGAAGTGATGAAGTGATCCAAGAGTGTTTCACAGCCTCAAGTCAGTGAAACATCTAGAGGTCAGTCCTGCTGAAACTGGTGCCAGTGCATCAGGTCCTGCAGTGTCACCAACAGCAGCAGGGAGAGTAATGAATGACTCTGGGAAAGGAGCAGTATCTGAAAGCAGTTGAGGGCACCTTTTTCTTTCTGCTCTTCATGATCAAACCTCTGAAGAAGATCAGATTCACCTTTTAAATCAGAAGAATGTGTTAATTTGATTTTGAGATAGTCAGTCTGCATTTTCACTCTTACCTGGCCTCTTCGAGTCTCACAGTTGTGAAGATAACTCAAGTGATAAATTTTCAAGTTCAAGGATGCAAAATTCAGATACTTCAGAAAGAGCTGAAAAGGCAAATTGTGAGATTGAATTGAATGCAGTAGCAACCTCATGTGTACAGTATTTCATAACACTGCTTTACAAGCATGAAGGTGATTTCCCAGGATAAATGCTTTGCTTTGCACTGCCATGACATGAGGCTTATCCCACTGTATCTTCCCTGAAAAATCTGAGATAAGTATCCTCATTATGAGCCTCTTCTATGAGAGTGTGAATGCTCCTGAGGGAAACACACACCAGGGGAGCTCCACTAGAGCAGACATCATTGGTGTAAAAGAATCTCTGTGACATGACAAAAGCAGCAGCTCTTTGATAGGAGCTCATCTACTGACCACTTACTGTTTCATCAGAGCTGGTGAAGTGTGGGCCGTTCAGCTTATTTATAGCCACAATGACAGCAACCAAATCTTTGCCATTCAAGATGGGTGTCGCAAGGATGTTTTTTGTAGTGTAGTCGGTGAGCTCGTCAACAAACGGGCTGAACTGGGCACACTGTTTAATAGAGAATTTACAAATAAGCGTTTTCCACAACGTTTATAGTCTTGAAATCAAGTCAAAGCACAGCCCCTTGAATTAAGCTGCCTAAAAAACGTTTTGCTTAAAAATTACTGAGGAAAATAAATGAATTAGCAGAAAATTGGACAATGTACAGATGATAAAGCCAATATCAACAGCAGAAGCTGTGTCTTTTGACTGCAACACATGCACTTTTAACTTTCTGTGAAGATCTTGCAAATCATAAGCTCTAACATGTCAAACACTCTCAGAACAAGGGAGCTCTCCACTGGTCATTCTCAGATCAATGACATTCTTCATAGTACCTCCTCCATCCTTTCCTTTGACTTCTTGTTAGCGCTGCAGCGTGGGGAGAGCCAGGTAGCACTGCACAGCCACAGTGCATAAACCAGAGCAGTCACGGGCAAGTTCACTCACCCTCATTTTTCATCTGCTTTTACTATGCAGCTTGTTGTGAGCTTGCAGCATCTACCCCTAGTTTCTCTTAGAAAGCAGAGAAAGGATAGTACAGGGAAAGCAGATGGCCAATCACTTCACCTGCACGGGGCCATATTGATACCACCATCACCTGCCACGGGGGAGTGCACGGAGGGTCTTGCTGACCAAAGGTCTTCTCCCTGCTCAGGGGAATAACTTGTCAGCTGTAAGTTCTTATGTTTGGGTTAGAAAAAGCCACACAGCTCTGATCATATTCAGAAGGTTGCACCAGAAAGAATGATCACTCCCTAATGCATCTTCTCCCCATATCTTGCTCATTGTTGGCCTTTTCTGCCAAGTGGGGTAGACTAAGCATTTAGTCTCTGTGTCTTCTTCAAAGGAATTGTCTTATGGCAATGTCTAAAAGCACTAGAGTTGGAGTGCAGCACTTAGCTCACAGCACTGAAACCCTTCCATGTATTTGGAGAAACATCAGAAACCAAACAACTTTCAAAAGTTTAAGTCACGTTCTGAACCAAAACAGTGTCTCAGTGAGTTCCGTGGAAGACATGGAAGGTTTTGCTGAAGGGTTGGGATATGCCTGCACTGAGCAACAAATGAATGAATAACCAGATGGCCTCTTTGATAGCAAACAATAGATGGAGTAATCCCAAATGCCATATTTGGGTCACATGGATTTTAGTTTTATATCTATGATTAGGACAAGCAGATTGTTATTCCTGCCATCCAGGTTTACATGATTGAACCACAAGTATGGGGAGTAAATACTGTAATGAAAGCATAAACATAAAACATTAAAATCCCTCAGATCCCTCCTGATATTGCAGATTGCAGTTTTTATTGAAAGACTTCTTTTGGTCAAAGCTTGTTTCTTGCTGCTTCTGATGAAGATCACCCATAGGCAGATTGCTGTTAGTGCACCTGCTCTGGGGTCCACTCCCTCTGTTTGATAATAATGCCTCTAAATGCCCTTAGCTAAATCTTCATCACAGCTTTGATTTTCATACGTCTTTCATGGTGAAAAACCCTCTTCGGACTCACTGTAAAGGATTTCTCTGTCTTCGCCACTTACTCATAGAATATAAAATTGTATGGAAAATTCCATGTGCATTCAGTGCAGATTTTACTGCCTCACTCTCCTCCGCTGGACTAGATGTGATTTTTTAAAATTAGACAGGCAAGGATTTTTTTTTTTTAATTAGACAAGCAGTGCACTGTTTGCAGGCATTAAGACCTAGCATAATCAATGTGCTTAGTTTCACCTCACCCCACAAATGTAATTGGAAGCAACTTTCAGACTTGCTACTTGTTTCCAACACACAGCTATTACACGGCGAGAGCTTTGGCCAAGCACTGAGGTGTGCTGCTGCCTCTTGACCCCTGTGAGCTTCTCTTCTACCCAGAAAAGGAATAAATGGCAAACATACCTCACGGACATCCTTGATGTTCATGGTTTTCTTGGTCTGAGCGACATGGCCCACAATGCCTATGTCCAATGGATAGACAATCTCGCAGTCTGGGGAGACCAGGCATTCCTCCAGAGTACTTCCCTCTTGGATGTTGAAAAGCCTTGTTGCCAGTTCAGGAGTACCGTTCCTCTGCCTGTACATGAAAAGACTACAGCGATCAGCATGAATAAGGGACCTGATTCTTCTCAAGGTCTTGAAAACAACTTTCTCCATGTTGATGCTTTCCTGCATGTCTTGGATCAACTCAAAAAGTATTTCACTCTCATTGTTATCCCAGGACTCTGTTTTTAGTTTCTTCTCAAAGTACTGCTTGGCAAAAGCAGGGTTGCCATCAAGAAACTTCTCCACGTCGTCTTCACTAATGCTCATTGTGAATGCCTTGGATCTTGAGGGTAAGTAGTAGTCTAAAGAAGTGCAAGCAGCACTCTAATTTCTCATGTAGCTCCTAAATTTTTGTAATAGAAGATGCTGATTCTGGAGTGACCAAGTTTGAGGTATCCCTGCCAAGAGAGCTTGTCATCAGGAGGAGGTATTCCTTTATAATGCTGAAGGTGAGTCTGTGGGAGGACAGATCTTCTCAACCAAAGAGATTAGATGACCTCTACAAGAGCTTTGAGTCAACTTTCCTCTTCTTAATCTAACTGCAAACAAAAACTGAGTACTCACAATGTCTGAAAACACTCTACTTTCTCTTGATAAACAGAACACTTACTGATACAATTCTATTGAGGCAGCAGCAACAGGGAAGGAGTGCATCTCCTAACATTGAAATAAGCTCTTTAAAGTCTAATTAAATATATACTGCTTGGGCCTAATCCTTGGCTAACAAGGTGAGCATCTTATTATTTCTGCTCTCCCGGCTCCAGCAGTAGTAGGAAGTGCATCCTTCATGAAAGAGCTCAGTGCTAGAGCAAAAATAGTGAGGTAATTCTGCTCTTTAAGGATTCTCTCTACTGTTGCATGGCTCTATAACAGCTCCTGAAAGGGCTGTTCTCTAAGGGAAGAACCAGTCCTGAATGCTTTAGTCCAGGGTTTGAACTGAATTTGCAAGGTCTGTGGCCTTCGTTTCTTGCTAGTAAGAGCCACAACAGGAAAACATGCCTCTTAGTGGCATCCCTTTAGGAAGGAATCTTGAGAGTTTTTGTTTGGGGTTGCTGAACGGAAGCACGCTGAGGAAACAAAAGTGCAGACAGACAAAAAAACAGATACCGAACAAAAGCCAAGCAAACAGGGAAGGTAGAAATATTTCCCTCATCATTATCAGTGGAGAAAGGGGGGAAATTATGGCTGTGAGGGACAGAAGTTGTTTCACATCAATGAAGTCACAAGGCTGCAAACAGCAGGTGAGGGCCAGTGTGAGGCTGGGAGGCAAAGTGCTACAGAGGCCATTACTCTTCAGAAGAATTATACAATGCACAGGACTTTTTGGTACTGGGGAGCAAGGGTGAATCCCATCTACTACATTGCTGGAAAATAAGCAAGGTTCACCTGCTCAAGGGGTAAGGGTCTAAGGGTCCAGGCTGCCCGTGTCTCTGAGTATTGCCACTACTGCCAGGAGTGGTTCAATCCAGCCCAAATGCGAACGTGATTGCCTGGGAGGAAGGTGGCTTGTTCTGGTAATTCTCACAGTCAGGATATTAAAATAGAATTATTGCTCAAGTAGACTTGGAGGAGGTGGTGTGTGCCACACACATGTTCCACAGCCATGTTCTAGCAGAGGAACAAGGACCTGCTCAGATCTGGCACGGTGGGGTCTGCTCCAGGCCTCCAGAACAGGGGTGCATGAAGCCTTTGTGTGAGCAACAGGCAGGACTGTCCCAAGCACAGGGCTTGGTGGCAGCAGGGAATTTTAGTAGGGATGGCAGCGCTTCAGGTTGCAGGCTGTTCAGCAATGTTTCATATGTTGCAGCAGTTTTCTAGGTACAACGGGTGCCAGAAAGAGCAAGAGGCGTTTTTCCTTGCTTTTGACTGAAGGCAATGGGAAGAACTAGCTGAGAAATGAAGGTGGAAGACAGTTTAGGCGAGTAAGACCATGGAACAAATGTTTCAAACGGGTAAAAATAGGCCATTTTGTAAATTATGTGTTCTTGTTAATCTTAAACAAGAGAAAAACAGGCAGAAAGTGTGTAAGTGAAAGTGATTAAATTATTGAAGATGTATATAAAAATACCATGAACAAGTGAAAATGGGAAGTCAGAGAACTCAAGATCGAATATGAGGTTAAATTAGGAACATGAAAGGCAATGAACACTTTCTGTTTATCATATAGAGAAGAGCAAAAATATCAAGAAAAGTACTGAAGAGATGAAGTTCTTAGCGGATTGTGTAAAGTAACCTTTAAACTTTTAATGACTTTTTCTGACAACTAGTGGAGGATCTTCTGAGGTTTTGAAAGGCTGGGGAAAAGTAAATGTAATGATTCTTCCAGCAAAATAGGAAAAAGAAAGAACTGGAGAATTCTACAACAGACCATTTTTTAAAAACTGGCTTCTAAGATAATACAGGAACAACAAGCCTGTTTATGTACATAACTAGAGGAGACAAATAAAAGCCAGTGTGAGTTTGTCAATAGCAAACTGTGCCATACAGCATAGTTTCCTCTATGGCAGAATCAGAATTCTGTGGACACAAGGAAAGTAATGGCTATCACAACTCTTCACTAAAGAGGAAATAACACAACAGATATTTTGTCTCTTATGGTGTGGGCTTAGATGAGATAGTTAAAAGGTGGTGGCAAGTGTACTTGAAAGATGAAGAGTTTGTTGTAGTAGCTAACTAATGAAATGTAGAATTTCTTGAGTAGGATTCTCTGTGGAGGCTATAACAGATGTAGAACATCTCAGCATTTCCACTGATCAGTGGAAAAATATTAGGCCAGCAAGTAAGCCATGGTCAGGTGTCTCTCAATGTGTTTGAGCACCATCTTAAAACTAAATTGCAGACGGGCGTGTTCAGGACTAGAGGACTAGAACTCCCCAAGGGTGCGTGGAAAGTCCCTACTCATGTGGAGAACAGTCACCTGGAGAATTCATGGGGATGAGCCACTATCTCGGCTTAACACGGACTGCACATGTGTCAAGACTTCCAGGCAGAAGGAGGTGTACATCCATTAGGATGAACCTTCTCCTGCACAACAGATTATGCCAAGTTGTTCTGAACAGATGTCTCACCTGGAATACAGTAGGAAAATGTGACCTTTGGGGAAAGACTGAGGTTACTCATGTCTCTTTTTGAGTCATCTCTCTTCTAACAAAACAGTCCCCAGTTGTATAAAAGGCTACTGCTAAGAAAAAAGGAACAGTCTGTTCTCCATAATCATATAGGACAATAGATTTTAGACCTACAGAGAAAAGGCTTCCAAAACAGTGGGAAGAGATTGTTCTCACCTTATCTTAGATACCCCTAGAAACAGAGATGTCATCCCTTCTTCCCAGGGAACACTTCTAGTCAGAAGAGATGAGCATGTAATGACATGAGCCAGCTGGAACTGATATAGACAAGCAACTTCTTAGAGTTGGAGGAAAACACATTTTTCTGTGGGTTCAGTCTTCCTGCCCATGGCCTGTGAGGCCATTTATATGTAAGGAAACCATTGCTTGTACACCAGTATAAACTTGATTTGCAGCTGTGTAAACCTCCCAGGTGGGAGTGGTTTTATTTATGATGAACATGAGGAAAGCTGGAGGCAACCTTCTGGCTTCCACATTATCTACTCTAGTAGCAGTCTGGGCCCTTCCAGCGAATGGTAAAATACAGGTCCTGTTTCATCTCACAGTGATAGGGAGGAAAAAGGGTAAAGTAAAATCAGTTAAAAGCCTTTCCAGGGGACTAACACATTTTGGATTCTGGTATCCCAAAGGAATGAAGTTTCCTCCCACCATGTCTTTGAAGAAAGAAGTGAAACTTCTGAAGTGAAGTTTAACTCTTCTTACAGTCCAGCAATGTTGTGGCCCGGCAGTTTTTACGATCCATTGGATCCTCCTTGTGACAGGTCAGATTTGTGGAAGGAGAGAAAGTCTCATGGGAGCTCACAGCTACTTCTCAGAAAGGTTTCAATGTCCAGGAATCATATAAAGTGGATATCCCAGGACAGAGTTATGTAGCTAGAGGATGTACTCAGGATGCCCTACGTCTGAACAGAAGGTTGTTTGGCGTTGGTAACATGCTACAAAAAAAAGGTTTTGTGGATGCACTAAGGGGTATTAAAATTGTTGTATGTGCTTTTTTGGTTGTGATTTGGGAGCTGAAAAATTGCAAATGGGTGAACTATTCATATTGAATCAAAATTAGCACTCTTTTGGATCCAAACCTTCCAGATATTCATGCTTTGTTTGGTATGAAAGGTTGTGTTCAGTTCAAGATAAATGTTTTTCTTTCAAAACATTTGTAAGAAAAACAAACAGTGTCCAACAGTGATACTCCAGGCTCCAAATATGAAAGATCTGAGCTCAGTTCCTGCTTCTGCACTCAGGGTTTGAAATTTAGCAAGAAAATTTCCTCTTAACAGGGGGAAAGAATGAAGGTCCTAACGTACTGATGTTTATAGCTGCGGAAGTGGAGAAACCAAGGCAATATTTCTGAAGGCAAGCCAGGGCTGTGTAATTGCTGTGCAATTTAAACCATGTAGGAATGGCAGGTGGAAATCTAAATCACGTTTGCAAATGGAGCCAGCGGGGCCAGAGCAGCCCCTTCGGTGGGCTGATGTACTCAGAATTAAAAACACAGTGCAAAAAAGCATGAATGTTCCCTGGGCCTTCAGGGATACTAAAGTGGTACCATGCCAGCCACTGCTGGCATAACAATGGTAACTGAGGTGGGTACAGCCTAAGCTTGCAATAGGATAATGTTCTTTGAATGGACTTAGGCAGACAATGGAGGATTTTACAGGAGGATGAGGCTGCTATTTTAGGAAACTTGCACTAGACTGTCACACAGCATAATAACATCTGAACACGTGTGGTTGCACAAACTTGTTTCCAATAGCTTTAAACCCAAATTGCAGAATTGGCATAAGCCCTCTGCTTTGTCGGGTGTTGGTAGATGTCATTTAAACACCGTTCCAATTGGAAACCTCAAATATTTAAGCCGCCCCGAAGGCTTGGCTGGTAGCTGGGAAAACACGGTGGAGTTTCTGGGAATAAAATTCCTCTCCTCCCAACAACTCTTATGACAGTCTCTCCCTAGTCCTAGGATGAAAACTAAGGAAAATTTGTAGATTAAAATCTATAATGGCTAGCATGGTGCAAACAAACTGCCCAAGAGGAGCAGTAATGTTAGAGCCATTAATGGGACTGTGTCCAAAACAGTGGGTGCAGACACTACATGGAAAGCAGGAAGAGGGATGGGAAGTGCTGGGGGTGTTTGGGCTGCTAAGATGCTTCATTCTCCTCCTTCATGGGAACATTGTTTTTCCCCCTAACCAAGGGGCTGTGGGGAGGGGAGCTGCAAGTGACTAATTTGATTAGACATTATCCTTACAGGGTGCTGTATTGACAGCTATACTCAAACCTTTCTGACCCACTCATCTGGAGGCATAACGAGATTGCAGCTTATCTGATTTACCATGTAATATTCTCATGCCACCTGCTTGTATACAAGAATAAGCTTTCCTGCCCGTAGCCATGGGAGCCCAGAGAGGATCAGAGCCATGTCCCTCTCCCCTCCTGGGCCAGGGTCTTCTTCTGCCCACCCGAGTCTGGCCCCCTCCTTCAGCTGCACATGGATTGTCACTTGCCACATGGAGGGCTAGCCTGCAAAACCTTATGGGTCTTGCTCAGCATCCTCCCCCTGTCCTTCCCCTCTGTGGCTCTCCAGGGACGTTTAGGTGCCACCACGGCACAGCCTTGCCCCCTGGGATCTCATCCCAGACTCTGCTGGGCCCCACTCCTGGCCTGCGGTCCCAGCTAGTGCAGCCACCAGTGGGTGGGATGCTGCCACAGTCTTCCTGTCCACACTCGTGGTTAAGCTGGTTGGGGCTGGACCAGGGGCAGAGTGCACCTGGGCAATCCTTCATCAGGAGCTCAGCAGCTGGAGAGCCTCCTGCAGCCTGGGCAAGCCCCGGGTCCTGCCCCTGGAGCTGGTAGGGGCCCGACAGAGGTGCAGCGTGGCAGCAGTGGGGACAGATGTCAGCTGGGGCATGTGCATGAGCACAGCTGGAGACGCATTTGTTCTTGTGCAATCTGACTGTCACACAGAAATACAGCAGTCTGACTCACACACAGGGGCGCAGCAGCAAACTCTAGGTCTGCAGAAAATGCAGTTGAGCAGTAGCTGGTTATGGTAGAGCTGTATTTCCTTGCTGACAGCACAACTGATAGCTGAGTTGTAGCCAGATCGTTAAATGTTTGCTGTAACATATAAATCCCTTGCACTTCTGTGTACAGGAGAAAGTGTGCTGCTGGCAGTCCAGTTGCAAAGGGTAAGCACTTTGTCATAGGCTTGCGTTTTGGCCAGAATGCTGACTCCACCTTGTCATGACAAAGTTGGGTTTCTGAAAGCACACAGGTCAGTTTGGGGTTTGTCAGGTCTGGTTGTTACTTTTTTTGAGAGATATTTATGAAGAAATGTATCTCTGCCATGCCAGAAGACAGTAAATGTACCTGAGCCTGTAGGTCACCACAGGCTGCATGTGCCTTCTTGCCTTCCTCTACCTTGCATATGTTGTAAAGATGCTCAGATTCTCTTATTCTTAATTTCATGGAGACATGGCTCTGATAAAAAATATTACAATACAGTAGCAGTGGCAATTTCTGCCATAAGTCGGCATGAGTTTATTATGTTTCAATTGACAGCTTGTATCCAAAGCTCTTAGCACAAACCACTGAACCTTGAATAAGAAGATTACTTCATTCATCAAAACTTCTGTGAAGCTGAAGGAGAGAAAAGATCATTAAAGTCTTCTCAAACTAAGCCACGTGCACAAAATACTTCCTTCCCAAGTTTCTTCCCAAAATGTTCTGGGCATGGAACTAAGGAAAGTTCAGTGGCAGGACACTACCAAGAAGGAACACTAAATGACACAAAATGTGTGCTTAGGTATACAGAAATAGGTTTGCTTTTGCAGTATTTTGAAGAAACAAGGAAGAAAAGAGAAGAGGTTTTAAGGAAAGATTTACAGATGTTTGCAGACAAGAGGATAGCATCACAGGGAAGCAATGAGGGAAGTGATTTGTGAGAAACATGGCCACAAATCTGGGGGGAGAAAGGCGGAGAGCAGGATTGTTTAGCAGAAAAGGAAGGGAGCAGAGAAAATTACTCTAATTGCAAGAGTAATGGAAGAGCAAGTAATGAGGACTTAAAAAGGGCTACTGAGTCCATAAAAAGCTGTGGAACCAGAAGGGTGGGAACAAGCATAGCTGCCATGGGCAAGAAGAATTCAAGCCCAGAAATCACAAGAAGAAGCTGTGAGTATCTGTGTAGTCTCAGTGCACATGTCAGAACAGTATAAAGAGGTTTGCAGCGTTGGCAGACACAAGGCTGCAGCAAAGAGGAAGCAAGTACTCATATTAGTACTGATATTCCAGGGACCAGCAGCAGGGGTGGTCACACAGGAGTTTCACTGGTCCTCACAGGAGAGGCCATAGCTCCCCTGCCAGGCCTGCAGGCACACAACTGCAGTGAGTCCTGCAGAGGTTTTGAAGATACTCTGGTGCACTGCCTGCCTCCTCTTCCTTCCCTTCTTGTGGGCAGAGGGATGCTTTTTGTCTGGTTCCTGCTGCAGAGGTGGCTGCAGTGTTGGTATTTTTGATGGGCCTCTCTTTTTGAGGCAACCCTGCCATTTTCAGTGTTTCCAACTTGTTGCTCAGTCTGAAGCAGATGAAAGGTTGGTCTTCAGGCTGAGTATTCCAGTTGTAAATTTAGAGAGGTGGTATCACTGTGGGAGTCTGAGATTTGACTGGAATCTCTGGGCTTGTCCTTAAACAAATAATTTTTCTGTGTAAGTGATGAGAAGCAAGCCATGGTGAAAACAGTGAACTTTCCTATCTATGGAAGGCTTACACTATCTAAAATCTTGCAGCTTTAGAGATCAGCTGCTTAAAGCATAAAACAAACCAAAAAAAATCCTCCTTGAAAAAAAAAAATCATTCAATTATTTTTGTCAATGTAGAAAATACCTCTTTTTTCCCAAGCTTCATTCTTCCACTCATTTCTCCTGCAGAAGAAGCAGAGATAAAAAGCTGAAGTGGAGTTGTATGTGAAAGCCTTTTCTTATTCTCTAGCTCTGTGACTCACTAATCAGCCTTGTGTTCACAGCTGCCCTCCCTTTGGAGTGCAGAAAGATGGTCTGACCTAAACCTTCCCTCCTTGCACCTTCTGTTACATGGAAACTGTGTCCTCTAACACCTACTAAGGCCAGGTGCCCGGCTAATGGCTTTTGACTGCATGCACCTACAGATTTCCTTGGCTTTTGTAATTTGTGCTTCTGGTTTTAGCTTTTAAATCCATCATCAGGGCTTGCATGGACATCCTGGCTTATCCATAACTACTCAAGCTCTGTGCCAGCAGTATCACTTTTGTAAAGCACCTTGAGATGCATGCTACGTAAGGAGCTGTATATATCCCATTGGAGTAATCTGGTGCAATAATCTGGAGGCAGAATTTACTGTCTGAAACGTGTAGACATATGGTCTCCTGTTATATCATGCTTTGCAAGTTAGAGCCTATAGATTTATTCCTGCAATTTTTTGTGTTAAGCTGTCTCTGTTGCATGAACAGAAAAGGAAAGAGAATACTACATGCACGGTTTATACCTTCAGGGATATTCACATAATCTCTGTGCCTCCTGGTTTTTGAAAGGCATCCTGGGAATAACACCAGGGATTAAATTAACTCTGGTCTGTTACCTCATTGCAAAATGTGGGAGAGGCTACTACTGCCTGAAGGAAATAATCTCCTTCCCACCTCTTCCCCCAGGAGAAGAATAGGATCAGGCCACACAGATATGTCAGAGATCTTTTCAAGTGTGAAGAACTGAGCTCCTTTCCTGTTTGCAGATGCCGTCCTCCTTGTCCAAAACGAAATGGCAGACCCTCCAGTCTTTCTGTGCTGAAAGGGCTGGTCTTTGCCCTCCAGGACCTGGCAGCTTGGCATGAAAAATGCAAATATTGTATCTTTAAACAAATGTTGCAACTAAAACGAATAAGCCTGCCAATGTCTGGAAATAGATCAGTTCAGTAGTAGTAAATATTAGATATGTGTAGAGATATGCCAACAGTATGCCTTATAGTAAGTACTAGAAAACCACAAACAAAAAGTTCATCTTTTTATCTGATGGCCACAAAAGGTCTCTTTTTCATGAGGTTGCCTCAGGCCTGAATGGTCTTTTGGTAGAGATTAGTAACAGGCTGTTTGGGAAACTCATGTGTTGGAGAGGAAATCCAGCAGCTCACTGATGAAACTGCAATCACCATCCATATAGTTGTGCAGAAACCGGGAGAGGGCACAAAACCCGATGTGTTTCTTTGGCCAGCAGATCATTGTGTGCTAAAATCCCTCTGAAGGAGAGATTTTAGCCAGCTCTGCATTCACCCTGTTCTACCAAGGCAGCAAGATGCTGAAGGGTTTGGAAGAGAGGCTGCAACTTAATTTTTCTGGCAAGGTCTTGTCAATGGCTCTGAGAAAAGTGTTCCCTCTAAGCTGACTGCCCGTCGTGGCAGAGGGGCTGAGGCTTCATGACTTCTCTTGCTTTGAGCAGCCCCTATTTCACTTGCAAGCAAGGTGACTTTTATGCCTTTGTCTGGGATATGTTGTGTGCATGGGAGCACGTGAGGCCCTGCTCTGCCAATTGCCAGTGAATACATTCAGCAACAATTACACTATCATTTTTCAGAAGGGAAAGGTGTCTTTCAGTTTCAGTCTTTTAAAACTGTAAGGTGTTTGAATATCGCCTTGAAAGTCCTAAGGCAGCGATTTATGATGCCTTTTTAACCTAATTATGTAACACACCCCAGAATCTTACCCTTGAACCACAGAAGAAAAAACTTCAAATTATTTCCTCTTCATCCGTATTGCACAACTCTCTTCCTTGGAAAAGATCAGCATTTCTGAGCAGAAGTCACAGAAACTGAAAACGTCTATGTCCACAACCCTCCTGTGGTGTCTCACTATGGGGAAGCCTTACTTCTCCTGCCTCCTGCCCTGATGAAGGAGTGGAGCAGATTATCACTGTCCTCCCAGCCCTTGGCAAACCTGGGACTGGGATGTGCGTTTTCCAGCAATGCAGGCACAAGCGAGTGACATCCATGGAAAACAGCCCGGCATCCTCAGCAGCACGAGTGAGATCTGAAGCTAGAGGAAGAAGCACCCACGACTCACGGTGCAATAACCACTGCAGCAGCTGACAGGGGCAGCTCAGGATGCCAAAGGTGTAGCTGTTCTCCAGTGCCCTGGCAAACAAGCCCACCACTTGATCACCCACTGGACAGCAGGGAACTTAGTGCCTGGTGCAGGAGCATATTTGGAGCTCTCATCCTGTGCCTGCTGAACTAGCAGCACAAGTTACTAAATCTGAGATGGCAGTGCAATTGCAGTAATTCCCAGAGCAGTTTACCCAACGCTTATTCCAATAAGGCAAAAGGAGGAGGACCTGCTAGGGGCAGTAAATCAAAAACTGTTGCTGCTGTATTTCACAGGATAGGGAAGAAGACAAGATTAACCATCTCATCTGCATACCTGTTTTGCTGCAAGTCATTAAAACTACCAGTTACCCTCGTGCTGAATTCAGTTCACTGAATGGTCAGGCCACCTCTTCTACTAAAAACCAGCCAGTTTCGATGAGCAGGTCTGCAACAGGCTCTTGCGTATCTTCTTTGACAACCAAAGCCAGTAGGGCATCTTTGTTCTTATAAAATCTGTTTCGTGTTACATCAAATTCAACAAGCCCAGGAGTATGTGTCAATGCTTTGATTCCTCCCCTTTTTTTTTTCCCTATACCCAGCACAAATGACCATAATACTGCAAAAATGAAGATAAATTTGCTTTTGTTTTCTTCTTGCTCCAAACAGCAAGTAATGCAGTGACAGATGTTGTGCTCACCAACCAAAATCTTGTGCTGTGATTAGCTATTATTAGCAAGTGTCTAATCCCCAGGGGATTAAGTGGTTCATCTAAGCATGGCTTCAAGTGTCACCTATGTCTCACATGGACAACAACTAATCTGTTTTGTTGGAAACAGATGAAGTGGTAAGTGTTCGGAAGCCTTCTAATTTACAGAAAACACTGCAGTTTTTCCTCTGTCCAGTCCCCATGTCAGGGTGGAAGAGCACACTTCATATTCAGTGTCAGTCCCTTTAAGATCTAATGGGCACCTAGCCCTGAAGTGCAGTTTAAGAAGTTACTTTTTGTGTGACTCTTCAAGCGTGGCCCAGCAGTCCCAGTTACCATCGGCTCATTCCCCTGTGGACTTGCCCAGGCTGCCTCTGAAGACATGCAGACAGCTTGAACAGGGTACATTCAGTCGCCATGCTGCATGCAAAGTACCACTGCCTCCCTCTAAAGTGTAAATGGAAGCTGCACAGAGGCCAGATCAAAGTTTCCTCTGTCAGCAAGCAAGGACAGAATTTTCCAGACAATGGCCAGCCCTAAACAAGCTGCCTGGAAAGCAACACAGCTCACGCCAGCTGCAGGGCAAAGTTGTGAGCTTCTGTTCAGGAGTTCCTGGGCAAGAGGTGGTAAGTGATCACTGGAGCAAGCCCAAAGCATCCAGAAGGCTTTAGCCTCACTCTCGAAGTCCATACTGCTGGATCTGAACCAAAAGCTTCAGGACTTCCTGGGCTCACTCCACAGGAGTTACAGGGCTGTCTCTAGTGGTTATGTTCAAGGCTCCCCAGCACTTAGCACCCAGCATGAGGAATAACTGCTAATACTGGCAACTCCTACTTGAATGTCTGGAGTCTTAGACCTCCCAGATGAGACTGGGAGAGAGTACAGGACCAGCCTTTGCATTTGGGGAAATTCTTCAGGCGCTTGAGAACGACAGGCATGGTTTGCTGCCAAAAGTACTCTTCTAGCGACTTCTGCCTTCTCATCTTTTTGTGATGTATTGTATCCCCAGGAAAAGCTACTAGAAGGAACATTTTAGGAAGGAGAGGGCTGTAGTATTTATGTAACTGGAAATGTTGACAAAATTAGCTAGGAAGAATGTACATAAAAATGTTTCAGTGCACAGGAGAACTGACGACTCCCAAGATTTTGATACGAACATGAGGGCAATACTGCATTTTTGTACCTTTTTGTCCCCTCCCACCTACAAGTAATGCATAATGTCTTCCTCCTCTTGCGAGGATCACCTTAAGTTGATGATGCAGGTATCAGAAGAGTTAATTATGTACCTGGTCCATGCAAGCTGTCAAACTTGAACATGTGCCTATGCAGATGCGTGTGTATAGTCCAAGTGTCTCTCTAATTAATGCTCTATTCTTATTCTCCTAACATGTGTCAGAAGCAGAAAGACTTCAATGAGACAAAGCAGTGGTACAATCAAATCAGCAGATTTATTAGCTTTCTGGGCAGCTTTTTCCATTATGTAAAAGCTGCGTTTGTATTAGTATAGCAGTCAGACCCACCAGTGTGAGGATTACAGTTGGTTTTTACATAATGGATTATCCAAGATTAAGTGTTTTATTCAGGCACACGGGCAAAAATAACCAATTAGTGACTTTGCAGATTCCTTATTTAAAGGGAGCTGGAGGACAACTGACACAGAACTCTCCTGCTACCTGCAGCCCAAAGACTGAAGCAGAGTAGTCTCAAGGATCTCCAACATCTCTACTCAGCAGGTAGGTCTCTCTTCAGCAGAGGTGGATCAGACTGGCATCTCTTGCAGCAGGGAAGTGCAGCTTGCATGGCAGCAGCTAGGAACAGAGTAGCTGCTTGGGTGTTTGGGCTCTGGGTGGGTAGCTCGGCTTGCATGGTGCTGACAAGCATCAGGTAACTGTTTTATCTTGGCATCAGGACAAGTATTTAGGGTAAAATACTCTGCAAGAATGTATCATTAAGATGCTCACTTCTCAAACTCTGAGAAACAAATATACTGGGATATGGATGAGCTGGGATACCCAAGGAGAAAAATAAAGCCATGGGCACCTAATGTTTGTGCTGCAATGACAGACCAAGCCTCTAGAAAATTAGTATTATTTGTCATGTTTGTTGAAGGAATGGCCAGAGGGCAGCCAATACCAAGGTGTATTATGCCTTTAGAGCAGGCACTTAGAAAAGGCCTGTTTTGGTGATGAGAACTGGTGATAAAGAACACGGCTTGGCTGGCTTTAAAGCAAAGCGGACATTCACAGTGAAATAATTAGAAACAACACCTTTACTATGTACAGTGCTTTACCAGAGCTCATCAGAACATTTTCCTTCCTGTGAAAACAAAATTCAAAACATTTCAATTTTTTACGAATTCTTACCGACCTTATCCATAGTCTGGCTTGATTTTTAATACAAAAATACCGTGAACTGCATTACTACTACTGGCAAGCAAAATACTCCTGCAAAGTAATTGCAAGATGTTCAGTTTTGGTTGAATTTAGGCACCACAACGATTCAGTATCAGTGGAAGAGTTGGTTATCTACTTCGTATGGAAAGAAACTAGTTTTAAAATTATGGGCATGCATCTGTAGCACTATCTGCCTCTGTCTACTGCATGAAATAAACCCCCATGTCTGCTTTTGTCTTGCAGAATGAAATACGCGCAGTATGTTTTCCTGGCCTCGGTCTTCTACACTGTTGAATATAGCCTAGCTCAGACCTGTGCTGTGGAGTCTTTTGCTGTGAAAGACAATTTTGATCCAAAAAGGGTAATTATGGTTACTTCGATAGCACATGTGAAGAAGCTTTACCTATAAACTGTTTTTCCAGGTTATTAGTTTTGTTCATCTAAACAGGTTCTTCACCAAAAAGTTAACTTCTTTCATATGCTGTGTTGCAGATGCTGTTCCTGCAGTTTGCTTTTCTCAGTACTGTTTAACCTTCTGAACATTATGGTAAAACTGGCCTTGAAAGCCAGGGATGCTGCTCTGTTAGAGGTCATCTTCTGTTAGCTCAGCACAGCTTTGAGCTTTGAGCAGCTCCGTAAAAGAAACCATTTAGATCCACATCAGAGAGGAATCTCAAGCACAAGCCCCAGGGTACTTGTATCCACCACTAGTTATTCTTGGGAGCCATAGCAAATGGAGATCTTACCTAGTCTGGTATCCTGAACACTGACTCTTGTTTACACACATCATTTGTGCTTCTGAGGAGGAAATGAGGGATAACTTGCTGTTGGAAAGGTGCAGACGTGTGTCAGTACTGATTTTAACTAATGGTCAGCAAACACTACAATTCCAGGGGCAGCTGGGATGTGGTGAACACTTTCTCTATACAAGATTGGCTTTGCTGGAAATAAACCATGTCCAGGGAGAGCTTTGGGAATATCCCACTTTTAAAAAGTCAAAGTTTTTGCTCCAGCTCCTGTATTTGGGAATTAAGGGCTTGCAGGCTTACACATATAACTTGCCTAACAGATTTCATTAGCTTCACTGCAGAATCAAATTTAACACAGCTAGATCCTGCTCTTCTCAGCATTTCTACTGATAACATTAACTTTTAAGGGTCTTCCTGTCTGTCAGTCACCTGTTCAGATCTTGTTTCATTTTACTAGATACTTATTAAACATTTTCCGGGGCCCATTTTTTTGCATGAACATATTATTTCCCTTAATCTCATTCAATTTCTCTCTGTTGTTACTCTCCCCAACACACCCTCTCCTTGTTTCGAGCACATAGTCATCACTTTCTCATCGGCTGGGTAGACCCTTTTCCCCACCAGAGATCAACTGTGGCCCCTGGAAGACATAAGGATTTTCTCCAGCCAGCTTGCTACAGTCTTTGTGTCTGCGATTTGATATTGTTGAATTTGGTATGGTATTTCATGGAAGGGAAGGGGCTTGAACAGGAACAGGGAAGAACCAGTCTCTCAGAAGGTGTCCTAGGATGGGAGATGCTTTTGGTGTGGGGTCACTGACAGGAATGTGTCACTTGCCAACGAGTACACGCACACAGCAGTGCCAAGCTGCTAGACCTGCTCCTTCTGGCACAGAGGCATCATCAGGCAGCACTGCAGGATCTGTGTGCTACATTCCCACCCAAACTCAGACTGACATTTATCAGGCAATGGGAAGTTAGAAAGGCACTTGGATCACAAAATGGTTTTTGTGCTAATCTTGCCATGTTGGTTAATCCAGATATTAATACACTTTCATGACAGTATGCAGGGAAATGGTATGCCCTGGCCAAGAAGGATCCAGAAGGCCTTTTCCTTCAGGACAACATCTCTGCTGAATACACCGTGGAGGAAGATGGCACAATGACAGCATCCTCCAAAGGCCGAGTGAAGCTTTTTGGGTGAGCTCTCTTGACTTTCAGCTCTAGCTGCTGCCATGAGGTACTGGACGAGGGGGACATGGATGGTGATCTGTCCTGAGCACACAACATGGCTGGATTTTCTTCATCAAAAAGGGAAGTTTAGCCAAGGTGTTAGATTAGAAGCTAGAGGTTAGACACTTTTGAGTCCTGAATTTCTTCTCAGCCTGGCTCAGGTTTGGATCTATCACAAAACTACTGCATAAAGTCAATTATTAAGTCAAATCTTGATTGATGGAGTGGTTAGATAAATTAATTGCAATCAAGTAAAGGAGCTAATCAGGGTGGTGGGGCTGCAAGGGGAGGACAGCCCTCGTTTCACTGAGAGGTTATGGGGAAGGAGAGGAGCATTACTTTCACAGATGTCTCAACACAGTGTTGGACAGGTTTCTGAGGAGAACATGTGGTTAACTCTTAGATGTAATTGCAATGCCTGAGTGGACAGATGGCAGGAAGCTTAGAGTTTTGCCTGTTGGTCATGATTACTACAAGGAATTACAACATGTAAAGAGATTAAATAGCCTTCTGACTGCAGAAAAGAAAATCTGTGGCTTCCAATAGGCTAGCACTAGCAGGTGGCTGTGAACCTTGTACATCTTAACAGTGCAGAACCCCAGGGTATTTTGAGAATGAGCAAATGAAGCTTTGCAGGCATGCCACACAGTGGAAGTGGGAAGGTTCCTGGAAGGACTCTTCAGAAAACAAGTGGGGTCTCAAGTCTGCTGCAAATTTTATTTCTTCAAAGGCAGGATAAGGGGAAGCACAGCCTGAGCAAGGAGGGGAATGAAGACCCTTCCACTGTTTCACAAATCCAGATAATGCTTGGCAAACAGTGTTGAAATGTGGGTGGCATTCAAAGCAAACAGATACCAAGCAGAGAAGGGTATTGGAACAAATGGATTCCCACAGGTGTCTCAAAGGCTGTGTGATGGCTTTTCACCAGCTTAGCAGAGGGGCTGTAACTATTACTGTGCTTGTAACAGACATCCCTGTGCTCATCTTGCTGGGAAAGTTCAGACAGGGGAGAGCCAACTCCCTTCCTCTGCCTGGGCACAGCTACTGACCTCAAATGAGCCCAAATGCAGGTCAGCTCACCCTGCAGACTGCTAGCAGCGAGCCAAGAAACCACATTCATTATTGTGCTTGGTGGCTGTCTGCTTGTACAGAAATGGGTGGTTATGCATCCATCAAAGCCTACTGAACTAAAGGAGGGTCAGGGCACTGCCCCAGCCACAGCGTAGCTGTGTAGCAGAGCTGGGGACCAGACAGCAGCAGCGATCACTGGCAGTGACTGGGCGGTGTTACAGATTTGCATTTCTTAACGACAGTGACTTTGCATTAAGGAAGGTCATGCCCATGCCTGAGACAGTTGTGCCCAAGTCCTGAGTGAGGGACACCCATCCGAAGCTCTCATGCTGTCAGGTTTTACCTTGGATCTTATGGATCTCATTGCAGTTTCTGGGTGATCTGCGCTGACATGGCTGCTCAGTATACAGTACCTGACCCAACCACTCCAGCAAAAATGTACATGACCTACCAGGGACTGGCCAGCTACCTCTCCAGTGGTGGTGAGTGAAATTCTCCAGCCCCCTGACGCTAGTCCATTGTTTACAGCTGTCCAGGTGTGTGTTTCAACATATGAGCAGGAAAAACAGTTCAGCTCAGAATGCTCCAAGTGGAGACAAAACATCTTTTTTTCTTGGGGGGGAGGAGGGGGCTGATGCTTTATCCAAGCAGTGAATTTTATCTCCATGCAAAGGGCAGCATCCAGAGACTCCCCAGAGATCCCTCTTATCCACCATATGTGTTAACATGCATTAGGCCACACGCATGGATTTTGTACAGCCAAGTGTGGTGTTGAACCTGGGGAAGCAATACTTCCTGGGCCCCACTGTGGGCATTATTGAAGTGCTGATGTCGGTCATCCTTGTACTCCTCACAGCTCAATAGAGACAGGTGGACCCACAGCTGCACCCCAGCAACAAGACATTGCTCCTCAGGCAGACAGAGCTGGACTCAATGAAATGGAGCTCTTAACTCAAGTCCCCCCCCTCAGAAACTGGTCATGCTGAACCTCAGTTATGCAAACTTCAAAGCCCATCCTTTGTGCCTGAGTCTTCCATAGCTGCAGCTCTCCAGCTGTGGAAGCTGGGGAGGACTTCTAATGTTTAAGAAAGAAATACATTCATTTAGTACTGGCAGATAAGCCACACCAAAAAGAACTTAGTTGAGCAAGGCTAGAAAACAGGAGGAATGTTCTACTGAGGCTTCCTGTATAGGAAATGTTATCTGTATTGTATGTCCTTCCTTCCACCATGCTTGAGCAAGCAACATAGAGACATTTTGTCATTGAAAACCTAGAAAATCCTAGTCCTCCTAATACTTCTAGCCTAAGAAACAAAAGGTGAAAATGCACTGAGCGTCATGGGGAAAAACATGGTCTCAAGATGCCCTGTGCTTGTCCTAGTTCTTCCCTTCATGGTGTGGAGATAAGCTGGATGTGTGACGTGATTATAGATCCTTTGGAAAGCTATCCCTGCCATGTGTTGAAGCTTGTCATCTCCCTGCTGAAGGATCTACCTCTGCTCTGTTTTGCCCGCTGTGACAAGCCCGTGTGTTCTGATGTTTCAGGGGACAACTACTGGGTGATTGACACCGACTATGACAACTATGCCATCACCTACGCCTGCCGCAGCCTGAAGGAGGATGGCTCCTGTGATGATGGCTATTCCCTGATCTTCTCCCGCAATCCCCGTGGCCTCCCCCCAGCCATCCAGCGCATTGTGCGCCAGAAGCAGGAAGAAATCTGCATGTCTGGCCAGTTCCAGCCTGTGCTTCAGTCAGGTACTTGGGGCTGATTAGCAAACTCACTGAGCTGTACAGTAGGTGATTGCATTTGCTATTAATGTGACAGAACCACAGTGAACTCTGTTGTTCTTTTTTAGCAACAGTTTCTTAATGTTAGATCTAATAGGAAAAGAGCTACAAAGGGAAATCCATGCAAGGACAAGAGCCTGCTACAGGCTGGTTCGGCAGAGATTAAGATTGCTACTTACAGGAATCCTGTGTGTTTGAACTGGTACACTACCAGAAGAAGATCGGCCTTGTTACTGTAGTAGACAGGACAAGGATGGCTGCAACAAGCCGGTGTTTCTGCACTTGGAAAGGCTTGTCTTGGCCACTTGCATAATAGTATCTTACCTTGGGTCTGTGCAGCATCCTCCAAGAAAGGATGAGAAGGTGCCTCCAGGAACGACCACCCTCACACTGCTTAGTTCCATCATGACTTGTGTCCTGTGTGGTCCGAGTAGCAAGGGTGAGGGGCTCTGAGCAGCATTTCTGACTGTGTCTGCTGCCAGTGGGAGTCAGCAGTTGCACCACATACAGACCATGTCTGAAGACTATTTTGAGAACATTTTTCCAGAGGTACAGCAATTGATCTTCTAGTTCAAAAGGTGTCCATGAGATAGGCATATACTTTTTTAGGGCTATGTTGGAGGCAGAAATTCCTCTTTATTGGCAGTTGAGTACCCACACCCTTAATATCCTCAGTGCCTTGCCTTGCCTTGACCCTTTACTAAGCCACGTAACACACACATTCTGCACTGTGGGACAAGGAATGGCAGCTAAAACCTCCTGAACAGCTCATCGTTGTGTCAGCCAGTCCTCCACTACAGAGCAGGTACTGGCACCAAGGCTGTGGCCATGGCATGGGCAGCCCTGCCCCACACCCCTCCGTACTGCTCCCTGTAGCAGAGGGAAGGCAGCTGGTTTGCAGGGTCATGGCTGGGCACTCAGGAAAGCTGAAAACCCGTGGCTAGCTGGGAAGGACTGCTGGAGTCTGTGCCAAGAGACACAGAGCAATGCAAACAGCAACTTTTGCACCCCACATCCTAGTCTTGTACTGTGATTCAAAAGTACCCTAGGAAGGCTGTAGCTATAGCTTCATGGGAGACTAAAAGGCTGTTAAAGCACTTTGCAAATTTACTTACACACACTAAAGTTTACTTTTCTTTCTTTCCAGGGGCCTGCTAAAAGTAAGTTTCTGATCCTATCCTTAAGCACAGAAACCAGACCTCTTGGTCTTGAAGTTGCCACTCAACTAATAATAAAAATAAATCATAGTATGGAATAGTGTGTTTTTCTTCAAAAACACATGAAAATATTGGGGGATCTGTAAACTGCGTGCAATATAATAGCAATATTTGAATTTTCAATGGAATACCTAATGTGGCATTTGTCAATAAATGTTTTTGAAAAAAAAGGCATCTCTGGAACTGGTTTTTATTACCTGCTGTCCTGTCTACTGGGGAGCAGAAAGACTAAGGATGCTCACTGAGGACAGGTGAGACAGCAGCCAGGGACGCTCCCAGCACAGGTGGGGCAGTGTCAGTCCCCAGCAGGGGAGCAGGGCAAGGATGGTGAGAGGGGCAGGTCCCCTGACAGTGCTGTTCATCAGACAACAGCATGGTGACAGGGCAAGTCTGGAATTCACCCAGGAAGCCCAGCCAGAGAGGGCAGCAAGGCACAGGATAGGATACAGGCATGCCAGTGAGATGGCTCCAGCCAAAACCAGGATTGGAGAGCAAGTCTGAGGCAGAGCTACCTGCAGCAAGGTTCCCAAGGGGAGAACCACAAATGTATTAAAAGAGATGCTACTTTCAAGAACACTGGGACATTGCTTTAAATGAGCAGGTGCTTGCATTTCTAGTGGCATTACCAGTAATTTGCTCCCCTCTGCCTTCATAATCCAGTTTTCAGCATCTGAAAGGTATAGTACTGAAAGATACAGAACAGACTGGTTTTATGGTCAAGAATTTCATAGAGAAAACCAAAAGAAGAGTACCTAGAAATCTCCGTGTAGAAAAAGGGTAACCTGAGCCAGCATTATTGACATGTATTTGCCACTGTTTTTAGTAAAATCACATTTGATTTGTGTTTCCTAGTAATAAAAATACCAGTCAAGAACACCCCAGCACCCTGCTGAACCCTGCAGTTTGTCAACTACACAAATTTTTACAAGTTATAGTTACCAAGCACAGAGGTAAGACCAAGCTGAACAGCCCCTACTCCTGAGGCTTCCAAAAGGTGTGTGGCACAAGGCTGATGTTGACTGAAGACCTTCAGAGCACTGCACTGTTAAATAGCTTCTGCAAGATGCTTGCACAATCTTACCTACAGTAACTGGAAAGAACATAGAAACCAAAGACCAGAGACACTCTCCAGGACCAGAGACATTATCCCAGCAGCAAAGTCTCTCAAACTTGTATTTCCCAGGATTTCCTGGCAATACTTGTAAGGCTCTCAACCCACTTGAACAAAGGTGTCCTTGCCCTTCAGGTCTAGGGAAAGCTACCCTGACAGGGAACAAGATTGTGAACTACCACCTAAAGCTAAGGACAGAAACAGAGGAGCATTGGCAGGCAGTGCTAACAAAAGCCCACACAGACAGAGAACCACTGAGTGTTGAAAAAATATCAGCCTTTTCTGCTGGTCTAAGTGCAACGTCAGTGCATCGATTAAATGTTCTCCACTAGCACACTTCTCCCAGCAGGAAGTATTGGGGTGGAATCTGTGAACTTAGGACTTGTATAACAACTGATTAGACAATGCTAACCCTTAGCTGAAGGAGCGTGGCCTTTGGCCAGAACTTTCAGAACAATACTACCAGTCTTAGAAAAGTGCAGGACCAAATGCATCCTTATTGTGCTTGGTGTAGTCTGTCTAGATGAGACAGGCAGTGAAATTCCTCCTCAGCCACACGAGGCAAAGCCTGCAGAAATCATAGAAACATAGTGGTGATTCTGGTTGAATACACCATAGAGTTCATGTGCCCCAGGAAGTGTACTTGGGGCAGCATGTTTCCATCACGACCACAAGCAGGTCCTCATTGTGTGATGTGGTGAGTTAATGAACAGATGGGAGTTACCTCATATCCATTTCTCTCCAATGACTGCAGGAAATGTGAAAGACAAGGTAGGGTAGGGCAGGCAGCCATGAGTGTATTCTGATGAGATTTAGACTTCTCTTGAAATTCTGTTGAGTTCAACATGAAACATCTCGGGTATATCTAGAGGCAGACATCTTCTGTCTGCTGTTTGAGCTGGCTGATGAAAAGCAGTCTATTATTCCTGGGTTTTAAGTGTGTGTATAGGTCCCAAGTCATAATCTCTGTCCTGCACAAACTTTCCACTAACAAGACAAAATAAAAAAAATTGTTTATGTATTAAAAGGACTGTTGTTTTGTCCTCAGAAGGTCCTTTAGTGCTGGCAGAAAGACTATGACTGTGCAACAGCAGGAGGGACCCTGCAAGGGTAGTGTCCTTCACATACCAGTGAACCTCCTCCAGCAAGGACACTGCAAGTCCTGAGATCAGACACTATGATACCACCTTGAGTTTGACCAGTTTTCCCTGAGTTGTGGTAACTAAGGCAATCTATGCATTTAGGTTTCTACTTCAGCCTTGACCTTTTTTATGGTAAAGTTCCCTTTATGCTTCAGTTTTATGTAATGTTGGAACTTCCATGAGTCGAGCTACCTTTTACCCCTTGCACTGGTAGCCACTGTGAGAAGCTGTGTGGTACTTGGTTGCTGTCTGGAGTTAAAACGTGACAGTACTTGAGAATAGTCTTTACTTCCCAAGATTAAGTTGTTGATATAAGAGTTTTAAGCAGTTTCTACAACACAATGATCAGATCCCATTTTTATAGGGTTCATGTGAAAGATTAAAAACCTGTTTTATTGGCTAGCACAAAAGATGGTAACAAATGTAGCATACACACAATTAGACAATGTAAAATACTCAGTTGGAAGGTTCTTTCAGTTGCAAAATGGTTATACAGCCTCACAAGCTTTTGTTTGAAGCGCAGGCAAACAATCCCATGTTGCAGTTGCAGTTACATATTCTTACTTGGGTTAATGAACAGCAAGAGAAATACACGAGTGCTCTGCAGTCTTGCTTTGGTTATGATACTACAGAACTACTAAGCACCTGATATTCACACCTAGTGCTATGGATACTTGGCACTTCTGAAAACTCACACTGTAATGGGGGGCTGATCGCTACATGTAACAGAGGAGATTAGTTAAACATGCAATTCTGGAAACACTATCAGGGTCAGCAACAGATGGTTACAGAAATCTCAAGTTTCAAGTACTAAATAGCGTTTTTCTGTATACATTAAATGATAAAAAAAGAAAACGCCATTTCAAAACTCTTATATTTTGTTGGAAATAAACTCATACCTGGAAATACCAACTTCTCTTCTCTCTGTAATTGTTAAGACATGTTCATTTCTTAAAGGCATGAGTTTATATCATAGCAGCAAAGAAGATTTTCAGAAGAAATCTTCTATTTTTCATGGTTTGCACATCTATACATTTTCATCCCTGCATAACAAAATCAATACTATCCACTACAGCTAGGTTTCTTTTTTTCTTTTTTTTTTTTGGTTGTTTTTTTGGGTTTTTGTTGTTGTTGTTGTTGTTGTTTGGGTTTCTTTTTGTTGGTTTTTTTTGTTGTTGTTGTTGTTTTTTGTTTAATACACCTGTAACTAGTGCATAGTCCTTGGTTTGATAAAGACTGCTATATTCTGATTGCTAGGGTGGGAAAATTTTAAAGCAGAAGGGCTACTCACGTAGGACATCCTAACACACTAAACCATCCTCTCCAGCTCCTGTATCTTCCCCTGCTTCAGACACACTAAAATCTCTCAAGACCCTATACTTAGTATTTCTCTAAATAGTTTTATTTGTGGTTCCACCTCATACTAGCAAAACAACATGTGTTAACTGCTAGATTTTACTTAACTGTGTACCCTGGCTCTTCACTCAGGGGCTATTACCACAACTTTAAAATGTATTTTTACTATCCCCATCCAAGTAGAATGTCTCAGTAACTTCTTTTAAAAAGAAGGTTTAAAACCCTCTCTTTAAAAAGAGAGCATTTTCAATTCAGTAGGCTCCATGGCCCTTTTCTGTTCTGCCTGTATGGACAAAGAATTGGAGGACTAGGATGTGACAAGTGCCCCTTATTAAAGGAGGCAAGAAATATTTCTTCTGAATTCTGTGACAGAATGAATCTTTTAAGGCTAATTTTCAGTACAGGCACAAGAACAAGTAACCAACAAGTGAGGAGATACAAGGCCACATCTCATACACACTGACTTTTTGCATATGCTTCTTTTCTGTGCTGTTAAAGTTGAGGGTATTTGAGGTAGTTCAGCTCTCTCCTACTGTGCAAACTTGGGCACTTCTTTTTTCTGAGACCTGAATGTTTCATCAAATATGCAGTTTTTGTTGTTATGTTGGTGAGGTGGCTGATGTCAGCAAAGAGAGCAGTAGGGGATTTGTTTGTGTGACAAAGTCACTCCTCTTATGGAAAATACTCTGGCTGTTTTCACTGGCATTATCCTTCTCTCTGCAAGCCTGTTAAAGGCACAGCTCAAACTGTGCCAGTTGTGAAAAGGGAAGAATAAAACAGCACCCCTGCAATTTCAGTGAACTTTGCTGTTTACACAAAGTGTTTGGCAGCTGCAAGCACAGCCAGTGGTGATCTGTAGCCCATGATCTAGGGCTGTCACACGCTTGTGCACATGCTTTGCAAAGCACAGGAGCTCAAACTGTTCTTTGTTAATTTCTTAAGTGTCCTAAGTAGCAGCCCTGCTACATTCAAGAGTGTGCTGTCCTGTCATATGAACACACAAAAGGCTCTAACTAGTGTTTCAGCTTTCTCCTGGCCATTCAGAGCTGAGTGGTCACTTACAGTCTGTGAGGTTAGCTGTAAGGGCTGAAGGACACCAGGTTTGGTGACAACAATGGAGAGAAAGAGGGACTTTCAGGGTTAGAGCCTCCACCACAAAGAGGCAGCAGCTGACAGCCAGAGTCCAAACAGGTGACTTGGACAAAAACAAAAAAGAGAAAAGGTGGGGAAGTCTGGAGGCTTTCCGTGCCTTCTTCCCTCGGAGAATGAGCTGATAGCCCTTCCTCTGAGTATGGGAAATAGCTCTGGCATCATGTAATGGTCACAAATACCAAGAGAGCTGGGTGGAAACCCCTCTGTGAGAGAGTGAAAAACCTCATACACCTAAGACATGGCAAGTGTTCTGAAATAATCCACTGTGACTAACCAGCAGGGAATAATGGATCCTTCACTCCATGCTCTGAATGTGTCTGGTTGCTGCACACATTTCCATCAAACCCTTATGTCAAGACAGCCTGGCAGCTAAGGCAGGCAGTTTCCTCTCAGACAAGTCCTCCATGTGCCTTTGCTACCATCCTCACAGAGTGGAGCAATGACCTTGTTCCTGCTACAGTCTGTGACCTTTATAAATCTCAGCCTGCCCTGGCCATTAGCTCAGTGTAAAACAGGGAATAATAAATATTTATCCCCATAATTCCTAGTTACCAGGCTGAATCCCTGTCCTACAGCAGCCTCCTACCAGTTGGGTTGGCAGTTGTGGTTGTTTGATAATGCTGTCTTTTGCGCTGTGAAGAGTTAATGGGGCAGTTGCTTCTAACTTGCATTCCTAACTTCATCAGGTCATTTCCATACTCCCTCCTCAGGCTGGGAGGAGTTTATTTTTCTGGGGAGTTGTCATTTGCAAGGAACATACACCACTCTGACACCAAGCCAGGCACCACTCTTCAGAGTCACTTGAAAGCTTCGACATACCCCACGGGAAGAGAAGACAGGCCTGCCTTCCCCCAGTAGTCAATGGCACGCACTCTGTAAAAGCCGGAGACTGAGCTTCCTGCAAATGAAAAGGTTAGAAATGGTCACTGAAACGCTGACACCTGTGGTACTCGGAGGATGTGAAGCAGGCACTACTCCTGTAAAATGTAGGTTTGTGGAACGGGCTGGGGAAATCAGTTCTGCACCCTAAGTAAGTGAGTTTGTGCCTGTCTGATTAAAAATGATAATAAATTCCTCATGGCCAAGTACTGGCTTTTTTATCTTGTTTCTCCAAGAATGTCCTCTCTACTTACTAGGATTTGCAAGTACACCTACAGGACTGCTTTCCGAGCAGTCCATTTGGAAGAAGGCTGTGACCTCTGCAACACACAACTAGTCATCTCCTTTTTTTTCCAACTTACTTTTCTGCCTGAATTGTGCCTTGGAACAGGTTATGTGGGGACAGGTTCAACAAAGAAGCAGAACAAGAAGCACACAGGCTGACTGAAAACCGTCTGCTCTACTCAGGAAGCAGCACCACTTACTTTAAAGGTATGTGAGTTGATGTTCTGTGGTTCTGCTGCTTTTTATCCTTGATCCAGTTCAAAGAACACAGCTTTCCTTAGCAGAATCTTTGAACCCACAAGAAATATAAATTTGGGGGTATTTTATCTATTTCACTGATTTATATGTGTGTTTTAGTGTTTTTATTCTGGAAGAAAAAGAATGCTAGAAATAATGGGTGAGGAAGAAGTTCCTAGCAATAAGGACTGCTGAGACATGATATTTTTTTAAGCATTCTTTTTTGTTGCTGTTGGTTTTGAAACAAACAGCTAAAACTGGTATATGATATTATAACATAATAATGAATAATAGTTTCAGAGATTTGCCATAGCCACGATTTACAGTCACTGCTTGCCTGTGTAACCTTTACATTGCAATAATAGCTCTAAACTTTTATTATACAACCACTGCTGATGTTAAGACTTTCTCAGGGTAAGATAAGCCTGTATTTCTGGTAAAAACATCTCTCAATTGCTTTTTAGCAATAGTATCACTGTGAGGCAAGATTTGTCTGTGTTTCACCCAGCTCTCATCAGTGCATATTACCAATATTTGTTGGATGGTTATGTTGCAGACTAGACTGCATTTGCTTAAAGAAAGCAAACCAAAAGAAAACAAGCAAAAAACCAACAACCACCATCACCCCCTCTGCCAACCTCGCCCCCCCACAGATAAGCAAAAAAATACCCAAATAAAACATCACTACCTTCCTTCACTTGGATGTTTTATCTGTGTAAGCTTCTATGGTAAGCTCTGGTCATGTTTTTTTGTGGGTTTTTTTGTTAATAACTTTTGCATATTTCTACACCAGCTACAAAAGTGCTCCTTAACTTCTCAGGGACCTTGCCAGGCCTGCAGCTGGGTGACAAGTGGCTTTTGTGACAATTAGCCACGGCATACTAATAATAATATCCTCATGACTATTTGTCAATCACTGTTTGTCCTTGAGAATAAGGCTCTCAGTGAGAATATGATCCTAAAGGAAGGGATGTGCTCTTATTTGTGATGGGACTGTATGTTACTAGCAAGTGACCTACCTTCAGTAGTTACTAAACAATGTTTCACACACTCATGAGTGGCAATATCAACACAACAGATTACCTAATATGAGTGTTCTTGCCATACCTGGACTGTAGACCCAGAGAGTGAATATTGTGTCTTTGGCATTAATCCGCTGGTACGCTTTTCCATCTGGTGAGAATTCCACTTCAAACGTCTTTATACACCTAGAAAAGAAAACCAGAGAGGTTTGTAAATACAACTGATAATGTGTTGAACAATCAAATACTAGTCTCAGGGCTATTTCAACAAGAAGGACAAAAATAAGAAATGTTCAGTTGACTCATTCCTACCAAATGTAGGATGGCATGAATTTTCAGTATTAGGAAGAACTAGGACTCCAACAGCCCCCAGAAGAACACCGAGACTGACTTGCTACTTTGGGTATATGCAGCATCACAAAATGTCACACATCTTTCACTCAGACACCAGGGTTATCAAGGATGAAGAATCTAGGGTGACTGGCTTGAAAAGGACCTAAGTCACTGCTTCCTGAGGCAGTCTGGTTGTACACTGGATCACCTTTCAGAGTTCACCTACAGTCGAGTCCAGCTTGCTGAAGCAAGCAACTGGAGGTCTTCTCTTCCAGTCCACATCTCTTACAGAGATGTTCCAAGATCCCACTTAGGCATCTACTGATAATATAACTTTTACCATGAATCTTCCTGCCACAGAATCCTGGTGAGCAACAGGCAGATTCCTTTGGTCAGGCAGCAAATAAAGCAGGGTTCCTCTTCACAGTTTGTGCATGCAAGTCCTACAGTTCATTTTGTCAGACAAATGCACTGTATCATCTATCAAGGAGCAATAATCCATTCATTTGTGAACTTGTTTTACTCTGTAGAGCTTGTGGAAACTTAGGGAGTAATATGTTGGTAACTCATTTGTATCAATTTTATTTTAAAGCTACTTACTTTGACTTTACACAATCATCATCCCACAGCACAATGACCTGCCCCTTTGTGAGAGGGATCAAACGAACACCAGTCACCTGTCCAAAGACAGAAGCCCATGTCAGAATACTGTAGAAACCAATCAGCCAGGTCACAGTTCCGTGTTCAACCTTCCTTACTAATCATTTGCTTTGATTTATTTTTCCATTGAGATCAGATGTAAAAACAAAATTCTTGGCTCTGTAGCTTTTTGTCCCCCACTTGTCAACCTTGCAGAGGACCTTCAAAGGCTCTGGGTACCACTATGAACACGGGTGAGACTGATGAGCAGATACAGATCTCTAATATGGCAGTCATGATTCCATTTTAGCTTTAGGTATCCATTATTAACTGAAGAGCTGTTGTCAAGCCTTGTAGCATGCCATGTGATTTTTAAAAAGATACTGCACTTTTCAGTCCCACATTACTAATTTCCCACCATGGGAACTTCCATTCATCTCAGTGATAGCTCCTATCACTTGCTGTGTAGTACTTTATCTTGAATTATATCTTTGAGACCCTTCTCATCAAAGGAGAAAAGAATTGTTTATCTACTAATTAAATGGTACTTTTAACAAAAAATTAACCCAAATGGTCTTCTTCTAAGATTTAAGGCAGGAAGCAGTTTCTGTTTCAATGTGTCTGATAGTAGAATAGAACACATACTTGATCAGGAGCTGATTTGGGTCTTGCACAAATGTGAATAAGAAAGATTGAGGGAATGGGAAGGTCTTGCTTCAGTGTCAGGATGCCACCTTCAGGAAATGGGACTGGGCCTGTTGCCAGTGGGTCCTGTGGAGCCAAAGAGTAGTGTTGTGAAAAATCTTTCATTACAGCACCTAAAGACCAACTGTTAAATCAGTGTAAAGTGCCTGTGTATTTACTTTAGGACTCTAAATTTCCAATAGAGTTGATACGGCTAATGCATACAGGCATCAAAGTTCTTCACACTGGGAGACTTCAATCTCACCTGTTTTCCAGCTCTTCAGGAAACAGAGGGTTTGTCCATCTTACAAACTGGGTTGATCACAAATGCACTTAGGCAGTATCTGTCACTTCTGGTAACCTCCCATGGATGCCTTTCAGGCTAGAAGTCTTTACAAATCATGCCCCCATCTCTTCCCAGTGTGCAAAGCAAGCTACTGCTTGCTACAACTACACAGCTGGTCTCTGGGGATGAGGCTGTACCAGATAGCCATGAGCATCTAAAATCTTGCTGCTGCCCTTTTCAAGGAAGAGCTGATGTCTCCTACAGTATACAACAGGTCTTAGCAATAGCCAGTGATGGTGACTGGAAAGAGAAGACACAGTACTGTATACCAAAGTCAGAAAGCAAGTAGTGTCTGTGGGCCCTGAAGGGGATAAAGATGACCTCTTTTTCTAACCTGGCAGTCTGAATGCATAGGGGACACTATGGGAGAGAGAGCTGAAGTGACAGGCTGCTCAAATATGCTCCCATACGGTAAGTAACCTCCATATGGCTTTCGTCCATAGGGATGAGAGGAGTTCTCAGAGAATACTTACTCCTTAATTACCTCTGTGGTGCATTCAGCACTAGTGAGGATGAGGGAAAACTGAAGGTCTCCCTGTGAGCCCCTCAGAGTTTTCTGAACTTGCACTGGGTAGTTTTCACCTCAGAGAAGTGTTCGTTTTCTATTATTAAGGGGGCTCATTTCAACTCTCTAATGCAGCAATTTTGCCATTCTGTAATATAAACAGGGCTACGTGACTTATTTGGGGAGACAGGACAGAAAAAGTCTCAAAGTTCATTGAAGATTCAGGGAGAAGGCGGAACTTCCCCAGGAGCAACTGTGCCTCCTTACTTTATGGGTAGGCTCAGAGCAAAGAGGTTGTATAACATAAACACAAAGGCTTAAGTTGTCTATCAGCTACACTTTTCTGCAGGACTGCAAGTGAATTTTTGTGTGTACATGAAAAGTGAATGACTGTTGGCTAAAGAAATTTTGACTACAGGCCTTATCTCTTGTCTTTTTCACAAGCACTTTACCCGTACAACACTTCAATAACATAATCATACCTCAGCGTCCCTTATTTGCTGGAACTGTTCCAGAGAAGGAAAGTCAGGGCTTCCTAGGTTTTTCCACTTCAGATAGGGATTGGTTTGGTTGTTATCCATGTAATATGTCACATACACCAGCTCTGTATGAACACAAACAAAACAAAGTAAACTCTTTACTTGAATTTAAAGATTAACAAGAATAAATTTAGCAGGTGTGTAAAATCTACTTTTTCAAAAGTGATTTTGGAACTTTGGAGCCTGACTTCCACTGGAAAGTCCCATGGCTAGCACTATTACGAGGCTCTACAATTTACATTTGCCAAGTTTACATTTCAAACTACTATTTCCACAACCAGAATTGAAATTCCCTTTTTGCACAGGTGCTGCATGCATTTGTTGGGTAACTGCATCAGCTGTGCTATAGTGTGTTTTTGTTGGCTGTCTTGGAGTCATCTCATTAAGGGAACTGCAGCCTTATCCAGCCAAGGACACTGAGATTAATAGTTTTCCAAAAAGATAGCACTTGGCAGCTGCCATTAAAGGCAGGGTCAAAGTGTAGGCATTAGGAATGAACCTTTCAAAGAAAAACATGATTATACTTGAGAAAATCCGGGAGTGCACAAAAGATGAGAGAGAAAGTTAGCAAACTAAATTAACTCTTGCAAGGAAAGGTAAATCAGTAGAAGTTTTCCAGCTGATGTTCTGTCCTAAAGATCACTTAACGTGAGCTGCCTACATGATATTTGTTTACCTTTATGTTTGGGGAAGTGGGTGGCGTTCACTGTGATGGTGCTGATGTTGGATGAAGTCCTGTTATCCTCACTTGAATACATCAGTACAGTAGCTTGCCAGCTGTCTGAGGGCTGTGTCTCACTTGGGGTGTGCACAGATGCCAGCACGCCAACTGTGCTGTTTTGAGTGCTTTCATCTCCACTGATCTTCACTTCTGCAGAAATCTGCTTCTCTCCTTTAAAAAACGTGACAGCACTGTTAGTGATGACTGGTAATCAGTCCTGTATCAGAAGCTTCAGGGTCAAAGCATGCAAATAGGTTGTGCATAGGTTGAGCTATGTTCTGCCTTATTTTACCAGTTACAGCCTTCAGTCAGATTTATTTTACAATAACATAGCATGCACATACTACAGCAGTTCTTATGCTTAGCCGTTCAGCTAGCAACATGAAAACAGGTGACAATGAATGAGGTTCTTCCTGTAATATGCTGCACGAGTCTTCCAGCTGTAGGGATTTCTTAAAGACAGTTGAAGCCTAATGGGATGTATCCCTTGCATCACAAGGGGGAAGTACCAGCCAACAAAAAATGAGTGGTTGGCATACAGAGAGTATAAACATAGCAGTAAATTAAATCAAATGGATAACAGACTCGCAGGAATATTTTATGAGCTATCAACCTCTCATTTTTTCTCTCAAGTTTCATTTTCTTAATACAGCTAGTAAACAGTGAGTAGGATAACTCCTGCTTTTATGAATGGTGAGATGGCTGGAACAATCTTTCTTAGGCTGGAAGCTTCTAGGTAGCAGGGGTTTTTGATGTGTCTTTAATCAGTGGTTACTATACCTAGCAGTGCCAGCAAGCCCATGGCAGTCAGCACTGGTTTCCGCACCATCTGGACATGAGGTGGCTTTGTATTGTTCATCTGGAAACGTGCTGTCAGAGTCCTCTGTGTGAAGTAATGGGGGTAGTAGCTCAAGAAGGCATTGTCATTACTCAGCAACGAGTAGTTGATGGTGTTGTTGGCTTTGGAAATGAGCAGGTTTTGGTGCTGGGTGATTACCTGCAAAGTCATAAAGAAAACGGACCTTCACCTTGGAGAAAATCCAATAAACACACAGTGCCTGTATTTTTGTTAAATCTTCACAGCATTCTGGAAAGAACTGTCACTCTGCTTTTTACAAAAGACTGAAGAAAAAAACTGTTCATCACAATTCTTAGAAAAACTATACTTTAGGTGATATATTAATCACTGTAAAATCTGAAGTATCTACATAGTTTTGCCAATAATAAGTCTCTGAAATCATTATTACTAATACTCTCCATAAATAATGAATACATTTCCTTGTCTACTGCACTACAAATGATGCTCCTCTGTCTTGAATACTTGATTAGTAATCAGGATTTACCATCTGAATTGAACCTAAACGGTTCTCCAAATCTGGCCTTACTTTGTACCCACTACACCAGTGTCTGTGAGCTGGATTCCCTTTCTTAATTAATCATTTTTCCCACTTTGTGCTAACTAGGAATTAATTCTCCTGGTGTTTCACTGGTTATTGTGCTGCTTTCCTGCAAAACATCAGAGTTCCCAAGTTCTTTGTTTATTAGATTGTGCCTGAGTAGCAGAATCATGCAGAACTTCAGAAGGCTGACAACTTAACAGTCTCACAATTGTGTCCCTGAAGGAACACAGGGCTTCAGCTTCTATACACCCAAGTGTTAATTTTCCACTGGATGTGTCTTTCTTTCTCCCTTCGTATCACCACATCATTATAAACACTGTTATTTTATCTTGCAGTCTCTCCGTGATGCAGTCAATGACTTGTTGCCTTAGAGAAGACTGCTTTTATATGCAGTCTCAGAGAGCTGGGAGCCTTTGTCTCCCCAGGAGCAGCTGATAAGATAAATCTTTTTTCTGGGTGACATACATGTTCCTTTGTTTTGTAATTATTCCTTTGCACAGGAGCACTTCGACTCTATATGCTGTATAAGGCAGTGGCTCACAAAGCACCAGGCCTGCAGTGGAAATTATTGCTATGCAGGGGAAGAGCTGAATTTGCTGTGGGGCCAGAGTTCAATTACTGCAGAGGCAGGAATGTTGAGCATTCTCTTCTGCTTTTCTGGTCAGCATCAGTAATTACTAGCAGTAATTATTAAGACCATGTGTACACCCAGTATCCAAAACCAAAGAATGTACCTATGCTGAGAGCTCAAGGGATTTCTTAATTATACCTGATGTCTCTTGATGAGAGAAACTTATGAAGGAGCTGGGAAATAATGTCTCACATATGTGAGGCAACAGCTAGTAATACTGACACCAGAGCAGTAGAATTACATGGAGGGGGCATGTGTGGGAGTGATCTTATCAGATGGATCTAACTGGGGGACTGTATACATTCTCCAGCTCAGTTCTCTAGCACTTCCCTGACAAGTTCTCAGTTTGGTTTTGGGTTGGATTTTTTTTTAAGGAAAGATGAAGAAAACTAATACAAATTAAATTAAGCTACTAAAACCAGACTATTCAGGGAAACGCCCACTTTATCAGTAGGAAGCTCTCCTTTTTTAGGATCTATTAGTCTGAGTAGCTGCTTAAAAATTAACTTTTAAGCTTACTTTTTGAACTGCATTAACACATCAGGAGACACTACGTTGCCAAAACTGCCAACAAACTGTTACCTTTATAACCATAGCTGCATAGGTCACATCAGCTCGCCAGAGTTGTGGAATGGACCATCCAACCATTGGATCTGCTTCATCGTTGTATATGGCAACAGAAGAAAAACTTGGAAACAGCTTCTGAATTTGTTGAACTGCTTCTACTTCTTGTTGCAAGATGTAGAGAGAATTCCCACCTCCCTGCAACAATATTTCATATCTGCTTAGTGGCAGTGAGAAAACAGTGGTAAAAATTCATACATAACCCAGAGTCATAAACATAAAACATATCCTGGGTCACCAAGCTGCTGTGGACCAACAATATTAGTATTTTTACTTCATCTATTACAGCATGTCCTGTTTACATGAGCTCCTCCTAGAATATAAAATGGAAAAGAAGAGTTGTTTCCCTTTGTGAATTAGGCAAAGGCAAATTTGCTTTGAGTTGAAGTCTTGTAACTAAACATCTTCAAAGTTTTGCAAGAAAAAGCATGCTTCCTGACCTACACTGGACACTCATCATCCTCATCATCAACTTTGTAAATCAGAATAAAATGTAAATTTGATTGAACTGATTGAAAAAATGGCTTTAAACTGAAATCTTGGACTAACCTTCCGATGGAGAGAGATGTAATCCAGCCTTACACCAGTCTCCCCTGTGAAGAAGTTGGTCCCATTGTAGCAATGACACAGAAGACTCCAGCTTATGGGTGATTTGGGTAAGGGATGAAAGGAATCCCCAGGCCCTCCAAACTTTAGAAGTGGACTGGCTGCTCTTAATCCTTCTGAGCAAGCATCATAATAGTTGAGAAACCCTGAAGTCCAAGCAGATGTATATATCAATGATAACTCAAAACAGAAACTGTATCTAAAACTACAAAGAGATGTTATAACCCTATTATCTGATCTATTGGCAAGACCTCACAAACTGGGACTACCCTTTCCTATGCACTGACAACACAAGAAAACATCAAAACCTCAGCTGCCTTCAAAATATTCTTCCAAAGATTTTGTATGGATAGGTTCCCAAGGCATGCAACTGGCAATGAAGAGTTTTCCTCTTATTCCACCCTTCACCCACTTTCTGCTACTAACTGTACCTTATATACAAGTTAATGAACTCCATCTTCTTAGTGTAACTCCTGTTTTGTTTTTTCTGTTCTACTATCCCTGATGCCCAAGCAGGGAATAAAGTGTAGCCAGCAACATCACTTTAGCAAAACAGATTTGGTGTACCTGTCACATTCTTTACCATGCCTGTCTACCTTACTTCTTTGTCACTATAACTTACATCTCACTGTCATCCCTCTGCTCACCCCACACACCTCTCTCACTTCACCACACTCATAAGTGCTCCAAAACATGCTCACCTTTTACTGTCATAGACACATTGTCAAAGTCGTGGTGGTCTGGTTCATTCCATGTTTCAAAATTCCACTTAGCAACATGCCCCAATCCATACCTGTCTGTAGGAGAGGCCTCATTTATCAGTGAGCTGCATATCCAGACAATATTATCAATAAGTAACTTATACAGACAGTTCTATTAGTCAGGGCTGCAGGTGAGGTTCAGCACCCAGAAATACAACTACATCATTTCCCTCATTATTTTTAACAATGAGGGAGATGTGATTTGGGAGTTTCAAAATGATCTCTCATTTCTGATGAAATGCAGCAATATTTGAAAAAGGTGGACACTGAGAGGAAGATGACTTACAGCTTTGTGATTAGGGCACTCACCTACCCTTAACTCAGGTTGAGTCTTCTGCCTTGTTAGAAATATTTGAAGCTGGCATGCGAAAAGTATTCAGGTTATCATGCTCCAGTGAAAGTTGGTGGTTTACAACCACAACAATATAACAAAGTAAAAAGTCAGTCCTTTGAGGCAGGCCAAATGTGCTACCAGAACACTCTACTCATTCTGGGTGTTGGCCATGGATCAGTAAAGAGGGACTACTATCCCATGGTCTCCATGGTCTGTTCTGGCATGGTTTTTTTCTGGTTTTGTGTTGAAATCCAAGGTCTTGAAACTGATCATAGTACACAGAACTTTTTGTAGTAGCTAGAAAGGGTTACAACAGAATAAATGACATGGCTTTTATTTTTTTAACTTACCTATGTATCTCCTGGCCAGAACTGTAATTAAGTTTCTCCATTGTACTACATGTTCTTTATCTTCAAAATCTAAAAAATATCCTGATGGATTCCCCATCAATTCAAATCCTAAAAAAGACATAAGAAATTGGTCTCCTTTTTTTGTGAATGCTATCTCATTTTGATTAATGAAGGGGTTATCACATCATCTGAAACAAACTTGTTAATGAAGAAACATCATAAAATGACCTCTCTTTCCTGTTTTCATGTTTCCACCAGAAATATTTCAGATTTTACGTTGCTTACTTGTTACTTGCCAGTGACTATAGTAATCAAAACTAGTAATTGCCAACACAAATGCAGGGCTCAGAGGAAACTTAAAACAGTGGATGTTTGCATAAATGTTTGGGAAGTTTTACTTTGATTATCTGCTTTTCTGGCCCTTTCAGGTATATGTCAATGAGTACAAAGTCTTCTCCTCTTCAAGAGATCTCATTTACAATTCCACCCATTTGAAACTGCCTTCAAAGGCAGTGTAAAACCATTTGTGTTGTCTTAATTGCTGTAATATCATTTTGCTCACACTGTTTTTCATGGACATGACGTAAAGGCAAGTAGGTAAATAATGAATTTTTATCAAAACCAGCTTTGGAAATGCTCTCTAAGAATATTCTAATGATTATACAATATGGGCAAACAGATATACAAAGCTGTGGAGGCAGGGAGCTGCCCTTACCTGGAATCAGCTTATTTTCCCACAGGAGATCCATAAGGTTATCCAAGGCAGTAAAATCATAGTTAAGTTGGCCATTCATCACTCTGAAGAACAAAGATAATAAAAATTACAAATGCAAATATTATAGCAAAGGTAGGACTTGATTAGTAGATAATGAGTCAGATGGCTTCCTTCTCCAAATTTGTATGTGACTTGGGTTCTTGGAATTGTACACAAACTTCCTTCTTCTAAAGTAAGGGGTGTTCACCATAAGCAAGTCATGTCTCTTGACCAATCCATGCCCTTTTCCTACTTCAGCAGCAATAGAAGCAATATAATGGATTTGCTTGCCAAATTCTGATCTTTTTAACAGAATATTAAGATTTCTAACTCTTTGCTGAAGTAAAATTTACATAGATTTTCTTTTTTGGTTAAGCTGTTTTTTCAGTTTCCATTGAATTACCCACTGCTAGGCCAGCTCTTTCAACATTGCCCCTTATGCAGTCTTTCTTAATGCACTCCAAATTTGCAATATATAATATAGATTTCTTAGTAGCATTTCTTATGAATTTAGGTCCAGCTGAAAAATAACGTCGTATCTTTCAAAGAATGCTGAATTTATGCATACAATGTCTGTAATTTTTACTTCATTGTAAGCATTTGCTTAGTATTTCTCCTGTACTCCGAGGATCTCAGGCTGCAAATCTTCTATCCAGCTTTGAATAAATGCATTCAAAGACTTAGCAGCCCTATGATGCATTCCTTTGTGTCAGGGAATGTTGCAGGAACACAGGTACTGAAATTTGGACATGCACACGCATGGGAACACTGAAATTCTTTTACCCAGGGGATGAAAAATGGCATTTGCAATTTATATGTGATGTACTAGAAGATTTACTTTAAATTCCTGAAGGGCTATTCTTGCCTGGTATCCAGTATAAACAAATACAAAGTACTATGTGGGTCAGTTTCCCTTCTGAACTTATGGCCTGATTTAACTGAAATCTGAAAGGGCTGGAGAATTTTTGCCAGTATGAAGTGCCAAATAGGAATTAACAATGAACTTTTGTTGAGAATATTCTGTTAGTGTGACTTCCTGCTCTTTGGCCCAAGGAACAGCCTTGGCCTGGTGGCCAAATTCTGGCCTCAGTATGACCTGAGCGAAAGGCTTTTAAAGCACCCTTGACATAAGTCCAGCCCTGGTCACACACCAGCGCTGAGCAGAGTCTTGGCTCTCAAAGCTGCTTTCTCCAGCCGTGCCAGGGCACTACAACTAATTTTTTTGGTACAGTGCAGCCTGACAGCTTCTGAAGTCTTGCCTGCTCTTTCCTAGGCACTTTGCCTTGGCTTTGATGGAAAGCTGTACAAATGAACTACTGATGCAATGCCCTCAGTATGATGGAGGGGGAGAGACAATTGCAGCTCTTGCAACTGATCAGTGTTAGCACAGCATGGCAAGCACACAGGATTACACCTGAGAGTGGAGACATCAAAAGAGCTCTTAAGTCAATCCTGGGCTCTGTGCTGAGAGTCACAACTTGTTTCTTCCTGTGCCTCATTAATGCATTTCAGAGCCTCTCTGATGGAAGCTCTTCCTCTGTGCTTTCTTGTCAAGAAAAGGTTTTAGTGAAGAAACTGTAATAGCAATTCCAAATTCTCCAAGAATTAAGAAGGGCTGACAGAACTGCCTAGTGAATAAATAAGGGAACTGTGGAGTCTGAAGAAGACAAATCTCTGACCAGGGTCTAGAAGAGGAAGACGAGGCAGGCAAAGTAAGTGTAACATAGGCCATATCCACTGTGCCAGCTCCACATGTCGTTTAACTAAGCACACAATCTTAGCCTCAGCCTGGTCACACTCTTTTACCAAAGACTTGAAGCACGCTTTTTATTTCTAAAGTAGATCCTACTACCATGACAGAAGTTGTCATGTATGCAGCCACTGACATCCTTAAGAGTCCCTGCTCAAGTCAAATGGTGCAGCTGTAAAAGAAGAAAATAGCAGAAAGAAATTTATTTGCTTTAGTATACTTTGAAGTATTTTAAAAGTCACTGTTGAACTAAAGAACGGCCATTTGGAACCAGTTTTTTTTTTTTTCTTAGACAAAGGTTTTTTTAAAAAAAGTCCTATTCCAAGGTTCAAAGACAAGTTTTGATTTTTTCTGCAAAAACTAGTTCTGCTCCCTCAGATCCATTAACTATTTCCAGTTATACCCTGTGTTCTATTGAAATATTTGCTTACATGAACACTTACAGTCAGGGCTTGTAAGAATGATTAACTGCACTGTCTTGTAAAAAGTTAATAATGCCATTTAGATAAAAGCAAAGGAACTAGGGTCTTCCTGACTTCAGTCTAAGGTCTACACAGTATTATGTGAAAATATATGCATAAATAAAACCTTTTATTTGATGCCTGTACACTTAGGGTCCCAGGACATTCACATTTTCCCTACTGCATCAATTAAGTAACACATTTAAAACAGAATGCCATTGCCAGCCATGACTGAGTAATGGTTTATGAGATCTTGTGTTACATGTGTAGGTGTAGAGGCACTTCTTATATTCTTTGGATGATCTGTCACTTTATAAGAATCTCTTCTTCCTTCCAAGTGGACTGAACAGTATGCTCCCATTACTAAATGATTACTTGACTGACAGGATTGACACTTCCTCAGATTTTGATCTTATCCTTACCCATACTACATTTCTGGTGTGAGACTGATGCATTTTTTTACAGCATATACAGTACTGCTAGAATTTGGGTTGCATGGTAGCCTGCCATGTAGTGACTGGAAGCCATGCTGACTGTAGCACTTGAGGCATAGAAACTGGTACTATTTACAAATGTTCTGCATGGAGAAGATTGGCTCAACTGCCAGGCCCTTGCCAGGAGTGTTCTAAAGACAATTTTAGGACACTTAAGACCAGGTTGAAATTGTTACAGGCATGTGACAAGGTAAATCCGTGGCCCAGGATAAATCCACATGACATTGCCAAAGTTGTTCAAGACATCTTTCTACATCTAACCTGTTGGTGCAACATCATGTACCTATGATTGGGCTCTTGGTTGCAAGCTCACACAACTTTACAGTCATTTTTCTGCCTGCTCCTCTTCCAATCTTTCTGTCATGGTTTCTAGACACCATTGCCTTCATTTATAAACACTCAGAAGGTTATATACTCATCATTCCATTTGAGTGTTTGCAAGACTGGGATTGTTCATTGTTTGCTTTTGGGTATTTTGGATGTCATGCAGCAATTGCTGTCCTCTCTGTACCCAGCTTTCAGCTGTTCCTCAGCAGGGATTTTTCTGGGAGACTTGCCAGATAGACCTTCTTCATTTTCAGTCATTATAAACAGCTACACTAAAGCACATTTACTGGCATCCTGGCACCAAGGCCCGTAGAAGCACCAGGCCTGAGGCTGCTATATTCCAGAAGCTGTTGCGTGCTGATAAGGTATCTTTCCAGTCTATGTCATGGTCTCAGTTCCAGACCCATGCGCTGCCGCTTGGGAGCAACAATCACACTGTGAATATGAAGAGCAGTAATGAGTACAGAGGGGTGTCTGCTGATTGTCACAAAATCTGGTTGCTCCCTTCCTTGAAAAGGCTTGCTTTCTGCGTAATCCTTTGCTCAATTAAAGACTACAGGCCCATCTGAACAGCTTTCCACTGCCTCCTGTAACTGAAGTAAAGTTTTTTCAAATATGGAGGGAAATTCATTTCAGGTGCATAGGTAGCACTAGACAGCTTGCCAAAGTGTTGTAAGACACTCATGTAGTGCTTCTTATCCATGCCACTTTCAGCCCACTCCCATTCACAAACTTAATCTCTTGGGAGGGCAGAGGTAAGATAGCTTTAGCTGTCAACACCTTGCATCACAGCCAGATATGCTCCAGTTACACAGCTGCAGATACTACTCCTTAGCCTACAGCTTCTCTCCCATGCCCAGCATCTGCTGCTTCTCTTCTGCCCTGGGTTGATCCTGTCCAGGAATATAGTTGCATATCCTAGAAAACAAGTGCACACACAGACATTGGACCAAATATCTTATCTACAGAGAAGAGAGAACAGAAACCACAGGCAGGGAGTGTTTCCTTTCCAGGTGATCTTCAGTCAAGTACTGAATCTCTGATAACACGTCAAGCTAACTTTATCAGACTTTATTGTAATGCACTGAACTAGATTTTCTGGAATAGGAAGCCTTGTGGCTGACTCCTGAGAGTAGATCACAGCCCCTTTAGGAACTCAAATGTACCATGTAGGGTAACCATCAACAGAGATCCTCTGTTGAAGACAGCCTAGGATTAATATGATTGGGAAATACCAATATACTGGAACAGTACTCATTCTCATCCTGGCACTCTCACTCTGATCACTGGTGTGATCTCCCTTTTGTATTTCTGGTGAACACATTTACAACACACACCAAAAGCTGACACAATCTGGTTTGCTTTCATCAGTATCTGAGAACAGCCTCTCTTCCAGCAGATTGGCCATACTGGCTGGCTAACACCACTTCCATGGCAGCAGAGCCTGCTTACATCCTCATTGGGAGCTTCTACTTGGAAAGATTGCCCACCTAGTTGCAAATGTAGCCAAGAAGTAGGGACAAAAAACTGGCACAAGGTGTTAGCAGAGGAGAGATGTGACTCACACCTGTAAAATTCTTCAGCAGGATCCTGGCCAACTTCACACTTGGAAGGTGGACTCCATGAGATAGCCACCTAAAAAAGACCTTTTCTCCATCGAAGGTTTTCTGTGTTACAATCCTAGAGAAGCAACAGTGCAGTCCAGGAGACTACCCTGCTACAGCAGTATCTAGTATCTCTGCTGAGATGATGATCATATTACATACAACTATTCATTTGATAAAGATGCTTAGCCGTGTGCCAGACCATCTTTGCCTGCCCTTGTAGGGCAGTTCCTGCAATCATACACTCTCTTGTCCATGGTGTCCAGGTCCAGGATGTGGACCAATGGTAACACCATCACCGTTGCCCTTGATGAGTGTAAATATGCATGATAATTAAATTCCCTCTCTCAAGACTAGATGAAGTGAAAACAGTTCTTGAAGTAAGTGAGTATCAAGAGTATCCGTAGATAGAGTGTCCCAAAGAATTTCTTTCCACCTTTCTAGAATGCATAATACCATTTTAGGGATCATAAAGCTCCAGAACACACACAAGTGTCCATCTATCCTGGAAAGGAGTTTAGTGTCCAAAGTCAAGCTCTTCACTGGAAACAAACAACAATAAGCTTCCAAATGTTCCCACAGTAACTGTTGGGGGAATAAACAACAATAATCTATGCCATTTCAAATTCTTGCTGCTACAAGGTCCTCCAGAAGGAATGGTCTTCAGAAGCACCTGTCTTGTTTTTTAGCCAGAACAGGCTGTTAAATGTTAAATGTAAGCTTAGAGCAGAGAATCTGCAAGATGAAGGTCAAAAGCTCTGGACAGAAAATTGTCAGCCAGTTTATTTTTTCCAGAAGAGAAACTTGTTGCCCTCCAAGTGCCTCTTACAACACAAAAGCATCACGCCTCCTTGGTTTTTCTAATTACTTTTGCAGCTATGAGGAATGAAATGAAGCCAGTTTAAAGTTCAGGTTTTTACAAAGACTTCGTTTGCTCCAAAACCACCAATTGTCTACATTAGCTTCTTGTTCTGCTGAGTACTTAAAAAACCTCTGGACCTTAACAGCAGATCCTAAGGGACTGTGAGCACTATTGAAATGATACCTCAGAGTATGTGAAGGGCAGAATAGCCCTCATTAGCATTCACCTTTCCAGAGGCTGAATTCTCAGCAGTTCTCTCCAGGTCTCTTCAGTGCCAACCAAAAACCCTACTAATCTGGTACTTCAGGTTTAAAATCATTAATAAGTAACTGAGAAATCGGTAGGCTCCTGGGTTATTAATAAACAACACTTCCCCCTCCTGAACTGAGTGGAAGCTAACAATATAGTACTCACTCACAGTAGAGCTATTTCTACCATGTTCTTGCTCCACTCGCTCTAGCTTCCTATGATCGTTACAGGTAAAGTAAATTGGCTCCTGTTCCTGAAATCCCCATATTCCAAAATAACAATGATATCTTGATATTTTTCAGGGTGGTGAACACCGATTCCTCCTACTTGGTGGTCCCCAAGCAAAACACAGCCTGCGTTTTTCACACATGCTTTGCAGACCAAAAATCTAATTCTGAGGCTTTTTCAAAGGCCAAAGACTACCTCACCCACACTAAATAACTCATGTATTTTATCACTTCTGTGTCTATTAGCATTGATATTTTTCTGCATTTGCTTCTCAGCTCTATCATTTGTGCAAGCAGGGTTGGAAAATCTGCTTGCTTTACAATTATGGCACAGCTTCTGCACAGAAGCACAACGCTGAACACTTCAGTCTGTGCTGGCCCACACTTCGCATAATTCACTCACCCTATAGCAGGAATGAGTCAGCCCAGCAGTAATGGGAGGATGCATTACAAAACCACAGAGCCAGGCAGCATCCAGCCTTTGCTGATGTCACAGCTTGTCACAGTTAATCTATCCACACAACCAACCAGCGTGGTACATGCGCAAAAAGAAGGATGGGTATGAATCTCTGTGACTTAGGAATAAACGGCTTCAAAAATGAAGAATACATCAGCTGTTATTTACTGGAAATCACTGTCTCTTCTACAAGCCAGCCAAGAGGCTGTGCATTCAGCTGAATCTCTTTATTTTTTAAAAAACATAAAACCAGAATTGACTTTGATTTATACAGCATCTTAATAAGCTTCTTTGCTCTTTGAAATCAGCATTATTTGAGCTTCACCCTGCAAAGCAACTCACAAAATCCTTGCTGTGATCTGGCTGAAATTCACAGGCACGGAAGTGCAAGCAAACAATGGATGTTTTCAAGCTGATGCTAATCACGGCCTATGATTTTCCATTTCTTACTCAGCCTGCTTTTGTGAGCATAGTCTCAGTCCTTCTTTCAGCAATGAGCGTACTGTGTGTGGGGGGAAGAGAGAGGCAGACAAAGCACCAACAGCTTCCTGTGTCGAGGTGAGTTAACCTCGGAAAATATTGTTAGACTGTTGCATCTCTTCTTCCCCCCACACCCCTCTTCCCCTTTAAAACAAATTCCAGATGTAAAAGGGGAAACAGGCTGTAGAAGCAATTAGGCAAAGGCATACGCTATTTTAGTATCTGACCTCTCTAGACCTGTGAAAGTAGCCAATCAGATCAGCTAAGTATGGATAATTCAGTGTTGTGAGACCTTGTGATCCCTTGTTGAGGTTTGTCATGTTCCCATTCATTTGCAAAGGGAACAATTAAATAATAAGGTGAAAGAGCAGAAAATGCTTTTCAGCTGATTCTTCACTACAAATTTAAAGGCTTTGCAAGTGACTGCAAGAGAGGTTCAGGCACTGTATGTGAGCTGGACTGCTAGAGGACACTTTTCTGATTGAGTTTGATGTACGAATCTGATTTCCTTCTGCATGACACTTAGCTACAAGGAAAATGTTAATTGTGGTTTGATACTGCCCTTGATGATGGAACTCCAAATAATGTCACTTATAAACAAAAGTTTTGAAATGAGGGCACAGGGAGACTAAATCAATAATGAAGATTAAAGATGCACAAGGAAGAGAAAATGTGACCAAATGCTAAAACTAACTTACTTCAAGCACATAACTCCTTTTGGCACTGCCTGGGAAAGCTGTCACTGAACTTTTCATTCCAAGCAGTGACAGAACAGTTCTCCGTATGCATCCAGCATTCTAATTCAAGCACACACAATACTGCACCTTCTGTAATGAGCCTCCTTGGTACATATTTGACTTACTGTTTTCATTTCACAGTTCTGTTATTATCACTCCTTCATGTTCACATTTTTATTTGCTGTTTATGCTCCATCTATTCTTTTGCCTACTAGCTGTATGAGGAAATACAGTCCAAAAGTATGTGACTCTAACTACATCACAGAACATAGCTTATTTACTGTTGTGTAAATCACAACATTGAGAGGGAACGATTGCCCTCCCTGCTGCCAAATATGCAACAAGAACCAAATTCAGCACTCTTTACTTAATGTGCTCTTGCAAGCACTTTGGTTGCTCATGCACATACTGCAACTGGACCTGAAATTCTGCATTAATGCACAATGTGCTACTTCTACCAGGTACTTTAACTTCTTCAATCTCATGTTCTCAAAATTTGTTTCCACTTGTCAAGAGGTGTACTAAGGAGCATGTAATGGACGAATCAACAAAGAGTCTAAGAAAAGAAAAACATGGAGCTAAAATACTGAAAGTGTGAAGATCTGCAGCTAGATTTCTCAGCTGATGTACTTCTCGTATATCTAAAATACAAACAGCACATGGTGTCTGATGAAGTCCAGCAGCTGCTGGATCTATTTGCATATCAGATGTAGTTTCAGGTGTGTCTTTCTGCATCAATCCTTGATTCCCCACAAGCAACTTTATGTCTAACTTGACTATGTCACTTATTTGCAAAATGATACTGAGTTTATTTTCTAATTTACTGGTGTTTAATAACTTCTGATGGTGAAAAGGCACAATGAATATGTCGTCCATGTCTTGTTCTTAAGCCGGAAGAATTTTTGTGATGAGTAGTTTCTGAGTACTTCAGAACTGACAAATGACCACTATAAGCCAACCTGGAAAGAGCAGCTTTTTAAATGGCATGCCAGTGTCTGCTGTTCACTCTTGAATATAAAACATAATAAAACCTCTTACAATTAAGGAGGTAAAACTGGCCACTTGCATTGATAGATAGTTTTCTACGAGATGCAAACCTTCATGTGTCTACAAACTGAGATCTGATAATTCTATTTTGAACCTGGGTTTGGCATTACAATTTAGACTAGTGGTGTATTATTAAATATAGCAGTGATAGGTCTTCCATTCCATGGTTTTCATGTTCACGTACTACCCTTTTTCCTTCATTCTTCCCCCATCCTAAAAAAACTTCTATTAATATGAAAAATATCTCACCTTTCAATATAAAGATGCATTACATTGTGTGTAATGAAAATTTACTTCACAATGTACTAAGAAATCATCTGTTTTCTTTGCACCCAGAAATGGGTTTTCGATACCCAGTTAAGATTACACAAAATTTCAAGGAATGGGTGAACAAGCTTCAGAATTCCAGAGACACTATCCTTGCTACATTAAATTTGCCTCTAAGATATACAAATATCAGTAGTAACATTCATCTTAACCAATAAGCAGGCTTTGGGTCTACAGTTCTGGCTGTGTGGGGATGAAACAACAGGCAGTTTTCTCTACAAGGTAGGAAAGCTCAGACATTTTACACTCAATGTCAGCTGATGTATTTAAGTTCTTCCTATATGTAAGATTTATCAGCTAGATCCCCTTTATGATTTATTTTAATAAAAATCCTTTTTCAAAGAACAAATCTCAATTAGTGACGGTGGAAAATGAAACACTAAGTGTAAGGACAGTTCCACACACTTCCTGACCTAATCTCATTTAACACATTAAGAGTATTTTTCCATCTAATTGAAGTAAGTATACAAAATCCCCAGAACTGTTAAAAAGCTAAGTCAGGACTGCAATTCTATTTGAACTCCACACAGTGCAACCAGTTCTATTAAAGCAGAATAGCAGAGATGAGTAAGACGTCAGAGATTACCAGCTCCTGCAATGTAACGATTTAAAGTTTATCTTTTACCTGTGATTACACTCTACGGGACAAAGATTTTTCCAGTGCTACTGTTTATTTATATTATCTCACTGTAAACACTATTAGAGTAATACCCAATTGGGTACACTATATCATGACACAATTTCTAATCTATTCTTGTAGAAAGCTGTGCTCCTGAGGTACTGTGCTACTGGGTGCTGATCCAAAAACTGTTGTGGAACTACTGCAGCTACTTTGTGCCTTTGGTAAGCGCTAATCCACTGGTTTCGTGTTTGTAGTGGGAAATAGAAAGGGGCTTGCATGCTGAGTGACAGCCTTCCTCTGTTTTGAGTATACAAATCTGCACTGACTCTCGTAGATTCTCCTAGAACAGGAAATACAGATTTTTTCATTTTAAAAAAATCAGCAACATGACTGTCTGCACATATACATCATTTTCAGCTGCATTGGACACACACCACAGCTAGAGAAGGAATGTGGGGTGCAGTGCATAGAGGATTGGAAGGGAGTGGATGCTTACTTTCAGTGCACCTATCTTTCCAGCTAAATTGCAACCAAATGTTTGCTTTTTAGGCACATCACCTGTTTGCTATGATAGAAAGGTAAATTAGACTAATTGAGGCTTGACGGTGTTTTAAACAATGCAGGCATTAGGCTTAAGAATTTTTTTCAATTCACTGAATTTATGAACTTCAAACACTTGCACTGAAGGAAGAACTTGGCTATTACATTTGGACTATGTACTTTTGAAGATTTGATATTATTGACTGTGCCCCAGTAAACAAACTTTTTAAACTATGATTCTGTGATTCTAAGATTAACCGTCCTTATGTGACTAATTTAGCACTATTTTTTAAAGTACGTCATTAGGTTACCAGATATGAATTGTACGTAGCAATGCCATGAATTTTTCTGAAATAATCTGAAATCCTCAAGTAAATGTGTCAACACAGTCAAATATATTTTATGTTTTTAAAGCATTTATTTCACAAATACCTCTGTTCAATTCTGCTTTTAACTTTTTACAGTATTTTAACCAGTTAAGAGTGTGCATCTGTTCATAAAGATAAATTAACTGCAAACTCAGAATTACTGGTCAATGATCATCATTCTTTTCTACCATAGATCGTGTTCTTAGAGATAGGTGTTTCATTGTAGTACCTCTTTTAGTTATTTTGGCCAGTTACCACTGTTTCACAACTCAGCAGCTGACAAGGAAAGACAGCATTTTTAGAATTGAGTCCTTTTTGTTAGTGTCAGTGGAATTCAACCAGGATGCCAGGACTAGCCCACTCAGAATTATTGCTGGACTGAAGCCTTGATGAATGACTTCATGTAATGGAGTGTGAACTCTCATGTCCATAATCCACCGATGAACCTTCTGCTGTCAGTATTTTTGTATGTTAAGTAAAACTTTTTCATCATAAAACACAGTTTTGTCAAAATTATATCATTTTCAAAATTCCTAGAGATAGAATGAGAGATTGCTTCATTTTGTCACTTTTTTCCCATGTGAACTGTCCTGTCCAGAGACATTTAACTTCACTTATACTGTGCTGTACCCAAAAGATGTTCAGAATTATTATTTGAAGTTTCTTTCTTTAGATTTCAAAAAGTGTTATTTCTAGTCTAGCTTGAGGCAAAACAAAGTTACAACCATATATGGAAGGGGTCAAGTGATAATGATACAATAATGTCCTCCTTTCTCTTAGGAGCCTGATATTGGGAAAAGTGCTGTTGCAGAGAAATGCAGAGAGGTCTCTGTCCAAAAAATTGTTAAGTTGGGCAAACCCCAATTATTCTACAAATTCCAAGATTGCAAATACCAGAAGTCACAGCGTTTCCAAATATTGGACACGTTGTAAAGGAGAACAGAGTGGGCAAGCTTACTTTAGTACTGAAGCAGATGGCACATGCATTTTAGGAGGTCGCTAGACAAGATAACTCTTGGTTCTAAGAATTAGATAGTAAAATGGATGAAAGGATGAATTTGAGAGACTTGAGTTTAAATCACTTTGTTTTTAATGAAGAAATACCACAAGGCTAAAATTGAATTAACAGAAGGAGTGAAGTCTTCTATTCTGTAGAGCACAAGACCAAAGAAAGACACCATCTTTGTGATCACTGTGAAAATTCGTTAGGCAGATAAGGTGTACTACTGCATCCCCTTTTTTCTAAGAGCTACTTTAGCAAAGGGAAAGGGATCACTCGATTGACAAGGCTTTCCATAACAAAGAAGCAAGAAACAGGATTTTAGTAAGACTGAAATTACCCTCCTTAGATTTTGGCTTTAGAACATCACAACTACTATCACCAAGTCTAAGTTCCTGGTAATAGCCGGTAGTTTCAAGAATCCATCACTAGTTTAACATCACAGAAGTGAGATGTAAGGTGCTTCCCTTTTTATTCCTCCCTCACCTAAGTTTTGACTTTTCATTCACATAATTTTTATGTTTTCTTCTTACTTCTAAAGAGCAGCAAACAACTTTTTGCATTGAGATTAAAGACAATGTTGGACGCCGGCCCTCTCTAGTCATGCTTGTGCATTGCACCCCACTGCACCTCTCTGCAAGTCAGCAACACAGTCTTTTTGTGGCCTTGCAACTCCCATCTCAGATTCTTTCTGCATGCCTGCTCTTGCTCTTCCTTGGCTGAGAAACAGACAAATCTCCTCGTCCCTTAGCTTGTAGGCCAGCTGAATACAGTTCCTGCAAGTCGTGGCCTTGTGCCCAACCTGTTAATCTTCACTGCTTAGTAACCATTAAACATTACCTATCACCTTTGTCAAGAGGAGGAGATGGATGTTTATTTGTCATTTGGATATGTCTGCACTTATACAAAGACCTAAGATAACTGAGAGGGAACTTGGTCATTTATATACTTCACAAGAATGAAGTAGACTTTCAACAGAAAAGTCTATCTTTGTCCTGCTGATCTGCCTACATTTTACAGTCTTCGGTTTACACAGAAGCAACAAATCTTGTGATCTGAATGTGCTGACATGTAGGAACAGAACTCTGACCTCCAGCCCTCCCATCCTATGCACTGAGCAGAACAGTACTTATTCCAGCCTGCAAAGTGCACAAATCTCAAGCAAGATGGGAATTCTATTCATACAACATTAACATGTAAAATCAAAAGCTACTGCTACATGAGGATGCATAAACCAGATCAAATCTCAGATGAGAAGTAGCTTCAAAGGTCAGAGATGTGCTAGCCCGAACTCAGCACAATTTTTGGATCAGTGCTAGTTAATTAATAATCTTATGCATTATTTAAACCCAAATCCTCAGCTAGTGCTACATATATATCCAGCTTTACAAAGTGATACAAGTGACAACACACTACCAAACAGCAAGTTCAAGATTCCATAACTACCCATTCTTACCTTGAGGAATATTTAGCTAATTATTATCCTTTATGCAAATAGAGCAATGTCTGGCTGATGACTTTCATTCATTCCAACGTTCAAAAACAGAGCTGGTACATTCCTGTCAAAAAGCAATCCAGGTAAGAGATTTGTCTCCCATCCTGTGCCTCTGAATTCAAGTTAATTTGTTTTTTGCCTGTTTTCAAAGGTGCAAAACTGCCTCTTTTCACTTACTTTGCATGTGCTCTTGTTTTTTTCGTTTCTCATTATGTTGTTGTTCATAAATATTTCTTATAAGGTAGACACTGGGCAAAAGTTTGTAAAACATGCAGTCAGCTTTAAATGGTACAGCAATTATGTTCCCTGCAACCCTCGTCCAAGAGTTCAACCATCTGGCTAGTTTTTATTTCTGTTTTTAAAAATGGCATATACTAGGCTTATCTGTTTCTCAAAGTACTACCCTGATATTGAAACTGAGAGCATTTTCTTAGTGCTTAAGTACAAAAGAGTGTTTCCAAAATACTGTCCTTATTGCATGTAGTAAACACAAAGACAACAGGAAGACAACAGGAAAAACATAAGAATGGACTATCAATTTGGTTTTCTCTATGACAGCTTAGTATAGCTAAACAATGTCCAGCAAAACCACAGGGCAGAAAACAGAGCTCAGTATTTAACTCTGTGAATGATGACCAGGGCCTTGAAAAGCTATGTTGAAAGACTTCTTTTTTTTTTTTAATAACAGACTTTCACTTTGAAACAGATACTTTTCCAAAACCAAGAAATCTGATTTTTAGGAATGTTTTTTGACTCCACAGGAAATGTCTTTTTAGTGGTCATGTCCTAGGACTCTCCAGAAGAATAATGCTGTTTTGCCTTCAAGTGCATGTCAATACTTAGATCAGCATGTTCTGGAATCCTTACACAAAACCTGTCTCTGGAGAATGAGTGAAACTACTTGATCATTGATTGGCATGTCTGATCATTCCCAAAGATGATCTGGTGAGCCAGCCTTAACAACAGGTGATGGCTGACTGCATGAGTTCCACTGCAGCCTGCTCATCGGCTCTGGGATTGTTACCTGTCAGTGACTGTCACCTTACTCACTGGGATATGGATCTGAGAATCCTTGGGAAAACAAGATTTGAATCACAGCTGCTGGTGAATGCAGGCATTTTAAAAAGAGCCTAACTTGCCTGGAAAATCCTAGACCAATTTGCAGTTGGGAATAAAAATTACTAATTGGAGATTTTATTTGAAATACACAAATCTAAAAGACTCTCAGAATAAATCTCTCCTTACCATAGCAGTTTTAATTTGCAGAGGACTTGATCTGGCCTTCCTGACTTGTAAAGACCACTAGCTGGAATGCTGTTTCCTCTTTCACTTCTGAATTAGTGTAAAACTGAAACTCAACACAAAAATGCTTTGAAGTAACAGTATTTTGCCCAAATACAGTGAAAAATCTAACCAAGCCTATCAAGTTTCACATAATTTTCCTAAAAGGCATTGCCATGTTCTGTGCCTATAGTCTGACAGCTTGCTAGGTCAGGGTATAAATAAATGCTTTTGGTTGCCGGCACCTTGCCTAAGTCTGCTTCCAAGTACATCTTAGTTCTAAATATGAAAATACAATAGCTAATGCAAATCAGGGAGAAACGTTAATCTCACTAGTTCTGTTTTAGCACTTGATCACTTCTAAAACTTTCAGGTTATGTTGACATATCTAAGCAACCCTGCAGAACAAAAGCAGATTAATAAAACAAAGCAGTAGGTGCTAAAGCAGTATTGTCTTGTATTATATGCAGCTCAGGGGATTTATTTCAGACTAGTCAGTTCTCACAAACTAAATGTACTCCCCACATCTGTTCAAATATGTCCAAAGCACCAATTGCTGGCTTAGGTTTTTATGTCACCATAAAGGGTCAGAGTGCACTGGGGCAGAGTTTCTAGGTACCTTCCTCTGAAAAAAAAATCCGGTTTGCAAGAATAACACACCTCTGTACATTGAATCTATGTACTGTGAGGCTAAACAAGGAGATTTTTCATAATTGTGTCATTGCTCAAAACCAGAACAGTAACATAATCATAGCCACTAGAGCCGAGAAAGGTTTCTACAAGACAGAAAAGGTTTCTGATATGAAAGATGAGCAACATGAACAGTTTAACTCAACACCTGTGTTTCCAATCAAATGTTTAACTAGACTGATGTCTCTCATGTTTTTCTGTGAGTTATGCAACAATAAATACAAAACCCACCCTAACTACATTCATTTTTCATAGTTCAAACATGGGGAAAACACCAAATATCACTTGGCTCAAAGTCTTTAAATTATTTAAATGTAAATAACTTACACTTGAAATCACTATTTCAGCAAGTGAGCAATTATAGTATAGACTTGTGATACTGTCTGACTTCTGTTCTAAACAAAGCATTTAAAATATATCCTTAGCACAGAGAGACAGGCTCACCCTCGCAACTCTCTCCTGGGCTTTCTCGAGATACAGCTTCTGATTTTTTGGGGGACAAACAGGATGGGGAGGCAAAAAGATGCAAAAAAAAGGTTTTGGAGGTTGTGCTGTTTCACAAAGAACAACTCATCCATTCAGAATGGTTATACGTGCAGCAGCAGAAACTGCCTGCCAAAGAATCTGCAAAGAGAAATCCTACATGAACATATTGTGATGAACGTTTCTGATCCTGCAGAGAGATTTTGTCAGGTCACAGGCATGATGAAAAGGCAGGAAGAAAGGTGGGACTAAGGTCAGTTGTAAAGTCAGCAGTTTGTTTGGCTTGAATGGTTCTTTCCCTTGTTTCTCTTTTTCACAAAACAATCTAAGTCCATGCATTTAACCTGAAAGAATTAGTGATTCAGACAAGGTTCTGCTCAATTGTTTTTGCCCATATGGTCAAGGGAAACTTGAAAAAACTACACTGTGAAGATTCCAAAAATAACAGTACAATTAAAAATAACCAAGACTACTTTCTGTTCTAATTATATGAATGTTAAACATATACATGAATGTGCAGACAAGTAAATTTTCACTTGTTTTAAACAGTTGTTCCAATACCAAAGTCAAATGCAATGAACTAACATGTTTTATGCTACGTGCTGCTTCATCTCTACAGCCCTGCTAAGAACAGCTCTTTCAGCAAATGATGACTTGAATAAAACGCAAACATTATGCTCTGTGGAGCTCTGGAGGAAGAAAGGGAGAGTGAAATAGTGGTTTTCCATTTGTTAGTATGGCCTAAGCTGAAAATGGGTCATTTGGTGAACCAGTAAAGGAATCCACTTACTGACACCCCTAGGGCTCCTGCACGTTGCTCAAAGATTACCGCTTTGAAAGGATGGTGTTGTATCTCAGTGCCAGAATCAGAAGGCTGGAGTCTGCTCATGTGCACAGCAGCAGACAGATCTCCTCTCCACCATTCTGTCTTTGGAGATGGCAAGAACATGGGAAGCTCCAAGCTCTGCTAGGCTGCACAAGTGTGCAGGGAACAGCACACATCTGTGGTGGGATCCCATTTCCTTCAGGTGAAGCAATGAGTTAGCTGACAATTATTGGGTTACACAGCTGAAAAATGGGTTGCTGATAACAATGTCCCTTCCCTTATGTGGTGTGGCTTTACGGTCTTCTAAAAGCAACAAGGAAACTTTAAATATTAACAGTTTCTGGATCCCAATACAGGTTGAGAGCTGAGTGCTTTACAGCTACCATGTTCAAATCTGAAAGCATATATAGCAGAACAAACAGTTGCTTACAGGAAGGAAACGTTTCTTTTCAGGAAAAAAAAAGAATAGAAGAAAATTACTTCCTGTCAGCTTGAACACAGAAGATACATACTGTACTGTACCACCTTTTGGGTTTTTTGGGGAGGGAGAGGAAGGATTGGTTGTTTTTTACAAAAAGCTATTACTCTGTATAACTATGCAATTGAATATATGAGCCTAGTATACAGAAGCTGATGCAATCTTTTTTATGTAGCCTATAAAAAGCACTCATTGGATATTGAACTGCCCACCAGCTTTTAAGTATGTACAGCAAGGGCACAGTACTTATTTCCTGAATTCCTGGCTGAATTCACTTGGCTGTAAGAAGTGAGTGGCATTTGAATAAGGACTTGCTGTCCTCATGCACAAGTCTCTCATTCTCCAAACTAATTTAGGTAAGACAGGAAGTATTGGGTTTTTGCCTTTTAAAAATGAATGTCTTTATTACACTTGCTAGCATTCTGTATTTGGTAAACTTTATTCATAAGCTCTTAAGTACTTCTCTTGAAGTGTTGCAACTTCATTTATCTTTTCTGTCACCTTTGCATTCTAACAAAGACTAGATCCAACCTATTTCCAGTACAAGTAGGTCTTGGCTAGCATAACTATTTAGTACACTAGGGTCTAAAGTAAACTTTAGGATTGATAAAAAATAGACATTGATCTTTCTAAATAATTACATTAAATTGTAATTAGTGTTCCCTTATGAGGGAAATAAACCTTACTTACAAACACAAAGAAATGTATACAATGGGAGCTAAAAATGGGTTTATGTAATTGGGATGGATAAAAATCTACTGATTTTTAAATATATATTTAGACTACTATGAAGGTCCTTTTCAACTTGGACAATCAGTCCACACATTCCTAACAAGAATCTCTACTGTGCCTTTTAACAAATTATAAATTACCTATAACACTTACACATTCTGCTTTGAATTGTGGTTAAACTTCACATAGCCTTAGAAATCATGCTGTATTGTTTATCTGTACACTGTATCATAATACCTGGGAACTTGTTTAAGAGTTCTGCACTAGTTACAGATATGTATCTAATTATTAGTTTCAATCTGGTGGCAAAAGGTAATTATTAAAATCTTGAAGACTATTTCCAAGCAGGGTAGACAAATGACTTTCTAATAGGCCACCCTCTATACGGACTGCTCCAGATCAAAAGCTTACAGGCTTTTGATAAGCTATTTTTTTGGTTTTCAAATATGCTTCCAGTCAGACTCATAAGCACTTTGCTTTTTCTAAAGTTGGAAATCTGCACCTTAACAGGCTGTTACCAAAAGTTAAATCAAAGTATTCTTCTTAACAACAAAAAAACACACGAAATTTAGACAGAGAATGATGACTTCTGTCACTAGCATCTAAACTATGTATTAATTGTTAAAACCATTAAAATGTATCAAAAGAATACTGTACCAATAAGTGTACTTCGAATTTTATGAAACTGATGGGTAGGGAGTCTGTCTCTAAACACTGAAAGAGGAAAGAAACAGCTTTCACTTGTAGGTGAGGACAAGCTTTGGCATTATTGCAATGTCACTCCTGGCACCAAACAGCTCTGATGCAGAGATTCTGGCTGTTAATGACACTGGGAGAGGCTGAGCCTAGTGAAGGTGTGCTTTCCTAGAAGTTCTGCATACTGTTGTTCATACTGTCTTCATCTAGATCAGTGTGAGTCACTCCTTACCTCCCACTACTCATATATGGGCATCCTCATGTGGAAGTCTCTTCTTTCTTTCCACTGCTAACCAGAAGACAAGATTTGCCATTTGGCATAGTCTGTTTGACATTTTCCACCTGTGTGTTCCTATTTTATTTTTTTAGCTATGTAAGTTAGGGCACTTGCATGTTTTGCCTCTTAGTCATGCTCCCAGCTACCCCAAAATTACTTATGAATGCACTAAGCTAATTTCAATTTAATTTGACAACTGAGTAAAAATGCAGACGGCGAGTTTGGTGAAAACAGTTGTGTCCATTGAGGCAAGAGACATTGAAAGCACCCCCCATCAGGGGCATATAAATAATCCCAGTCATCATATATTTAGAAACAAGCAGAAGAACCATAGGAAACACTGCTGTGTTTGTTCGGCTGTACACATGATTATTTGTTATATGTCGTTACTGGGAGAGCAAAGTTGGGTAACTATGGGTTTAAACCTGAAAATACTAACATGTAGCACTCTTCTGATGTGGTAACATCATGGTGCTTGGTCCATATGTTGCCAATGTGGTGGGATCTGTGAGTAGATATTTATTACCAGAAGTTGCACATCTAAACAATCTACAGTTCAACAAGTTCATGTTAGGTAGCAGCTACAAAGAGTCCACCGATGGTATGTGTAAGTACCTTTTGTGTAAGACTAAACTGTTGCTCTCCAGAAAACTCTGCTTTACAGGTCCTACCAGCGTTTTCCTCTTCTGCATTGATGACAACTGCAGTGACAGATCATTAATACCCCATGTGAGTTACAAATCAATGACTACAAGATGTACTCACTATACAGAAACACTATAACCTACCTCACTAGCACATGTTTATTTCACACCATCAAGTGCTGCCTCTGCTCACGAAGACCTTTATGATGGAACATTTGGAATAGATGATGGAAATCTTTGTCACACAAAGAAATGAATGATTTAAACCCATTTTTCCTTAATAGAACAAACTGGTTTCAACTGAAAGTACTCTTTAATGTCTGCAAAAAAGGGCAGATTTATTTCTTAGTCTATGCGTCACTGGGGCCCTGTGATAGTGTTCTTGTTGGTATGATGCTTCTTTAAAAGCAAAATCAGGTGACAAACTTTTAGTGTTAAGCAACTGTGCTAAGAAAGCCTTCCTGAATTGCAACATAATAGAGGTTTTCTTCACTTTGCAGGAACACATAAATGAAGTAAACACTGGGAAAATGGAGAGACCACTTGAGGCTACCAGAATGGAAAACAACACCTCATCCTGCTTTCTCATGGAAAGAAAGACTCATGTCAAGATTAACAGGAAAGAAGTCATCTTAGCTAAGCTGAGAAAGAGCTGCTCCTGCACACCACAGAAGCTGAAGAACTTTGTTATGGACTTCTTTCCTGTTTTACGATGGCTTCCCAAGTACCGGTGCAAAGAGTACATTTGGGGGGATGTTATGTCTGGGTTAGTGATCGGGATCATTTTGGTGCCTCAAGCAATTGCATACTCACTGCTGGCAGGTCTGAAGCCCATTTATAGCCTTTACACATCATTCTTTGCCAACATCATCTATTTCTTAATGGGCACATCCCGTCACGTCTCAGTTGGCATTTTCAGCTTGATAAGCTTAATGGTGGGACAAGTTGTGGACCGAGAACTTCTCTTGGCTGGGTTTGACTTGAATGATGATGCCCCACCTGCCTTGGGTGATGGCTCTCTGCAGAATGACAGTCTGTCCAACACAACTGCCTTCAACCTTACCATTGCGGGGATAAATGCTGAGTGTGGGAAAGAGTGCTACGCTATTGGCATTGCTACAGCCTTGACATTCGTGGCTGGAGTGTATCAGGTAAGTGGTTGCTGACACCCAGAGGCAAGGTATGAAGTTCCTAAAGCTTTTTTTTATATGACCTAAGCTTTGGCTTGACTGTCTTTCAATGAGATACATGGTCAGTTCATTTGAATGTACCTTGGACTGCTTTCTCCAGGAACCCTATCTGTAGGCAACTCAGAGACAGCATGAGGCTGGCAGTTTTCTTAGCTACTAGCAAACACAGGTACAGCAAGAGTCTTCTGAAAGACCATTGTTTTGGTACTTTACTGCTTCTTGGCCTTGTTGCTTTCATGGGACAATGAGCCCCAATAGAGATATAGGAAATTCCCAGGTAGCTGTGTATTTCAACAATGAAAAAATAACTCTCTTTCCCTAGATATTTTAATAGAGGTATAGACCTACTCATCTACTTCTATAGGTTCAGAATGTGCAGCTCAGTGTTTTGCTAGGGGGTGCTATGGTCTACCAAACTGCTGTCCAAAAGAGAATTTAAAGAAGGGACACAAGGAAAAATAGACTGACCAACCTACTTTTCAGATAATGGCTGTGCTGGACTCCTTGACACTTGTCAACACACTGCCATTACAAGGATATCAAGAGAACACAGAAGGAAGCATCATGAACATACTTACATAAACTCTGTGTGTATGCGTGTATATACATATATATATATATATACACACATATACATATATATGAATTAAGAAACAGCTAGCTATCTTCCTGTTGTAGTAAGAAATTCCAGGTCACATTTATGAACAAAAAAATGCCCTTGTGAAGTTGTATTTTCCAAAGCCATCTAAGAAAGAAGAATCAACTAGTTAAGGACAGAATCCTGGAGTTTGTGAGCTGTTCTCCCACTTCTGATCTTAGGCATGCCACAAATGCTATCTGTGCTCCATTTTCCCTCCTGTACACAATGCTAAAATTAAAAGCTGTTTAATACAACAGCTAAAGAAGGAATCTTATTTGTTGTCATTCAGGTTCTGATTACAAAGAAAAGGCCATACATTTTAACTTCATTCACTTTAGGAGAGAAAAAAAAAGAAAACTGACTTTGGTATAACAGAAGTATTTTGGACCCACTGCTCTTTTGCATGGGAAATAAAAATCAGACAACCCACTTCAGTGGAGTCACTTCACACAAATGTTTGACTGACCCTGTCTCAAACTCCTTATTCACCTCTTGGGATTGTAGCATTCCACAACAGTAAAAGGAATCACATATTTAAAGGCAGACTGGAAACAATAAAGGGTAATTCCTGTTTCAATATTGCAATAGCCAAACGCTATTGGCCTGCAGCTAGTTCTCCCATCTGTACTTAATTATTTGCAGCGATGGTTACAGCTGCATGGTTTGGGTTTTTTTTCTTTTTCTGTTTCCTCAGGTTCTAATGGGGATCTTCCGTCTGGGTTTCGTATCTATGTACCTATCCGAGTCCGTACTAGATGGCTTTGCAACTGGTGCTTCCTTAACCATTTTAACAGCTCAAGTGAAGTATCTGATTGGAATAAAAATTCCACGTAGCCAAGGGCATGGGATGCTTGTTATTACTTGGATTAACATCTTCCGGAACATTTCTCAGGCTAACCTTTGTGACGTCATCACAAGTGCCATTTGTATCGTGGTGCTGGTCACTGCTAAGGAACTCGGAGATCGGTATAAGCATAAACTGAAATTTCCTCTTCCCACAGAGCTGGTAGTTATTGTTGTGGCAACATTGGTGTCACATTATGGTAAGTTAAATGAAGTGTATGCATCCAGTGTTTCTGGAGCTATTCCAACAGGATTTATCCCTCCAAAGGTACCAGAGTTCAACTTAATGCTCCGAGTTGCTGTAGATGCTTTGCCTCTTGCCATAGTCAGTTTTGTCTTCACCGTATCCCTTTCTGAAATGTTTGCAAAGAAATATGCGTACACCATCCGAGCCAATCAGGAAATGTTTGCTGTGGGGTTCTGCAACATCATTCCTTCTTTCTTCCACTCTTTTGCAACCAGTGCAGCTCTGGCAAAAACACTCGTCAAAACATCTACAGGCTGCCAGACTCAAATCTCTGGAGTAATCAGTGCAATGGTGGTTTTGCTGGTGCTGCTCTTCCTGGCACCTCTCTTCTACTCCTTGCAGAAGTGTGTCCTGGCTTGTATTATCATTGTCAGCCTTCGGGGAGCCCTGAGGAAGTTCCGAGATGTGCCAGCACGGTACCGTGTGAATAAGATGGACACACTGGTTTGGGTAGTTACCATGTCTGCCTCTGCCTTGGTCAGCACAGAAATAGGGCTGTTGGTTGGCATTGTTTTCTCCATGTTATGCATCATTGTTCGGACCCAGCGGCCACGGACAGCCCTGCTTGGTCAGATCCAAGACACAAGCTTTTATGAGGATGACTTAGAATACAAAAATCTCTCTACTGTTCCAAAGGTCAAAATATTTCGGTTTGAGGCTCCACTTTACTATGCAAATAGAAACTACTTCCTAAAGTCTCTGTACAGATTGACCAATTTAGATCCTAACCTAGAAGCTGCTAGAAGGAAGAAATACGAGAAGAAGGAAAAGCAGCATCTGAAAAAGGGAAATCACAGAACTGCTAATGGACTGGGCATTGGAGAAACCACTTTGCAACTAGTTCCTAAGCAAATTGATTTCCAAGCCCTTGTTGTAGATTGCTCTTCCATCTCATTTTTGGACACCACTGGGGTTAATACTTTGAAGGAAATCCTGAAAGACTACAAGAATTTAAACATTTCTGTTCTCCTGGCTTGCTGCAATCCCTCAGTGATAGACTCTCTGAAAAGAGGGGGTTACTTTGGAAGAGATTTTGGATGTATGCAGGAAATGCTGTTCTACAGTATACATAATGCTGTGCTGTTTGCAAAAGACCAAAAGCTTCCAGCAGATTGCGCAGTTTAACCCTGTGTCTTCCTTGATGATTCACTACAAAGTGACAGATGGAGAGGGGCAGTTTGCAACAAGCAAATTATCAGATACATTGTTGGCTGTGTAAAGCCATTCCCCCCTAGGAGCTCCACTTTATGTCATATGCCACAAAGAGCAGCCACTGGTGAGGTAGTCCAGGACAAGTATGGAACACGTTAGACCACCATCTTCACTTTAAAATGCAGGCAAAGGCACTTTGGGATTGACTTGTCCCTTGTACCATGATTATTTGTGACCCAACATGGACATCAGAGGACTGTTGTGGTGGAAGGCTTGCCCAGTATCAGCTTGCTCTCCCAGTGATTTAATGGCTGGTTTGTGTTGAGAAGCCTAAGCCACTTCCATGAAAATCAATATGGCATTCTGGACACATATGGTTTAAATTCTGGCTTGCAAGGCCCTGCCCCTTCCAATCATTCTAGGTGTACTCCTAAACAAGTCCCCGCTGTTTGCATACAAATAAAATGTATAAAATATTGTGGAATGTAGAATATCTCTCCTCCTTGATCACACAGGCTTAATAGCATGGACACACTCCTGCCACAGGAGAAGAAACTATGATCCATCATAGTTCCTCTCAAAATGACCGTTTCCAAAAATTGCTGGCTTTGGAGTCACAGGAGTCATCTGTTTTATTGGATTAAATCCGTCAAAATTAGTTACTGAAGACTGTGATACTCCTAATTATGCTCGAAGAAGTATGACTCTGATGCACAATTTTGTAATTAGCAAGACGATAAACAGGATTAAGAAAAATGAATGGCTTTAACTGGCAGCTACGCAGCTACTTGTACCATCCTGTAAAGTAAGTTGCCTCTGGTGGGCAGATGCAACTCTAATTCAGGGATACATAAGCACCATCAAACATAAAACCTCAGAGCTGTGATGCAGCACATCACTATCTTCCTACAAATGCCTGCCTGGGTTCTAAGAAAAACAGGAGAAAATAGGGTAGGGTGGGAAGGTAAATCTGTGAGTTTTCTTGAAGGGGATTGATGGATCAGTCAGAACTGCCTGGCTGGTCTTCTCTGATGCAACGCTAATGAAGTATTACAAGTAACATACATGGGTCAAGTAAACAGAGCAATGCTTTGTAACTTGTGTATCCTTCTATGTTGAAAAACTTTCACCACTGTATGTACATACTACAGATGCTGTGGGGGTTTTGTTTGTTTTGTTTGGGGTTTTTTTCCCTATCATATTAATCTTTGATTTGAGGTCTTACTAGACCATGTTTTCTATAATAATTTGCATTAACTGCTGTTCATTATGCTTTATGTCATATGATATTCCCGTCATCAGTTGTATTGTTGTATATGCATGTTCTCTCATTACAAATAAGAATAGACTTGGATTTTGATTGTAACACAGTTAGTATTCAGTGTTCAGGCCCATGGTATGGGCAGAATATCCTGTTTCATACTTAAGTTTATCATTACCTGCACAAAAGGTAAGGCAGTTGTGCTCGCTGTCTCTCCTTTTTCATGTCAGGTTCACACAGCACCAAGCACGGAAGGAAATTCTATCACAGCTGTGCTTCTTAAAACTAACAGACTCTAGAAACAGGCTCCAGATATGCAGAAGCCATTTCTTTGCTGTCCCATTGAAAAAAAAAAAAGTCAACACATCTCATGTGATGACTTAATGACTTGCTCATTTCAGTTTTTTAGGTCACTGAATGAAAGAACAGTTAAACTGAGGTTCTCCAGGTACTCCAGAGCCTGTCTGTGTCTGAGAAACAAGTATTTTCTTAGAGGAAAAGCAGTGCACTCCCAAGAGACAAAAAATATCTTCACAGGTACTATAACTAGCACAGTATTAGGTTTTTCAGTGATGACGTTTTCATGCACTCATTACAAAAGAAGCCTATCAGCTGCACACTGGTAGTACTACTAAAGCAGTAAAACCTGACAGAAAAACCTGACATGAGATTAAAGGATTGACCATTAGCAGTATTTTCCTGCCATAAAGCAATTCACATTACTATTTAAATTGCTGACTTGGTATGACTAGCTTCTTTCTGTTCTAAAAGGAAGTGAGCAGGGCCCAAGGACAAAATACTGCTTTGTGCCTGCTTTTGTTTGTAACCATTCTTTGATCAGGGAATACCTCTTTAAAGGTCCTGTTTGGGCCTAACATGGGGAATGGGTTTATAAGAGTTACTACCAGACAGTATCAATATAGACACTCTTAGGCCACTGTGCTAAGCAAGCTGTCACTGGAAGTCAAATAAAACATCCTACCAATCTACACTTCTTTCAGCTTTATGGATCAAGCTACCAACATAGAACACAAAGAAAAAAAATATTCAAAGATACCCTTAACTCTAGATTAATCTCATTTTAAAAGACAAAAAAGAAAGAGAAATTCCAGTGAAAGGCGTATCCTTGCAAGAGTCTCTGGAGAATAATGAAGAGGATGACAACGTAAGAGTGGGAAGTCTCTTTTTCACCGTATTTATTTTAAGTGTGGTACCAAGATACCTAAGCAAAGAAACTTGACTATGCATAAGAGAGAGGGTAAACTTTAGAACTTATCCTAGGAAGAAAGAAACTACTGTTGGGAAGAAACCATAAGAACGATTTCCTGGTTTGGTTTTACTGGCAGAGCTGGCTCACAATCAACTGTGTTGGATAATGTCGAACACAGCAGGGAAACAGCTTTAGTGCTATGATGTGGGGATGCTGGCAGACTGTGAAATATTTCTGTGGAGTATGTAAAAGGTAACTAAAAAAAGCAAGCCTTTTTCTGGTACATTTATGTTTGCTATACTGAGTTATACTAAGATTAAAGATATGAAGATTGAAAATTAACAAAAAGTAGATTCTCTTCTCTCCTAATTGACCAGAAATTAGCTGTCATGTCTTGGAGAGGAGCTGGGGATAGGCTTGTAATTCCAACTAGGTTAATACTAATATTGAAATAAAAATCATTATATGCCTTTTAGGAAATGTTGTATGCTTCATGTAGATTGACTATATTTTTGTTCACTGTGATGCCTTGTGATTTACCATGTATCATGTATCTGACAGATCTTAGAACTGCTACATAAGAATGGGAAAGGATTCTTAGCTTGTGGACTCTGTGTGTCCCTTGGAACTGGGCAAAGAGCCGGAGTCTTCAGCTCAAAGTGTCCTGTCTTGTTGACTAGTGAAGCATGGCCAGAATGTGTGGTCTAGGTGTCAAAATAGCTCTATTTACTGGCACTGGTAACCAACAACCTCGAAACTGTCCAGTCCATGAAAGACACCTTGGGTTCCCCCACAATCATGAATATTCCTGTGTCACAAGACCAAGAGACAAATGTGTGCTTCTGGTTGGAAAATAAAAAACAGTTCTCTTAAAACAGTTTGCCTTGTGGTATCCTTTCACAGGTGGTGAAATAATGGTCTAACTCAGAAAAAAGGAAAAGATTAAGAGGGGGCTTTTTTGTACTAGAAAAAGTTAAAATAAAGGAATGCACTTAGTATTGGGGGATTAGAAAACATAATGAGAAAGACCATCACAGAAGTGAGAAGGGGAAGGTGGCAGTCTTTTATTTGAGCACATCTACTTCTTGGGAGAAACATGGCACCTTTTTACAGATGGCACAACTGTGAAGAAAAGCAAAGCCTCTATCTGTTAGACTTCCACAGAGGTGTTATCTCCTGGTTCCCCGTTTTCTCTAAGTGCTCTTCTTCAGTTAAGTGCCCATCTCCACATTCCAGGAAGTGTTCTCTACTCATCAACCCCATGACATAATACAGTTCCACACTCAGATGGTTGCACTCAAAACCTCTTCACATCCTTCTGGCAATCACTGCTTCAGGAAGAGATTTGCATATGCACAAAATTAGGCATCAGCACTGAACTTCTCTGCTAGGACTTGCATTCCTGCTCCCGTTGGTTCTTTCAGTCCCAATGTTTGTCTGCAGGCTCCATGCTCCTTCCTCTTCCAAAAGTGCTGACACTCAGTCCACCGACTGTCCTTCCACAACTTAAATGTCTTCTGGTCTTTGAAAAATGAACATTTTTTTTTTGCAAAATGAGAAGTTCTAGCTTGGTTTTAAACAGTAGCAGTTTCTAATTTCTACAGGTCAAAGCTGGGCTAAAGATTGAGGCTGGTAGGTCAGAATCCTACCTTTGAGACACTGCAGCTTTTTTGGGGACTTCTTGATTGATTGCTATGTTTCCATGGTCCTAGAACTTTGATTGTGTCAAGGATTGTATCCCACTTTAAAAGACTCAGTGCCTCAGTTCCCACTAAGGCTGGGCAGAATCCATGACAGATACATTCAATGCATTCCTCCCCCTCAGTCATTTGGAAAGCCCAATTCAACAGATGGCACAGCTATGACAGGCTGCCAGAAGGGATTCTGGGCTCCAAGAGCAGATGTGGCCACTTTCTTTCCAAAGATACTCACTGATTTTTCTTAAGTCAATTGGTTACAGAAACCTGAAAGACCCAACCCATCTCCCAGGAGAAATCTCTTAAGACAAGGACTCCAGAAGTGGTGAGCAGTGACAGTTGTCCTTGACAGTGGGTAACTCCAAGAGTACATATTCCACAGTCCAGTAAGAAAAGAACACACACACAGGAAAGGGTGTTTACTGGAAACTTCCATAGGGAAAGATGGGAGAGTGAGGAGCTCTGTTACCTGCTATACTCACAGATGGACTAACAAACAGAGGCCTCTCTGGGGTATGATGCAATACTTACCTGTGTGCAGGACTTCTGACCACCTTCCTAAAAAACTGACATATACAAGCACACCTTAATATAGAGGAAGAAGAAGTCTGCTCCTAATGCACACTCTGAAACTCCCTACTCCTCTGCTCACATGCCATTTTCAGAGTCTGAGCCCTCCTTCCCTGTTGCTTCCCAACAGCGGTAAATTCCCATCCTTCAGTGTCTGGGACAGCAGATGCAACAATGATGTGGATTGTAAATATGCTCAGCTCAGCAACAGTCTGAGCCAGGCAGAACTTTTAAGTGCTATTACAATTTTTCATGGGGTTTTTACAGATTGTCTTTCCTTGTAGACCAATTGCTCCTGCTCTAGGCATTTGCCTTTTTGGCTATTCCCACTGGGCAGCTTGCTATGAGTTAACTCACGCTGAGTTAAAAGGGACTGGAAAGGCAATGAATTCCAAGTGTCCTCCTAAAGTCTGACATGTATTTCCCTAAAACCAAAAATGCCATTTTGTATATGAAACCTTTTGGAACAGGGTATTAACTGGTAATACCTGGATTCACCCTGTTTTAGTTCTCATGACCTGCCAATTGATGCAGTGCACAGGTGGGTTCAGGATGCAAAAAGTAACTCCTATGACAGGCAGAAGGACTAGTGGCAGCTTTCATTTGGACCTCTCAGTAAGTCAGGCTTCTACCAACCTTTGTTGGACTCTTTTGCTGTTATCACGTCTCCTAAATTAAAGGACTAAAAAGTAAGCCATCTTTCTAGTCCCTCAGCTTCTCAGTAGAAACTGTGTCTTTCTTCATCTCATAGAACTCCAGAATGATTCCCAACTGTTGGAACTTAGCTGACTTCCATGGAAGCAAAGACATGCCCAGCTTGCAACTAGGCTAAAATAAACATCAAAGTGAGCACCTGTTGGACCCTTTAATGTGTCACATTTTCCTAGACTTTGACTTGAGGTGTTTGCTTACCTAAGAGCAACTAATTCCAGTAACCAGTGAATCCGAACTTGTTCAATGCCGCCATGTGGAACAGAAGAAATGTAGGCGAGGTTCAGCTCTTGGTCTTTGCTCAGGTCAAACAGGTCAGCACGGCTGTGAGGTAAAGGAGGGCTTCAAGAAAAGATGGAGAGAAAACAAACACATTGCAATATTAAATAACAGCTCCACTGGGCATGCAAAGATTCCTAGGCTGCATCCCTACACCACCTGCACGTTCCTTCCTACACGGCGTGAGGAGCACTGCCTAACATGAGATGAAAGCAAAATGGAGCTGCAGGTTATTTGGGGCCAACTGGCTATACGTGTTTTTTGGCAAAGTAGAATACCCACCTGGGTGCATCTCAGTGCCATGCTCAAAACCTTGCCAGCAGTCACTGCTGCACAGACAGCAACCTCAGGCAACAGTGGCCAGAGGAAGCCATATAGTGACAGTCGCCTTGTCTCTGAGTAACTAATCATAGAGGAGCTCACTGTTTTGGGCTTTTCAGTGGAAGTCAGGCTTGCTGACGTCTGCAGTAAGAAAAATACGGGCTTGACTTTCCTGCTGAAGTTCATGCAATGACATCAATTCTTTCTCTGCTGTGGATGCTACTAAACTTGTTAGAAGCAAATTAGGTGCTCAGAGCCTTCACACTCTTCAGCCATGTTCAGCAAACCCTTAAGCATAAGAAAGCACAGGAGTGTGCAGTTTGAGGTTTCAATGCTTGATTCTGCAAGCAGTTTTACAGGCTCATGGCTATACAGCAGAGATTGTATCAACTTGACTTTGATGTCTACTTATTCCACTGAAATTAACATTACACTGTGGCAAATTTCCGTTTTTCTTATCTCCACAGATAAACAATGCAAGACGGAGATCTCAACCCCACCCTTCACAAGTCAGAAACTTAGCATGCTGCACAGTTCACTGGTTTGGGCATCCTTAGGGACTTTGATTAAGCCTCCTCATATTGTGCACATTCTGAATGATAAAGAAGGATAAAACAACACTGTCCCTCAGGCTTGGTAAAATACATCCATATGTCTTCACACTGCAACAAGGGATGACTTGTGCTCTGATGACACTATATACATATATAAACTCTTTGAGTCAAAAAGTGTTCTAGTCTGTGCCTTGCCTATTGTCTCTTACGATGTCGACCAGACTTGTGCTGACTGTAACTCTGCTGGGAAGAGCCATTTATGTCATCCTTGCCTATTCTGTACCCATCCACATAATCATCCCACCACCAAGGGCCCTCCGGAATTAACCTGTTACTGTATAACCATCTGTGCACAAAGGGGGAAAAGCCTGAGACAAGAACCTGACACAACTGAGATACTGCCTATCTATTATCCCATCTCCTGCATCCTTATCTGAAAGTTGAAGTCTTTACACAAACCACATCCATTTATAATGCTTAATACAAATCAGCCAGTATATGTGAGCCCCTCTCTGCAATTTCACCGGTATACAAGGCACTTAAAAACCATCTCCATAAGACAGCTTCAAATCACTCAAGTGATACTGAGAATTTACCAGCTTCACTCTTAAAATGTATCAGCCATCTGGGTATTTTTAAATGTTCCAGTGAATGAGGACAACGTTAACAATCAGATTCTGATGGACTGTTTTACTACTATTCTGAAATTCAAACCAGCTTCCATTCAACAGTGGCAAAGACACTTATATTTGCTCTGTCCATGTTGAATAAACACCATGAAATTCACACCCTGTTAGAGAGAAATCTTTCAGAAACCATGAGATATAAAAGAAAGCTGACAGAACAGTGGGTTTTGTTAGTGGTGCTATAAGTATCTGTCCTTTCCTGTTCTGAGTGCCAAGTGCCCATCCACGAGAACGTCAAGCCTTGTTCCCAGGCTTTCTCAGCTGCTGATCCACAGCTGTGCACTTGCTCAGAAAAGAAGCTTTAGCAGCTGGAACTCAGTTGTGCCACTGCATGAGCTTTCAAGGGATTTTCAGAAATACCAGTGTTAGCCAGGTGTTACAAAAGAGTAACTGCTGACCCACGAATAGCCTCTGCCTCTGCTACTGCTACTCTGTCTTTCCTTCACATGCCTTTCATGTTTTCAGTTTTCCAAAGTTTTGGCACAACTAAAACCATAGGTGTTTCATAGGATGAAGTTTAAATGGGCTAAATATACTATTTTTAAGGCAGATTTTCATTAATGTTTCCTAATACTGCAACCAAAATTTAAAACAAAAATAAAACCCAAACAACAAAAGAAAAAAAAAATCCTGAGAGCCCGAACATTTCTTTTCATCAGAATGTATTTTAGGTCCTGTTCTGTTCCCCCCTCCCATGGAAAACTACAGAAAAATCTTGCAAGTTTTGTCTTAGGGGACCTTTATGCATTATACAAAAAGTGCACAAATTCCTTTTTCCAAAGCACATTCTGATTCCACCCCTATTGCAACTCTTTTCCACATAAGTGTGATTTAACCCACCGAATGCCTAAAGGAAGGAGATCATAATCACTTTAGAGTAAGATACAAGCAGAGCAGTGGAATATGCCACCTCTTGCTTTCATGCCTGGTGGAAGCCTTCAGTAGTCTCGCAAAACTTGAAGCAACCCCAGTTAGCTGAGCAAGGCCAGGCTTTCTCTGAAAAGCAAAGCACAACCAGAATACAGAGTGGTGGAGCTGGGATTTCTGCACGGTCACAACCTTCCCCCTGACTTAAGTCAGCCTGACCCTCTGGCTGCATCGGGAAGGTGGTGCATCTGGAAAATGTCTGTCAAGAAGAACAAACTCCTAGAAATATCAGTCTTTTGTCTGGTAGAACTAGAACTATCAAAAGTTTTGCCTGGGGACCTTTAAGGGCCTTGGCAATGGAAACACTGAAAAGTAAAGGGAAATGAGTTCTCAGTATCAACATATGTACTGTACTGGGGAAGAAGGACTTTACATGTTCGAGGGGGCAAGGAAGCAAGTCGGAGAGGGAAGGAATGTCGACTAGGCCTCTGTTTTGGCCAGTTCACATTAACTGGCCACATCCCACATCCCGCCTTACACTGGTGGAGCTGGTCCAGCAGCAGCCTAAGCAGCAAGGGGCGGCAAGGGCCCTCTGATCCCACAGCAGCAAGCCCGGGAGAACCTCGGTTGCTCCTGAAAGGCAGCGTCCGCACGCCCTCGGGATCGAGAGGGCGGGACGCAGCCGAGACGAGGGCCGGAGAGCCCCTGCCCAGCGGCTCGGGGCCCGGAGCCGGGCGGTGCGCGCTTACCAGAAGCCAGTGCTCCTCCAAAAGTGCCGCAGGGGCCGCTCGGCTCGCCGGGCATCCACGTACACCTCGTACGCCGCGGAGCCCGCGCCCAGCGGCACCAGCAGCGGCCACAGCAGCAGCCACGGCAGCGGCCCCATGGCGCCGCGAG
>VZRO01000259.1:147040-217458 GCA_013397915.1 Daphoenositta chrysoptera | reverse complement strand
GCGCCCCGGCTGCCAGGCCCGCGGGAAGGCCGCCGCGACGGGCCGGAACCGCCCTCCCTCCTGCCCCGGAAAGGCGGAGGGGCAGGCTGGGAGCCGTGTCCGCTGGCTACGTGTGAACCTATTTGTTGATCCCGGCATGGCAAAGAGCAGCGTGCGCTCTCGGCCCAGAAAGCCAGCCGCATCCTGGGCTGCCTCCAAAGCAGCGTGGGCAGCAGGGCGAGGGAGGGGATTCTGCCCCTCTGCGCTGGTGAAACCGCACCTGGAACACTGCATCCGGCTCTGGGATCCGCTGCAGGAAGGACGTGGACTTGGAGCAAGTCCAGAAAAGTGAAGTTTATAAGGGGCCTGAAGAACCTCCCCTACAAATACAGGCTAAGAAAGTCGGGGCTGTTCAATCCTAGTGATGCCCGAAAGATAGGCTGGAAATAAATCCCCATAGACCGATGTCTATAGCGCAGGTGTTTGTTTATTGCACCGCTGGTGATGAGGGGGATTTTTCCTCCTAGCTCACCCACCTTAGTCCAGTGCTATGCTACATTTATACAGTAAATTATGCTTATTATTGCTGTGTCATTACAACATCATCACATAAGCTCGGGAACTAATTTACATAGTATGATCTTATGGTTAATAGATAATTTCTTCTCACTGTGTCTGCACTCCCCTAATTCGGGGGTCTTTGATGAAGGCTTCTAAAATCTTCTTCGCACTTGAACTTTTCAACTTTGGCTTCGGAGCATGCGTAGTTACGGTGCTCCTTGGTCTCTCTGGTCTTAACCTAAATTATTTGTTTTGTGGCTAATTGGTTTTGCACTTGCCAGCTTCTCATTAGTACTACCCTTATCTATCTCTGAAGCTACACACCTGGTGAATCTTTTTCTCTCTTTTTGTCTATTCAGCATTTAAGCAACTAGCTAACCATATACTACCCAGTACATAGTATAAAAAGTTATTTATATAAGGTTATATAGGTATCATAGTTATGATATAGGTATCAAAAGGTATGATTCAGGTTATATAAGTATCAGGTTATATAGGTATAGAAGTTATGATTCAGGCTATATAAGTAAAAGCTACGATTTAGGCTATATAAGTATAGAAAGTTATGCTTCAGGTTATATTGATAAAAAGACATGATTGGGGTTATATTGAGACTAGGTTACATAGATATCTGATAACCTACGTTACATAAACACTTTGTAGCTTTGACCTAAGTCATATATGCATCACTGGAGAATAACGGATACAAATTGAAAGAGGGGACGTGTAGCTTAGTTACTGGGAAAAAATTCTTTACCGTGAAGGTGGTGAGACACTGTAACAAGTTGCCCCGGGAGATTGTGCATGCCCCAGCCTGGCACTGTTCAAAGCCAGTTTGGATAACGCCTTGAGCAACCCGGTCTAGTAGGATGTGTCTCTGCCCATGGCAGGGGGAAGGTGGGACTAGATGATCCTGAAGGCCCCTTCCAACTCTTAACGTTCTATGATTCCATGTTTTTGTGAAGAGCTTTAAATGTGCTTTATCACACACAGCCTGTAGCTTGATTCTCTAAATGCTTATTTGTTACCATGTATACTTGAGGAGTCAAGTTTTCCATGGGGTTGGACTCTAGTCCTCAGGATCATTCTTGTTTACCTATTGTTGTGCCTTCAGGAATCTTGTCAAGCCCTCCAGGCAGGGAATCCAGTTCTATGCTGCTAGCTACACCCCAAACTGAGACAACAGCTGCTTTTGGGTGACTGCTGCTGCATGGGCTTCAGTGAGGGCTAATGTCATTTTGCCGGCTGGAAAGGGTGATCGAGAAGGACCTTGCACCCACTCAAACTGGCTCTTTTGTTAGCTTCCCCTCCAGAGGGATAGATTGGAGAAGATTACCACCTGACAACCAAAAGCCATACTGTGATTTTTTGCTTAACACCAGTCCTGGACCTCATTGTCTTTAAGTGGGGAAGGTTCGTTTTGGGACCAGCACAAGATGCCAGCAGCTCCAGCACCTAGATGCAACGGATATGGAAGCTATCCCCTGTAGAGGAGCCAACAGCTCAGTCCCCAGTCAAAGACTCACCCACAATTTCAGCAAAAAGTTTTTTGCAAGGGAGAAACTCCCTGAACTCCATAGGTTTTACCACGTACCGTTCCTGTTGACATCAGGAAGACTTGAGCCTTGGAGACCAAGCTGACGTTTCCTCAGAGACTGCTAAAACAGAACTGTTGCATTCAGCTTGGCTGATTTCAAAGTCCCATCTGGAAGAGGAGGTGTCAAACCAATGTTCTCTTCGGCCAGGAAACTTTAGCTGTCCTCACACATGTTGTAGAAATTCCTGAAACACCACAGAGCCGTGGATATGGATGATGCTCTGTTGACATTTTAGAGAAGTCTCTCTCAGAGCTCCAGGAAGGTTTCTTCCCTGGGAGTCTGGCAAGAGCATGACCTCCAGAGCATTTCCAAGAGGGTCCTTCTCAGAGATTGGGGTAGGAGCTAAGCAGAATATCCCTCTTTTTTTCTACAACTTATCCCAAGGCATGGGCAAGTGTTACATGTAGCACACTGGCCACATCAGGCCTGAACTTGGGAGACAGAAGATAAGTCAAAACCCCTGCTAGAGGGGTTTGCCTCAACAAAAGGCTCTATCACCTGCAGGTTTCTCCTCCATGTCTAACAAATCAGCTAACAAGGTTTTTCAGTCTTGTTAGAAGAACTGCAATTGCCCGCAGGAAATCTTTTCTGCTCACCACACCTTCTCTGATGTCTCCTGCCAGAGAAAGAAAATCCAGCAGAGTTACCTGCACTCTGTGAAGAAGCCCAATACACCTCTGTTCCCAAAACTTCTCAGGGCTGCTTCAGGGAGAGCAGCTGGGAGCATATGGCTTGCTTTTTCCCAGCCAAGGTAGTCGACTGTATCAACATGTTCTGGCAGCATTTTCAGGTCAAATGCCAGGCTACACTGGTGAAACTCAGTGGTCTGCTCTGCAATTCTCCTAAGTATTTTCTTCCAGGGGCAGCACAAATGCCAGGATTACCTCAGATTACCTCCAACACACAGTTTGCCAGGTTTAAAAGTATGATTCAGAGCTAAACACATATGCTTGGGTTTCTATGAGCATGGTTCTAAAGATGGTCAGGCAGAGCCGTGATAAAGACTCTGGTCAAGAGGACATTCCCTTATTGCCTTTGACTTAATGCTCCTCCAAGCGCTGGGAAGTGTCCAGCAGCATTTTTTCTGTGTAGCGTTTTACCGGGGAGGTTTCCCACAGCTGAGACTCCCACCCAAACGACACTGGGGATTTTAACACAGCCTCCTCCCATCTCCCTGCAAATACTGAGTGAGAGCTCTTCCTGTTCTGAGGCATGCGTGAGGGCATGGGGAGTTGAGAGCAGCACTATTCACTGGCCCTTTCCAGTATTTTGAGGCTGACCCTTCCCAGCTGTCTGGCCAGCTCAAAATACTCCAGCGTCTTAAACTGGGCAGATGAGAGGTGTAAAACCTGTTACTCCTGAGCTGAATTGCTCCTCTGAGAAAGACTGCTTAAGGCATTTGGTACCAGCAGCTCTCCCTGCAGCATCCCTGCAGATGTTTTGAGAACATAGACGTTCCAGGCTCCTTCAGACATGTCAGGGAGCTGGTAATTTCCTGCTGCATTTTCTTCCTCTGTGGAGAGGTACCTACACAATGCACAGGAAATGTGGGTGTATATGTTGGAGGCAGGAGGGGAGGGTAAGTGTCTAGGTGAATGTGTGTGTGTGTGTGTGTGTGTGTGTCTATGTGTGTGTGGTTTTCTGTTCAGATGCCTCCAGCTCATTTAGCACTTAATTGAATTATAAACTTGGCCTCAAAGAGCATCCCTGGAAATGCCAAAATGGCTTTGTCACACAGCCATCTCATACCACATGGCAGGAACAAGACTTTTGTTGTAGCATATGGAACCTGAAGCCTAGAAAATCATCTGGAGTTTTCTGGATATTTTTGTAATAACTAAGTACTGTTGTAAATAACTACCGGTGAGGCATTCCAGGGTTTATGACAGCCTTTGCTTCTTGGATAACTTCACATTCCCACATGGTAGCAGCTGGTCTTTGGGCAGATGGACTCAGCTGAACAGTCTCAAGTTTCATGTTACATCTAATCCATTCTAACCAGGACTTCTGTCCTGCTCTTCTTCCCTGCCACTGCTTGCCTGTTGCTGCTGTTTCCCATGTGTCAGGTCCAACAGCAAGGAAACTGAAAGGAGGATAATTCCTCCAGCTGACTGCCTGGGAAGCATCTCCAATTTTGGTTCAGTTTGTTTTCTTGTGCACAGGTAAGCTGCAGAGACATGACACTGTGTAGCCTGGTAGTCCACAACAGAAGAAGCACAGGGACAGAGGGAGGAGAGAATGAGATTGGCCCTGACTGAACTGCCTGCTCGCAGGCTGGAGAAGGCATAGTATGAAATTGTGCTCCAAACTCGTGCATTTCCATGGCTTCCGTAGCATGGTCAGCCTTGTAAAATCTCACTCTGAAGTGATCCTGTTTCTTGCAGGAGTCTAACTGTTCCATACACCCATCTCAATCACCAAATTGCCACTGTGCTTATAATATCTCTGCAACATACTAAAGGTATCAGACATGGGTATCTCACATCGGGAGTCTTATCAGCAACACAGCATGAATCTCAGTCCTGCTTTTCCTATGGAGGGCTTGTTTTTAAAGCTCAGCTTACGACGATGTTGCAGCTTTTACCCATGACCGGGTGGGCTTTGTGAGCCCCCTGATTTCCTTCTTCCTCAATTTATTTCCAGCCTTTGGGATGAGTAGATGAACTGGAAGTGGCCTGCAGCTATCTGCTGCCTTTCGCCTCAGTGGGACAGTGCTATGCTGTCCTGCAGTACCTCTAGCACTAGGTTTCTACCACAGGCTGTGTAGGTTGCAGACAGACAATACCTGCTCCCTGGTGGTGATTGCCTGTGCTGGGCTTGATTTTCTTGCAGTGATCAGCCCCAGACAGAAGTGGCACGTGATGCAGGAACACGGCTGCACTCCGAAGGGAGCTTGAAAGCTTGAAGGTGCCTGGGACATACCCTCCTAGAGTTGCATGGGATTATCGAGGTTTGATCAGTTGTACAGGAGAGAACAGGGTGCATTACTCTACTGTGTAGGGTAGGATGTGCTGTTTCCTCCCAAGCGCTTCAGATTTTTTAGTTTCTGCTTCTTTCCTGGTGTGACGCCATGATTGTTTTTCCAACTCCCGCTTTTGGTCTAGGTACAATTCTGACGAGTTCAGAAGTGTTTCATGGCTTTTCCAGTGCACTTTCTAGACTTCATAGCTAAGGTGGAGGTGTTCTGTGCCCTGAGGAGATAAACTGCTGGTATACAACATAGTCTAGGCAGATGCAAACAGACTCAGAGTGATGAAAATACTTCTCAGCCCTTTACAAATGCTTTCCTCATCATTACTTTGTTTACCTAGGAGGTGATTAGGAAGTTTTGTTATCACCTTTGCTGAATACAACAAATTTAACAAGTATTATGTGAATGCTTGAAATTCTAGGTACCATCCATGTGCATATCTCTAGTATCCCAAAGCTGACTACATTCAAGGCCAGGATTTCACATCTCCTTGCATTTGTGATACCTCAGTATATTTCATCCAGTGCATACAGCCTAGGGTTATTTCTTAAATGCTCTCTCATTTTCCAGAGACATGGACCTTATCACCCAGATGTCACCTTCTATTCCACCGTGATTGAACAGGACTCAAGGGGGTTGTTTTGCTGCAATTCAGCCCTGTACAACTATTTTTGTCTTCAGATGTAACCTCATACATCTAACTCTGTCATTATGACTGTTAGGCCAAGGGCTTCACATCAGCCTGACAATGTGTTGTCTCAGGGCCGGTCTTGGCCCAAGATTGTCTTAGCTGTGGTAAGGGCTGTTTGATAGTTGTGTGACTGCTGCCTAAATTTTTTCAGCTTGGCTCAGTGAATAGCATCCAGGGTAAAACATGACAGGCTGCAGCAAGGGCCAGCTTATCCCTGAGGAAACAGGCAGCCTCATCACCAGCCCCATTCTCTGCTTCTTAACCGAGGACCAAGGCAGGTGCTGAGGTGCTGAGGGACAAATGTAGTCAGCCCAGAGTCCAGGTCTTTAAATTTGGACCAGGCAAGTAACACGACAGGACAGCTCTGGGGCCAAAACTGGAAAGTCAGTCTATGAATCACAAAGGTCTGAGGCCAGATGTAGGCAGTGCTGAGATCAGCACTTGTGCAAGATAGCTTGGGTAGGGGTTGAAGCCCGTCTGAAATGGGGCTCCTGGACTAAAGGGGGGTGGTTCTGTGGCAAACAGTGATAATACTTCGTTCTTGTAGATAGAAAGGACTACTGTAAAGATGCAGAGTTCTTCCTATACTGGGTTTAGATCCAGTTCTTCCACTTCAGGAGGATTGGGGTGTTGGGCCTGAGGCTAGTATGTATTCCATCTGCACTTAACTTGGGAGGGAAATAAATCTGAAAGATTTTACTTCCAGTTCTAAAGTTCTAGATTTACTCCACTGTCCCTGAGCAAAGAGAAACCCTACGTCTGAGTATCAAAGTTTAGATGGGAACTAATGAAAGCAAAACAGATTTTATTAAGAAAACATCCAAAATAGCCCCAAATGGGGCTCAGGCAACCACGCTACAATGACCAAGAGCCTACATTTGATGAAGAAATTGGCATGCCTAGGACTCAGTGTGATACCCATTTCCTGCTTGGGGAGAGCTTATGTCCTCCCTGAGTCTTAGGACTCAGAAGGACAACGGCAGGCTAAACTTAAGGACAGAGAAAAGGGATAGACAGTAGGAATTTAATGTGTATCAGTCTCACTTTTTGTAATGGGTTGGGTTTAAATGCACAAGCTGAAAACACTAGCAGCAGCCGGGATTCAGTTCACTAATTTGTGTTTGTGAGATATAAATATATAAATTAGGAGAAATGACAAAACAGGCCTAAAAACTTCTATAAAATATAAAGGTAGTTTATTGTTACTAAGATTAAAAGAAAAAAAACCAGAAAGATTAAGAGAATAAGAAATAAACATTCCCCTCCTTTTCCAGTATTTCCCCCTGCACTCAGTTTGCATCAAGGATAACAATGATGGAATTCGGTTCAGTATTAGGATACTTAACAAAGTTTTTCAAACTTAGGGGAAAGAAAGAGGTCTTCTCTTTGCTCTACCGTGGTTTTTTAAACTGCTACTTGCAAAAGTCCTGCCCGCCCGGAGAAAAAACAGTCTATTGCAATGAAAACATATTCATCTCTCCTCTCCCATGGTAATCTTACAGTCTTTTTTATACTGCAGACATGGGCCAAACATGGGGTGTTCTCGTTTTAAGGATAAGCAAATTCTAGCCTGAAATTCACGATTTTCCTCTTCACGAAAAATCTCTAAAGAAAGTCTCTTGTCTTGGACTGACTGTTTCAAACTACACAGCCTCAGTGATCTGGGGTGGATCATTTTTTTTCCACAGGCTGCTCGCAGAATTCTCAAATCCCCCCATCTCTTGTAAATGGATTAAAGAGGAAAGAACAGTTTATGATATTAGCTTCACCACGGTCGTGCAGAAAGTCGATTCAAGCCCCGCGCCGTGCGTGACTCCGCCCTTCTTCCTTCCCGCCGCCATCTTTCGCTCAGTCCGGCACATACCACCCTCCTCCTTCTCCCTCCGACCTCAGTACCAGGTTGAACAGCTTACTCTCGTCGGGTCGCATGTTGGAGAAGAACCCTTTTCCTCTGATGCTGCCAGCTATTTGATGTTTTCCTCAGTCTCCAGAAAGCTGGGACTCGGCTCCCGCCAGGTGTTCGCGGGGCCGCGTGGAGTGGGGGAAGGGAAAGCCTCTCCCGGTTTCAGAAGCCGCTCCGGTGTCTCGGCGGCGCAGCCCCCAGGTGTCCGTCAGCTGCCCGGGGTCCAGAGGGGGTCTCCCACGGCATTTCAGGGATCGTACCCTGGAGCCAAGGCAGGGAGGGGGGGGCCCGGCCCGACTCCTGAGGAGCCGGCCCGGAGCCATCCTCCCCCCCCACCTCCTCCTCCCGCGCTGGAGTGCCGGAGAGCTGAAGCCTTTCGCGCCCTCCAAGTTTAAATATGCAAAATTGCAGAAGCGTAATTGGACTAAAAAGCTGTCAGTTAATTTCAGCTCCAATCCACGACGCTTTTATTTTCAGAATGTTGATTCTACTGTTACTGAACCAAAGATAGTGACCTCCTGTATCTTAGTTAGACTGTGGAGACCCTAATTAGACTAACAGTAAATTCTGAGCTCCACATATAATCTGTATTCCCTTTTGCTCATAGCAAAATTTGTTTTAGAATGTAGGAAGAGTGTTGCAGAACTACCAGAGAGAATGGCATTGATGTTACATGGCAGTCACGTCTGTTATGACTGGAGTCAGGTAGAAGAGGGGCAGCGCTATGTGGTTAGCTGAGGATGATACACTGCCTTGCATCCTTCTAACAAGCTACCTTATCTCCTCAGTTCCCTCTTCGGCTGCATCAGCTCCTCAGTGTAAGAATTACCATGTATTTGTGTGGCACCCCACATAGTCATTTCTCTTAAAACTCCTTTAGGTCCTTTGGTGGAATGGCCAGAGCATGTTTCACCTCTTGCTTTGAGGAAGGGAGGCTGAGTGTGGAGAAAAGAACAGATTTATCCCTCAAACCTCAACAGTCTTTGGTACTGTTCTTGCTCCTAGAACTGGCACCAGTACACAGCGTGGACAGGGCATGGGGAGTTGATTTCCACGGTTTGCTCTGCCAAGCTCATTTAAAAATAAGTCAGGGTAGACAGCATCAGCTTCTCTTCCCTCATTCATCCAGGTCTTTGTTTTATTGTAGGCAGTCAGGTTGGTCAAACATGATTTCCCTTTAGTGAGACATGGCTGACTACTCCTGATCACCTTCTTGTCATCCACGTGGATAGAGATAGTCTCCAGAATGAGGTGCTCCACCACCTTTCCAGGGACTAAGGTAAGGCTGACTGGCCAGTAGTTCCCTGGTTCCTCCTTGCTCTTTTTGAGACTGGGGTGACATTTGCTATCTTCCAGTCCTCAGGCACCTTTCCTGACCACCATGGCTTCTCAAAGATCTAGGGTATAGTTGTAGGAGAAGATCACACTGCCTGCAACTCTCTGATACCTTGCGTGCACTGGGTCTGGATGAGAAGGGGTGGTGGATCTATTTTATCCTCTGTCAGCATCTTTCTTCTGTATGAGTGGGAATAGCTGAAGACGAGAAGGGAAACTTTCAAATTCTGTGGTTCAGCAGTGGTAGTTCTGTGTGCTACCATGCAAAGAACATTAACCAGTGGACCTTTCTCAGCACTGAATTGCACTTCATGGTACGAAACAAGTGGCTGTGATCAGCCACTGGTAGCAGGGCATGAGCAAATTCTCGAGCTATGGTTAGGCTTTCCAGGTACTCCCAAATGCTACAAGCCATATGTGCCAGCTTTTATTTTGCAGCTGATCCAGATGGGAATATTTATTATTTATATATCTGTTTTTAACTATCAGTTAACTTATCATTTGCCATAATGCTCATTAAACAGAAGCCAGGAAACTTTTTTTTTTCTTTTGTTTTTCTTTTCTTTTTTTTTTTTTTTTCCTTTTGTGAATTAGAATTAAAATCCTCTGTATTCGGTCTGAAAGCAAGTTTTGGAAAGCTGTGATGCTGGTTGTGCTAATATGAAAGATGACTCATGGATGGAACTTTAGGTTCAGGGTAGATACCAGTCAACAATTAATAAATACATGTTTGGAAGCCTGCCCCCAAAATGGAAAGGCACAGGATGTACACATCCTCACTTGTTTGTTCCACAGGACATGGATTGTAACTGATGTTTTGTGTGGGCTGTGGAGAGGCAGAGGCAAAAATAATAACAAATCAAAGAGTTCTCTAGAAAAATCAGAATGGCCACTCTGTGAGTCCTCTGGAAAACTTACATTGGCTCATTTTGTCTAAACAAGTCAACCCATACGTACTCAGTTAAAAATATATCTCGTTACAAAGCTGTTTGCCACTTTGACACCAAGTATAGCCATAATTTCTGTGTTATACTTCCTGTGGCTATCACATGAGCTTGTGAGTCAACCCTTTAGAAGCTTTTCCAGTTATGAACCATGTCAATAACTGAGAACATAAGTACTCTAACAGCACTGTGTTTGTGAAGCCAGTAAAGAAAACTAAGGGCATTGGGCTACTACCCCTTTCAAGGCAAGGAATAAAGATATTTTCCTCTGCCTTCTCAGCTTTATTGCTTATGATCAGTCAACCAAAGTTCAAAAATAGATGCTGTCTTTCATTCTGCCATTGCTATAGCAAACCTGTGGTTTGTCTCTAATCCCTTTTATGTCTATTTCGTATAAGCCCTAATTAATGTTTAATTCCTTACTAAAGTCTTCCATTAAGGATTCACTTTATTTCTGGGAGGCACGGGGCCATCACAACTAACATGTATCATTTTTTGGACAGTTTTATGGTTCAGCTGGAACAATTTGCAAAGCTGTCTGTCAGTATCTTCCCTGTAGCTTTTCAGCCTTTCTATTTTAGTCATGAACTGCAGAATAGAGCAGAGTAACAGGCCACTAAGTGATACTTAGAAACTGTAGGAATAAAGTTCAGAAAAACCACTGGAAATATTCTGCCTAATAATTTATTAAGTTTTTTTAGTTGTTTTGCAAAGGTTTAATGCTAGTGCATTAGAACAGGAGCTGTGCTTCAGAGATATCTTCTCAGCAGTGCAGGACTTGCAATATCTTTGTTTCATGGTTACACAGTTCTCTCCATCAAGAAGTAGCACTACCTGTCACTTCTCTGGAGCTGTACAGGGGATGAAAGACACCTCTGCTGTCTTAGCACGGCCTTGGCAGTGCTCTCTGAAAGGCTTGTAAAAGCCTTTCTGTGCTCTCCCAGTGTTTGAGCATCATCTGATAAGGCACCAGCAGGGAGAAAGGAAGAGATGTCAACAACTTCAGCTGTTGGGCAGCTCTGCAGGTGCATTGCCTTGCAAGACCAGAATAAATCTATGCACTTACCCCTCCAGAGCCAGCAGTCTCAAGCTGTCTGTGAAATGGCTGGGCATCTCCTTTAGGTACTTGCATATAATTCTTTGACATTTATCCTCCCTGCACTATCTGTCTTAGACTCATAACAGACGTTGTATCTTGATAGATCTACCTGTGGTCACAGTTGTACACAAGCCGTAAATAAATGTTGACAGTTTGTGATAACATTCCCATTTCATTGCCATTCCAAATGATAGTGCAGAATATTCGTGCCAGCATTTCATACAGCTTCCCCATGAAGCCCATTCTTCTACAGGAGCAGGACAACAGCCCATTGCCAGCTGCTTCACCATTTTATACAGTGCTTTCTATGGGCTTTTTGTAACAGCAGGAGTCTGCTAAAACACGCAGTACTATCATGTGAAAGGCCTGGGGTTTGCAGCTCAGCCTTAGGACCATGCTTAGACTGATGCAGAGTGAGAGAAACAAGAACTCCTGAAAATATGTGGGCACAGTGATACCCAAGCTAAAGTAAGGTGGACTTGTTGCATGGCTTGAAAGATTGTTGCTGTGCTTGCCCCCAGGTTTCCATTCAGGAGAAGGTCTAGGTTATAGTTGTGGGTAGATAATTAATGGTAAAACTTCTCATGTAAGATTTTTTTAAGTGCACAGTGCACAGTGGAGGAGTGGGTGTGTTCAAGTTAACTGAGTACTGTTTTTCAGGGAAGAAAACTCTTAAAATGGGCTGTTTTTGAAGATCAGACAACATATTACAAGCGAGCACAAGGTCATTCAGCTTCAGGGGTTTGCAGCTGCATCCCACACAGAACATGTGAATTCTTCTGCACAGTTAGAATTCCCAGTTTTACCTACTTCTGAAAATGGACTGGTGAACTCATTGAGCTGGAGCATAACTGCTTTCCTCCAGAGCCCAAAGCACATTTAGCAGCTCAGCAGACATGAGCGTTGCAGACTCATCTGGGATTTCATGGGTGTATGCATCTGTACCATCACATGCTGTGCTGCAGCCTAATCTGGACAGAACAGCACCATTGGAGGGATGAGATTAACACAGTGCATCCATTTCAAGTAGTTCTTGCACTTATCCTTCCCTCCCTATCAACATGAGTAGTAAAAATGTATATGCATGCACAGACACAAACACACAGATAGATATTCCTCTTACCAAGAGTCAACTCTCAATTTCTTGTCAATCAGTGCTTGATATCTGCAAACAGGTCTCCTTAGAAAGATGACATCTTACATTATCCTTTTCCTACATGGTGGCTTTGTTTTTCTTCATGGGGCATATTTTGCCGCTCCCAGATTTCCATCTGACTAAACCTATATTTTCCAAACCAGATCCTCTTCTTTGGCTTGTATTTTGCAAACTTAAACCATACTGATAAAAATTTCTTCACAGTTGTTGGAGTTTTTTGGTTGAAAGTGGAAGGATGAAACAAACTATAGAAACAAGAACAACAAAGTAGAACTGAGAAATATCTTTGATAGCTATTTTTGTAAGAAGTAACAAAGTATTCTGTGGATACGGGCTACCAAGGCAGTAAAATCTAGAGGTGTTTATCAGACTGGCTTTGAATTTTAATAGTTTTCTCTTCTTAGACGAACCATTTTCTTTTTAAGAGATCTATCTTCAAAAAAACCCCACAAATTAGTGAACTTAAACACAATTTAGTTTACCTGAAAAAATTCCATTTGCCACAGAGGTGACCAAGGAAAAGGAGGTGCTCTTTGCAAAAAATGTGTTTCATTTCCTTTTTTGCCTTCTTGCAAACTTTGACCTTTTCTGAATTGCAAGTCTTCTAGCCATCTCTAAACAAGGGGATCCTATTGGCTGAGCCAGCAACACTTTACTTCCAGCAGATGTTAGCTGTCATTGCTGCTCACTTCTCATGGGTCTGCTCAGGGAATTTCACCCTTTGCTCTTCCTTGTCAAGCTGCAGCTCATTGACAATGTAAATATGTCAGACAATCACTGACACACTCTTGCTTGTCTTGGTGCTGATGTTTGACATGGCACCAACATGCTGTGATGCCCAGTTGACACTGTGTGTTAGTTTTTTCTCCTCATCATCTTTTCCCTGTAATATTCGCATTTGTGGCCCTAGAACATTACAACTGAATTTGCACCCTGAATCCAAGGGGTGTCCTGCCAATTTATATTTACCTTCTTCACATGTGATTCAAAACTGCTCCATCTTCTCTAGTATGAATGAATAACAGTTGAAGTTTGCTTGGCCTTTTATGCACATTCCATCTCAACATATGCCCTGGCTTCTATTATATCTTCATATTTTCATCCCTCCTTAAGCAGGTAATGCAGGATGATTTAAGAAGCTTTTAATAATATGTTACTTGATGCTCTGATGAAAAACAAATCACAATATTTAGTTACAGCACTCAGCTGCCCAACACTATTGGTGATTGTTATCATATGTTTTGCACCAATTTTTGCTTCACTAGATGCTAATATAGATGAGTCATGAGCTCAAATGCCATAGATGTACAATATTACTGGTACAATGCCTTCAGGCATCTATCATATAAAGTTAACATAGGACCTGCTGCACAGCCTCTGGAGGCCTGCAAAGGAATTGTCTTTTTTTATCCTCACTTCTGTCACACAATTTTCTCCATAAAAACAAGAAAATTATTCTTATTATTCATGGAAGTCTACCCTGATTATTATCCATCTGAACGTCTTCCTCGTTACTGCCTACATTTCAAATTTTAGAGGGCGTTGGGTGGTACAAGCATACAGAGAATGGACTCTGTGCCAGTGTCAGAGCCTAGAGAAGATCTGAGAGGCAAAACTTTGTTATCCTGTTGTGCCGGATGAAACAACAGGAGGAAAAAGGATAGGATCTAGCTAGCCAAACCTAAACCACCCAGAAGGCAGAGTTAGCTAGTCCCTGCAGAACAGGCTCTGAGATGTCTCTGTCTGAAGTCAAGCTCTGCAGCAGCAAATCTTCTTCTGCTCATAGCAGAGAAAGCCTTGAAACGTGTGCCTCATTTCTGGATAGCTAGGGCTAGATGGAATTAATCCCCATTAATCAGATTATCTACTTCTGCCTGAAGCAAAGACAGGAATATCTCAGCTCTGCCTAAACCTAAAATTGCATCACAAAAACTGTGGCATTGGCAACAGATCACCAAACACTCCTGGTCTAATCCTAAGGCTATGTACAAAACTGGAAGCTTTTCCCCTTCAGACACGGCCTTGCCAGATAACAGCCTGTGGCAATACTTGTGTAACTAAAGCAGACGATATTTTAAATTAATTTTCCCACTTCCTCCCTCTCTCAGTCACAATGCCCATTATGAAGTTGCTGATATCCCTTCCAAAAGCCTTTTCAGACAGAGCACAAAAGGAAAGATGGTTTCTGACCATAATGACATCAGGCTTTCTCCTTACACTTTTTGGCCAGAGGCACAAGAGGTATTGATTGCTCAGCCTGTCCTAGAAATGTCGGAACTCATGACGTTCACAAAGCCATGCATTAAATGAAGTGTACAGAACTCTAGCTGCCAGACAGTAATTTAACAAAAATAAAGCTTTGCTATATAAAGAAGAGTCAGTCAACTTTGCTGATGGCCTCATGCCTCCTTCACTAATACAAAGTTATAAGGAGAGATGGACAAGTCTGCTGACGTACCAGAAGCAGGATCTTGCCACTTGGTTCTTTTTAACCTGCATGCTTCCATTTGTGCCTTCAGCTACAAAATGACTGTTTCCTTAGCAGGATTGCTCTTCACATAACAGAGGAAGAGGTGTTACTTTTTTCTTTCTGAATGATCAGAAGATTTGGATCTTAATTAATCATCCATTTAAATTGGAATGGGCTGCTAGTCTCCTTTGGCAGACTTGAAGTGCTCTCCTTCCAGATGCAAACTTAAGTCAGCCCTGAAAGGTTAAAAAATTATGTTTCAGGGCCTCTGGAGCTTTGGTCACTTACCCTGCAGTGTCTTTGTTCTTCATGCTGCTGCCGATTTAAATTCTGTCAGTCCCAGAGCAGTCTTTTTCTCAGCACACTTCATTTGAGAGCCATCAATTGAGTAAAGAATTAAGGGGTTCAGAAATCAGTTTTTAAAAGGATTAAAAATATTCTCTGCTAAGGAAATGGATTTTTGTCTGAGTGGTTCTGCTTATAGAAGGTTGGCACCATTTTCTACAGATAAAAGAGTCCTCTCCCTGTCCCTCATATAAAACAACTGACAGTTGAAATACTTTGCAGAGGAGATATGTCATTATGAGATTTCATAGGAGATGTCACATGGCTGCTTGCTCTTCTGAGAGTACTGAATGTCATTGCAGTCATAGCATGCTTCCCCTCACCAGGAACTCTCTCAGGGAGTTTAGGTTTGGCCAAAGACTCCTGTAGTTCATTTTTCTCAATTTCCCTAAAAGGAAATTAAAATTTCATGTGAAAATCTGCATGATTTTCTGATAAACTGTAGGAATGGCTCAGGTAAATAGCTCTGGGTTATTTAAAACAGCATTACTAAGGCATGTCAGCACAATCTGAGTACAAGTTCTATGGCACAGTGCAGACTCATTTTTAGCACTGAGATAACAATTTTCTCTTTCAAAGAGAACAAAATTCTCCACAGACTTGCACCAGTTCCTTCTGGAGGGGAAAAATGTCCCTCTGAAAAATTCTGACAAAGGTCTCAGCTGGTGGGAAATCCAAGCACACTTAATGTGCTTTATTGCATGTTAAGGATCTGACATCAGTGCTGCTCTAAATATGTGTTCTTTGATTGGTTTTCATGGAGTCTAAAGAAAAACATTTACACAATTTCTCAGTTCCACATTGAATCTTTACAGGACTATTGAGGTCTGACTGACTAAATTCCTGCCTGTTTCTGTTTTTGATTTTGCTCTAAAATTTCTCAGGAAATTTTATTTATAGTTTTTGCCAGAAGGGCTCCTCCTGACCAATTTCCAGTGAAATCTGATGAAAAACAGAAAAAGAGGCTTATTTTCAGATGAAATTATGATTGTGAATGTGCCTGATTTTTCAGAAAGTATCTCTTAGTGGTTAGTGCATTGAAGCCGGCACTTTATTGTTCAATTTTTATTGACTCCCCTGATTGCTCAGTGCTTCGGCTATTCCAGTTGTTCATGTGACCACTGAGGTTCTTTTCCTCCTTGCCTTGCCTCTCATGCCAGTTTAGAAACTGATTCAGATGAAGATTGTCTGTCAATGTGTTTGTGCAGAGGTCTTGCAAGGTAAATCTCTTTGACACTGGGACTTTTTTGACACTGAAATTTGGCTGCCCATGTATTACGTGATTGCATCCTCACTTCCCACTGGCTTTAAGAAACTCCAGAAACCTTTTGTGATGGATTGGAAAAACAGGCAGAAAGGGAAATACTGGGTTCCCTCACACACAAACGCTTACACTACTACTTTTCTTGTTCCAGAGTGATGATATTGTCTTCAGGAGCAAAAAGGGAATTAGCTAAGTTAAAAAGAGTAACATTCTCAACAATCACAAGGGATCAACAGTACTCACAAAACCAAGCACAGATAATCCCAAAACAAGACTGTTTCTTCAAAATCTACAGGACACTAGGGATAAAAGCATCTCACAGACTCTGAAACAAATAGGATTACATAAACTTCCAGCCCCCATTCAGATTTTTTTCCATTTGCTTGCATTTAATAAGGAAAGTTCCCACACAAAATTTTGAGTATGTCTTAAACATATTGAGCCCTTTTGCCATGTGCAAACATTCTTGCAGTGTCCATAAAATGTTATAATATCCTAGGAAATGTTGGAGAGTTGGACATGAAGAATTTTTTAGAGAAACATTAGTAGATCATTCCAGTGTTCCAGAATAAGGACTAAGGACTGAAGCCCTAAGAACTTTCAAACAAAGCTTGCAACCTCTTTTTGACATGTGTAGAAACTGTGTCCTTCAACTTTTTCGTCAGCTGGGAAAGTGTTTCAGATTTCAGGCCATAGATATTTTCAAAGGAACATTGGTTAGTTTCATTTCAGGGGAGATCTCAGAAGTGAATGGCAGTATTCCTACAGACATGGATTATTTACCTCATATATTTACAAGTTCTCTCAAATGGAACATGTTTTTTTAATTGGATGGTGTGTCTGCTGTGAGGTCGACTCAGATTACCAGTACACTGCTAAGGCTTTCCTCCAGCATCAGCAAGGTAAACGGGTTTACTTCATTTTCCAACCTGACAAAACCTTTCCCTTTTCTTGGCTTCCCTTAAGTTCTGTCCTCTGACAGAAGAGTAGTGACAGAGGAATGTCAAGTTGCCTGGTCTGGACCTGGTGCATTTTTGAGGTTTCTAGCCCAGTTAGAAGCTAACATTTAATTACATAAGTGGATGCAGTGTTTATCACCATGCAGTAAAACATCTGTTATTTCTCCGGCACTTGGATATTTTGGGGCCCAAATATTCCAGGAAATAAACCTTATTTGAGAAGATTTATCGTTCATCTTCAATCTGGTGTTCTTACTACTCCAGATTTTGGATAAAAATTAGGACAGGTACTGTATTTAACTTATTTCCCATCTGACAGTTTGTTTTCTATATATGTTGCTAATGATTGATGCAAGAATATAACTGTTCTTTATTTCACCCGTGCTTCCTGTTCAAACAATATTTTTTCATCATATATTTTTCTGTCTACTCACTGACCATTCCAAAGGTCAATTTTTAATTTATTTTAAAGAAAATTAAGTTTCCGTAAATTTGGTGTGAATCAAAAACTGCATAGAGGGAACAATCCAAATGAGATTTGTCCCATCTGAAGAAACAACAGATGGACTAAATATCTCATTTGGAAGTAGCCACATGGCTAGTCAGCACATACATGTTAGTTCACTAATCAGCATACATACACATAGCTCTTGCCTGGCTTCTACACATGCTGCTTTGCACCCCTTAGGGCTCTAAAAAGGAGCAAGAGGAATGGTCACAGCTGTTGAGATAATGGAAGTTTGGGGGGAAAAGATGCATGCACAAAAAATAAGGTTCCATCACTCCTCCAGCTCACCGACCAGTCCATTTCCCTAATGACAACTATGGTTCTTCTGTTTCAATTATTAGGGGATTTTTTTCCACNCCAAGTTCTCCATGGATTTTATTATGTCTTTGGAACACACCCATAAATTTGCTAAAGTATTAAGGTTAAATCTCAGTCCAGTAGAATACAGCCTCAGAGTAGTTATTCAGCCAGTGTATGACTGTAATCTTGAATTGTTGGATCAACAAGAGCACTGTTAGGTGTGCTCTGTTCACATGGTGCTCGAGTTACTTGCTCTTTCCAATTGTCTATTATTTCATGAACTTGTAAGGGCTAAAACTGGGCATTTGCGTCTTAATCCCTTTTAGGCTAGGCAGTTTCAGACATTCAGTCTGGAACTCTTTACTGCAATCATATTCCCATCACCCACTTGCTCAATCTGGCCCTGTACCTTTTGTTAATGACCCCTACCCTTTCCACTCATCACATGCATTGCTATTGTATTTTCCCTAACAATATTACTACTATATCCATTATCTTCACTACAGGGAAAGGACATGAGGAGACCGCCCCCAACAGTCACTGAATCCAACATTTTCAGGATGTTATGTCATAGCATCCCTTTAAGCATTCCCATTTACACTTGTGCTTGATTTGGTTTTTTCCCTATTTAAGAAATGTTAAATTTCTTAGAAATAAAATGTTGACTATACTAGCATCCCTGGAGGCACTGCAGATGTCAGTATAGAATTTGGTGGCTTCCACAAGACCATATTCAAGCTTGTGTGGTCTTTATGTTATTTCTGCTATCACAACTAAAGAGTTGTGTGTAAAGCTAGAGATTTCTGCCGCTCTCTCTCTGTTATGGCTCTTTAGAGTTGCTTCAAAATATTTTGTGATTTCCATTTTGGGATTGAGGAGAAATGGCATCTATGGCAAGGAGCTCAAAAGAGGGTACAGAAATATCCAATGCACCCTCCCTACAGTGTCAAAGTATGCTTGCAGCAAAGAAAGGTATTTAAATTAAGGAAGTGTAGAAACATATATTTTACATGTTGAAAACCTATTCCCACGAACTGTTGCTTTTTTAGAATTCTAAGAAAGCTGAACAGAGGTGATTGGTTTGAAGTTTAATTCTTTGAAATGGATCAGGTTTTATCAGCCTATATAATCTCCATCAAGGTAGAAGAAGAATTGTTCCAAGCTGGAGGTTCGTGAAGGTTAAAATAAGTGATGCTGTTCATACAATGGAAGGTGCTTTGGGGATGTTGCCATCAGTGCCATTAGCTTATAAAAGATGGATCTTTGTGTTGTACTCTGGTTACTGCCTCTGCTTAGCAGACAGGGTCATGGGAATAGGCATCCCCATTAATGTACTTGGCTATTCAGTGTATATTGACTGCCTGGCTTACTGACTGCCCCCTTCATAGCTGGGCAGCAGGGGCAGACTCATAAAGGTGCTGTGGTTCAATCTCTTTAATACAAAAGAAAAACTAAGAAAGGACTTTATTACAAAGCAAGCTACAGAACTGAAGAAATCCTGTGCTCAGTTTGTGGAAATGCCCTAATCAACGCGAGCTTCAAGGCCCCTTCCCACACATCACTTAAAATCTGACTAACAACAACAACAAAAAAGCTTTAATATAAAAGATCCCTAAGCATGAGCACATTATTCTTCATACAGTAGCCATTGAAGTTCCATCTTCACATCTCCTACACACACTGGAAGCCACTGGTCAGTGTCTGGTGGATCAGAGAGCAAATGTTGTTGGCACGTGAGGTCCCAGAGCATGAAAGAGACCAAAGGCCAGGACTTACACATGGGTGAGATCCAGGCTTTGCTGCAGGGAGTGTGAATGTACTGCTCAGGGTGTGACATTTGGCAAGCTGGACTGCACTAACACTTCAGCAAAGGGTAGTGTCCTGGAAGGGCTTCTGTGACAGTCGAATGACTTCCAACAAGGCAGTGAAAGCTGGATTCCTAATATTCTTCTGATAAACTCTTTATTAGCCTGATTTATTGTAGTGATATCAGAAGCTGAAACAAAACAGGGGATCCAACAGCACTCATGGCTAACACAGATTAATAGCAATTTTTTGCCTCTATGAGACTGCAGTTATCACAAATTAGGCAGGTACAGCTGCTGTCAGTATTGCTTCTATGAAGCTGTAGGAAATTATACTGTGTGGGGAAGGTGAGAGGTGGAACACACAAAAAGAGTCCATCAGACAATCATTTGCCTGTTGAAGTGGGGTAGTGGACAGGGCTGGGAGAATGCAGTTCAGAAACAGGGCAGGAGTAACCAAGAAAAACAGCTGAGAAAGCATTAAGGTGATGTTAGATGGGAGAACATAGAGAGCAATGATTTGCTCTGCCTTAGTAATAGATGCACACTTGTTAGTGAAGGATAACTCTGACAACACAAAAGAATAGAATTCTGGTTTTGCCTTCAAAAGGTGTAAATCTTTGTGACCCTTTTGTCCAACTACTTGTTTGAAAAATGTCTCTTGGGGAGTCCTACTTTGAGCCCAGTGCTTGCTGAGATCAAATAGTTCCCTCAGAGGGATGTCACAGGCGGCCTCTGCCTCCCTGCCTAATGTCTGCAAAGCCCTGAGTGGTTGAAAAATCTGCTTTATTTCTACAGGCAATTGTCTTGAAAGATCTGGAAGGTGATGGTATCCAAATGCCATGAATCAGAACAGAGCGTTTTAAGGTAAAATATCAGTGTTCACATGCTGATTAATTGCCTATGCAGCACAGACATGGAAAAAGCACTAGTCCAAATAAGCTTTGCAAGCTAAACTATTCCTTCATCCCTCATAACCTGCTAAGGAGCTAAGTTCCAGCCTTTAGAGCTTGTCCTTCAATTGCCAGCTCAATTTAAGCATCTCCCATTCTCAGAAATCTCCCCTCTGTGAGCTTTAGCGAGTTTCCTGTTTACCTTAATTTAGCTAATGCACAAGATATCCAAGGCTGACTGCAGAACTGTCAGTGATATGGTAGGATTTGACTGATTTTTTCACTATTCCATTACAGTTTCCGTCTGCTGGCATCCCTTTTCACTAGCAGTAGGTGTCCCATGCCCAAGGAAGCACTGTGTGTGAATACACAGAGAGGAGCAAGCTCTGGATGAGTTGTTTGATTCCCTAATAGCTGTCTGCTTGCAAAAGCAGTAAGTAGCAGAGTAGACATAAAATTAAATGCTGCTGAGGTCCCACTCAGCTGTTTCAGGGCAGGCACTACAAGCAAATGTATGGGTAGCCCTGAGGAAGAAACCAGTGAGAAGTGGCTCAGATCCCCAGTGCCTCCAGACCAGCAAAGGGTAACAGGTGCCCCTAGTGCAAACTCACTTGCCTAGTGGTAGGTTAGCAAAGAGTTGACAGACTCTGAACTTCTCCACTGGATGCAGGGGCTTCTCAGCAGATGATCAGGACATGAGTATCTCATGACAGAAAAGGTGTTTGTCACAGAGGTGTTTGTAACTGTCCCACTGCAGGTTAATCCATTGCACTGTCAAAGCCTACAAACAACTCAGATACAGCTCTTCAACAAAGGACTACTTGGCTCTAGAGGAGGAAATACGCCGTTCAAACCTAAGCCTGACTCTAAATGAATCTGTCGTTAGGATTGCAAGTAGCACCAGGGTGTGTACCTTCAGTTCCTGGGTGCATAGGCAACCCTCCAAAGGAGTCCTCTTGTTGTTGGTTTTTTTCACTGTCAGTACCACGCAGCTGTTACAAAATCAAGCTCCAGTGGTGAAGTGCATCCATGTCCTAGAAATCTTTTTGGTGGGAAGATTTTGTGCATCCCTGCAGGCTGCTTGCCCCCTTTTTCCTGAAAAAAATAAACCAGAGGGTTTTTGGGGTTTTTTTTTTGGGTGAATACATTCTTGGAGGGAAAAGTACATGTGAAAGGACTACATCAGCCTCTTCTTCCACACTTAGAGGGCAAAAGAAAAATGGAAGTCTGTCAATATGCGCTTTCTGTTTGAGCCTGGCATTTTGATGCCTCTTTTGGCCAGTTCATGTTAGATTAAATTAGGTACCTTCCGAAGCAGCAATGATTCAAAACTTTTTGCTCTGCTTCCAGCTGGCATCCTTGTGCTGAGGCAGTACCTCAGCTGGTCTCTCTGCATTCTGCATCTGGATGCCTCATCAGCTGCTTGTCATGGCTCAGTTTGAACTTTGCCTTCCTCTTCAGCCTTTCCCAAAGGCAGCACCCACTCCAGCAGGGTCTTAGCAGCACAGTCCCTCCTGCCATCTGCTTACTGAATGACTGGTATTGCCTCCAAATTCAGCCTGCTTCCTCAGTCCCTTGCTCCCCACAACCAAGCAGTTCTTTCCCTCAAGTGTGGCAGTAAGGATCACCTTTGCCAGCTGGCCTTGCACTGCTCTCCCTTCTCTCTGGAGGGGAAGCACACTCATTACCCTCACCTCTGAAGACGTTTCAGTCTGCAGACATCCATGTGCAGGTCTGTTAACTTCTCCCACATGACTCCCCGGCCTGGTACATTTTTTGGAAGAACAAAAAGTTTGAAAATGTCAAAACATTTTAAGTCGGTGTAAATTTGTTTTCAAATTGTATCTGACTATCTTACCATATGTCATCCTTCTAGAAGCACTGGACTTTAACAGGAGTGCATATGCCATGACTGCAGCCAGCCACAGGCATCCTGTGATGCTGCATGGCTGCATAATTCTGTTAGCCACAGTGCACCAAGGGCACATCAATTCAAGAAGAAAGTATGAACTCCATTCGGTAAGGTGAGGAAACAGCAAGTTTACGGACCTGGACTGTTAATACCAATCTAATAAACATTGCAACTTGGGAAAATTGGGCACAAAGCAGATTTTTTTTGTAGTTTTTACTTTTTTCCTTGGAAAATGTTGGCAAAATGGAAATTCAAAAGATAAATCACCATGCTGAAACCCACATTTTCATCTTAAAATTATTTGCAAGGAGAATTTATATCTAACTTCAGCTTAGAGATGCCTCATAGCCATGCATTGTGGTTTGCACTTACACTGTTGCTTTTGAGAGGGCAAAATGACTTCCAGATTTCCAAACACTCATGTGGTTTGTTTCTTTTGCTTTCTCATCTGTCTGCTGAAGGCTCCCTTGTCTTCAGTGAGCTCTGGAGTAAGGCTTCTGCTAGTAATCCTTCAAGATTTACTTTTCATCCCTCAAAACTTGTCACAACCCTCAAAACTTATCATGGGCAACTTGGTTCACTTCAGGTATCTTCTTTATGCAGTCAACTCATTCCTAAGGCTCTTTCTTCCAGACAGTCCTCTTCCTTTCTATCCATACTTTAACAATTTGTATAAACGACAAATTACTTTCTTATTCTGAGCTGCAGAATATGCCTCTGTATTTTGCAGTATGAAGGGCATCCTTTTTTCTTCTCTCTACACTTACACAACAATGTAAGTGCCTGAAAATCAGCAGCATTTCTGTTTTGATGAAATCATTCATCCAGTCACTCAGACTTGTTCATGCTGGATTGAACACACATAAAGGAGATTCCCTGTCTGAGCTGCTTTCTGAGAGGCTGGATGGCACCAAATAACCTGTGGTGCCTTCCACCCCACTGCAGCTAAACAGGACCTTCAGTTTCTCAGATCCTTTTCCTACAGATTCTTTTCAGGCACTCCTGTTGCAAGGACATGTGTACTGAACACCTGAGGACGGAACATGCATTAACCTCTAAAGGATCATGAGATGAGGATTTTTTAACTTGTGTGATTAACAGTAATACTCTGTTGCAGAGAACTTGGCCTGTAACAACAGCACCTGGTGGTTTTTTTCTTTATTCTGCTCCTCCATGTCCACACTAGCATACTGGCACAGGAAACTGCACACACAAGGAAAAAAAAACTTAGAAGAATTGATGTTGTAAGTTGACTTGACTGTCAGGAAAGAACTTAGCATGCTTAGTTGCTCCTATCAGATGGCAATAATAAGTCTACTTGCCTTGGATTTATTCACTCAGAATATTGTCAAGCAATTCTAGCACTTGATGCTGTGCTTATTTCAAGGTTCATACGGTTTCTGGTAGAGGTGTTAAAACCGTATAACAACCATTTCCATCACCTGAAGAATCAGTCCTCATCCAAGAAACTGACACCGTTTCACCTCTGCGCATTCTGACGGACTCACTCAGGTGATCACCAGGCAATAGCTAAAGCAGCTGCTTTAGCAGGGTGAGAGTTCTTAACCCTTGGGTGAAGGGCTGAGTGAATGCTCCCCCTGCTCCGTGATGGCTGTCCTGTGTCTTGCCTTCCCTCTCTCTCCTGAACTCTTAGACATTCCCCGAGGCAGGGGTGCGGGTGACTGGAAATGTGAAGTCACCTGATAGGATGCTGCTGCCTGACTCCCTTCGCTCGGCACGGAGTAAGCTCTCCCTGCCCAGTGGTAATGGAAGCAGCTCGGCAAGGCTGTGCTCAGCTCAGCAGGCTGCAGAGTTTGCTGCAGATGCTAAACTGAAACCCATCCTTCCACCGCCTACTTACCATCAGGAAGGTTATATGTCTTCTTGCCTCTTGTTTCTTTCCCCAAACTCTGTTCTCAAAAGGAAGCTCTATTCTGCTGCTAGCAATGCATCCTGAGAGGTGGCTATGTTGGTGTTGCCCTGCTTTCTGTGTGTGGGCATTCGTGTTCACATCCTTGATTAAAGGTAGGCTCTCTTTGATACCAGTTTCTAGAGTATTTTCTAGTCACTGTCTCTGCTTCTGTTTTCTTGAATGAATTCAATGTAAAGCTGTATGAAATTAAATCTGTAGCATTTCAACAGTATTTGAAAAGAGCTAAAGCAATACTAGTTTTCTAACATAAAACTCTTCATTTTTGTTTGATAACTAATTGAAGAACTGTTTCTAGAAAACAATAAAAATGGAATAGGAGTCCCAGTAATTTCATTTGGTGCTTGAATTTGCAAATGCTTAAATAATGCAGGCTATGGATGTGCATGGTCAGTACTCCCACTTTCAAAAGTGAGAACTTGATCTATTGTTGTTCATTATGGTTTTTGATCTGTGTTTAAATATGCAGCAGTCATTTCTGCACACAACTCTCACTGAGTTTAGCAGGATTTTTGCTTTTAGGACACACATCTGTTTTGAAAGTCTTGTTTCTGCAGATGACCAAGATGCGTATTAAATACAGTGTTTGTGTTAGCAAGGCATAAGATATTGTCTTAAAGCAGCACCATGAGATAAGACCTAAATACTTGTCTGGTTTTGTTACTTTATTTTAAATTTCAACAGAAACATGATTTTAGACTCATTGACTTTAGTCATGAGGCTTTACGTTCCCGTAGCAGTGTACTTCTAGTCACAGTGCTATGGGTGGTGATGATGAAATCTGAAAAGAAAATTTTTAGGTCTTTTTTGAATGGAGCAATGCATGATATAAAAGCATACAAACTTTATAGACATTCATGTGTCTTCTCTGAATGATGATGAAAGGATGAAATAAAACATTAAGTTTTTTAATTTTTACTAGACTTTTCTTTCCATACATGTCAGGGACCAGTAGCCAACATTTCAGCTTGCAGTTATGATAATCCCCTGCAATTTCAGGATGCTTTGTATCACCTTAGAGGCAAAATCTCTTTTTCAGGAACAGGGAAAGGGCAGTCTCAGCATGAAAGTGCAGCATAGTGGGACCAAGTGTCTCCTTCCAGGACACCTGTGCATCCACAGGCCCTTGCGTTCACTGAGGGATATGTAAATTGCAAATTTGTGTTCTATGCTGTTCCAGAGACCATGCTGCCTGACACAAACCCCTTCTATGTTTAATATTTGCAATCATAAAGGCTTATCATGGTTGCTTGTCTAATGTGTGCTAGTGCAGTGTGGGACTAATGCAAAAAACTTCTGACAATGAGTCTGAAAAAAAATTTTACTTCAGTTGTATAAGTAATATCTTTCGGATCATCATATAGTTTTGATAGCACAACTGTGCACAACATGAGAAGGAAACTCTAAATCTTGACCTTATAATGTATTATTATTTTAAGTGCTGAATTACAGTAATGCATTGTAATAGCAAAGTTATTTCAGAAAATTGTTCTTCTGAGCTGATATTGCCAGAGCCAATATAATGTAGTATTTTCCTTTTGAAATCAAAATGTATAACCTTTAACACTCTGAAAATAACTATTTTGGGTGTGGATTATGTGTAACAGGTTAGGAGCATTCTTCTTAACTCTGAGTCAGCTCAGTGCCTGTCACATACCTTGTTTCTTCTAAGCCATCTGGTCTGTTCTTCATGAATGAGGGATTACAGCTGTGATCCACTTCTTCCCAAAGAACATAGATGCATGTTATAGATATTACATAGATGCATGCTATTCTATAAGAAATGTTAATGTTTCCACTTTTTTCTTGTTCATAGAAACTTAATAAATGAACTTTCTTCAAAGAAAAATTGTGCTATCTAAAGAGTGAAATTTCAAACATGAGGATAAAATGCAGTCATAATGTTTAACATTAGTAGGTATCATTGTAGTCACCTAATCACCTGATAGAGATTTTGATACAGTAGTTGCAGCCTAAGGCTTTTAATTTCTAAGTAGCTATGCTTTTCATAAACACCTTGTTTTACCAGGAAGACTCACAAAGATTAAATCTGTCACATTTCTACTTCTGCTGTTTCACACCACCTTATTCTACTTTGGTGTGATACCAGGGTGGGCCAAATGGAGGCCCATAGGCTAAATCCAGCTTAGGAGACACAACCATTGAAGCAATTACCTTACTCTTTGGGGAAACAAGGAGCAGCCAGCATTCTGCAGGAGGATGGTTTCAACTGACTGCATACTGGCAACCCTCTCCTCTCTGTGCTCTGATGGCTTTAAACATGGTCACAAGCACAAGATCCATAAACACAGCACAGACTAGTATGTTATCCAGCACCTTCTTCCCCTTTTTCTTACCTCTGGCTTAGCTATTCTTTATCTTTTCCAAACACAGATACCACAGCCTGCGAATCAGAGGAACGGTTATTTCACAAACTCTTCTCCCAGTACAACCAGTTCATCAGGCCGGTGGAAAATGTGTCTGATCCTGTCACAGTGTATTTTGAACTGGCCATTACCCAGCTTACAAATGTGGTAAGACTGACTACAGAATACTGCTGAGCTTTGGGGATGGTTGTAAACACACGCAAATTGCTGAAGCAGTAGATGCAAATGTGATGGCTGCACACACCCACAACTCTCCTAGCTGGCATTTCATGTGCATCTAAGTGTGCACGCTGAGACCCTTGCTGTTCTTTCCATCAGATGAGTCGTTCCAGTTGCTTGAACAGGTGGTTGGAATGACACGGATAAATTTGCTTACTCTGTAGCATCAAACCCCTACGCTTCAGGTAGCAGCCTCCAGAGCTCAGGACAGAAGTACTGAATGTTCAAGCCCACTCTTCACAGGGCTAGCCCACTCCAGAGATATCTGGTGTGTCCATGTTGTGTGTAGCATGTGACCAGTTCTCCTGTGGAGCTACTGTCATTTCCCAGTGGTCCTGAGGGGAAAAGTCTTCTCCTTTTTTACGTGCTTTTTTTCAGTCTATTTCTTTCAAAATGACATAGGGGAAAAGTGGTGTGGCAACTGGAAGAGTGGTGTTTTAAAGCATGGAGGTGGGGATGAATGTTGCATGTTTGGGAATGCAAATGGGTGTGGGGCAAACTCGCTGGGCAGGAGAGAGGCAGTGTGGAAGAAGCAAAGCATCACCTTTCTGATTCATGACTGATTGGCAATTGCAAAAAGTGACTATAAAAAGAAGGTCTCTGTATAACAGTTACCTAATTTAGTGCTGGTCAAGTGCATCTGCTCTAGAGGTCTGCATAGAAACTCAAGAACACTGTGATACAGAAGACATTTTCCTTGAACCTTGACCAGTTCTGTACTGTGTAATCATAGCTTTTTAAACACTGAATCCAACAAAATACACAGCACAAGAAGAACCTTATTCCTCTGGTACAGATCAGAGCAATTCTAGGTTGTATGCTCTCCGGATTTTCAAGCTCCTGGCAAAACAGTACAGCTTTCTGTATGTCTGATATTTGTGGAGCACGATTTTTCAGTAAAGCTTTATTAATTTTTCAGTAGGGCTGCACACAGCTGTGTGCAATGTGTAAACCTCTTGAAAGACGCTAGAAAAAAATCTGGTATCAGTTAATGTGAAATTCTGTTTTCCAGTTTTATGGGCTAAGTTTTTGGCCATTTCAGGACACTATAAATGGTTATGCCTGTGTTTCTTTACAGGATGAAGTCAATCAGATTATGGAAACAAATTTGTGGCTAAGACACGTAAGTGACTGTGTTGCATTTCTCATGCATTTTGCCTCAAAATGATGAAATGTGTGTTACCTTGTAAGTTACATCTATAGAACAAGTTCTTGACATGTAACAAGGATTTTAAAAAATTAATAAGGAGGAGCTCCACAATGGAAAAAATAATTTCTTCATTCTTTTCACCAAGAAGTTACATCTTCCTTCTTTCCTGTGGGATATATTCTTCTCCAACTTCACGATGATTGGTTTTCTTCTGGAAAATCTAGCTGGATATACTCCTTAAATAGTGATTAAATATGCAGTTCTGCAGTCGTAGGTCATCTCCACCAAAACATTTATTAGAAAAAAGAACATGCCTCCATTATTCCTGATAGTTTTAATGCTTTTACATAGATAAAGATCCTCAGAGGGCCTAAACTGCTGAGAAAATATAGCTAACTTGCAGAATTTTTTTCAGGCACTGATTGATTGTGCCTGAAAAACAGTTTACAGTTTTCTGTAAAAGATACTGTACTTATGATAGGAGAGAGACCATGGAGCATGGCCCCGTGATAGGGCAATAGCCAGCAGGGCAAGAGAGCTGCTGTGCATGCCTTGCTGCCCTGACCTGGTATTTCACTACTCCTGCAGAAGCAGTACTGTCTTCTGGCAGCAGCTGCCTGTTGGTGTGCATGTGTGCCACCCTGCTCATGAGGGGGCTGCTCTCCTCTGGTGCTTTCCTCCTCCAGCCAGTGGGGTGCTGCAGCAAGGCCCCTATTCTCTCTGGCAGCGGGGAGGTTATCTTTCACAGACAAGGCTCTTTATGGTGTTGCAAGACAGAGGAGGGATCCCAGCATGCCAGCAGTTCATAGCAATTGGCACCCCATGCTGTCACAAAGAATGGAGGAGCAGTCATGGGGAAAAGTATTCACACCTGTCCAGTGTTTCCCCAGGTCATGGCCTTGCTGTCTTTTGGACCACTGTGCCCTTCTCCGTGTGCTACGCTTTCATCATAGTCTGTTGTTTTACAGGAAGATCTGAGGAACAGGTATTTGTTGATAATTTATGGTTTTAAAATCCTTGTCCATTCTTCTTCCAGATTTGGAATGACTACAAACTGCGGTGGGATCCCAGACAATATGATGGCATTGAATTTGTTCGAGTACCAGCAGATAAAATTTGGAAACCAGATATTGTCTTGTATAATAAGTATGATGATTAATTTTATCCATTTTATTGATTCGAGTCTTTCTCTCAAAAATATCCCCTTGCAGCACCTATGAAAGCACCTATTACATTCGACTTTCATGGTAATTTCTTTTTTTGCCTTTTTTGTCTTTCCAGTGCTGTGGGAGATTTTCAAGTTGAAGGCAAGACCAAAGCCCTCCTTCGCTATGATGGAATGATCACCTGGACCCCACCAGCTATTTTTAAAAGCTCCTGTCCTATGGATATTACCTTTTTCCCATTTGATCATCAGAACTGTTCACTCAAATTTGGCTCATGGACCTATGACAAAGCCAAAATTGATCTTCTGATCATTGGATCCAAAGTAGATATGAATGACTTTTGGGAAAATAGTGAATGGGAAATAGTTGATGCTTCTGGCTACAAACATGATATCAAATATAACTGCTGTGAAGAGATCTACACAGACATAACATATTCCTTTTATATTCGAAGGTTGCCAATGTTCTACACCATAAATCTGATCATTCCCTGTCTTTTCATCTCATTCCTGACTGTGTTAGTTTTTTACCTGCCATCTGACTGTGGTGAGAAAGTTACTCTTTGCATCTCTGTGCTTCTTTCTTTGACTGTATTTTTACTGGTGATCACAGAAACAATCCCATCCACCTCTTTAGTAATTCCCCTAGTAGGTGAATATTTGCTCTTCACAATGATATTTGTGACTCTGTCAATTGTCATCACAGTGTTTGTCCTCAATATACATTACAGGACTCCAACCACACACACAATGCCCAAATGGGTAAAAACCGTCTTTCTTAGCCTGCTCCCCAAAGTCCTGCTGATGCAGAGACCACTGGAACAGCAGAAAAAAAACACCTCCAGAAAAAACAAGAAAGTGTCAGAAAGTAAATTGGGCAAGTCAAAGCACAGCAAACACAAAGACACCAAAGTGCACAAGGAGCACCGCTGCAGTCACTGTGATAAGGCAACTGAACTCACAGCCACCAAGAGACGGCTGAGCCATCCGTCACTGAAACGGATGGCAGAGCACATGGAGTACTCCCCAGAGGTGAAGGATGTCATTAGCAATGTCCAGTTCATCGCAGAGAACATGAGGTCTCAAAATGAAACCAAAGAGGTAAGGGAGGCAACCATCCCATTACGGCTTGTTTTGATCGTGTTGAAATCAGTGGTGATGACAAGGTGGAGCGCCTGTGGGTCAGGATCAGGGGCGAGGTCAGCAGGGCACGTGTCCTGGCAGGAGTATGTTACAGACCACCCAGGCAGCATGAACAGGCAGATTATGTATTCTACAGGAGGCTGGAAGAAGTATCATGATCACCAGCCCTTGTTTTCATGGGTAACTTCAGCTTGCTGATGGCTGCTGGAAGTATAACACAGTAGAGATGAATCAATCTAGGAGGTTCCTGGAGTGTGTGGAAGATAATTTCCTGACACAGGAAGCAAGCCAACCAGGGAAGGTGCCCCACTGGGCTCCCTGTTTGTGAACAGAGAAGGACTAGTGGGAGATGTGATGGTTGGAGGCCATGGGCACAGTGACCACAGAATGATAGTTTTCAATTTGGGGTAAAGTTAAGAGGAGTGCCAGCAGAACTGGACCTCCAGCATCCAGACTTTGGCTTGTTTAAGAGGTTGATTGTCAGAGTCAGTACTGAAGGTCCAAGGAGTTCAGGAAGGCTGGACATGATCTAAAAAGGAAATCCTAAAGGTACAGGAGCAGAAAGACAAGTTGCTGGGGAAGAAGACCATCTAATGAATTTGCTTGTGTGAGGTTATAAAATTTTATCCTATTTGGGATTACTGTCATAGAAAATTATGCACATTGAAATTTAAAAAATTCTGGGGCCACATACTCAGGTATAAACACAAGCAACTAATAGAAGCTGCAAAAAGATGTGCAAAAACCGAGACCTCACAAGGAGCAGGAATTCTCTAACACTTCAAAATATTTTAAAAAGTGGTTAGAGCCTAATGAAACATATATCTTTGATCTGTCGTGGAAATTTTGCTTTTGGTTTTGAAGTTTTTTAGATGCTCTATGATGGTAAAATCCATCCCAAAACTAAATACTGCTGTATTTGCATTGAAAATCACAAAAGCTTTATAAGGGAAATGTTGATATGCATACTTTCTATCAGAATATTTTGTTGAAATTCATGCAACTTCTGTGAAACCTAAAGATTACCTTTTTTTCCCCTGAAACCAAAAGATTACATTTTGTTTATGCCCTGCAGAAGAAATTTTATATGAAAACAAAATCCATAAATTTCTGAATAAAGGACTAGAGTTAAGCTGGTGACAGAATTCATAGAATGAGCGTATAGTACATGCCAACCCGAAGCAAAAGACAGGAATCTATTGCCATAGAGGAGCATGAGGATTGAGCTGACCCTTGCTTAATACCTATGCCCTTAGTGCTTTGCTTAACGCAAATATTTCAGCCCTGCTTTCATTATCACACCAGCTGCATAAAACATACCCATGCACTGATTCAGCTGCTTCCTCTGATGCTCTCCCAAAAATAAGTTTTGCATGCAGTCATCCACATAACTTGCTGACTTGATTATATAGCTCAGGAGAAGTCCTCCTTTCCTAGTTTTGCTGATTTGCATTTTGCAAATCTTTCCTGCCTATGAAATTGTATTCTTAGTCCAGTGTGTTTATTACCAGCTTTGTTTCTTACCTTTCAAAACATACTAGGGATGGGAAGCATAATTTTTCATTTAAAAAAATCCCCTTTTCAGGGAAAAACCAGGATTTACTCTCAGTCAAAGACAGAGAAAAGTGATTCTGGAGGTTTCTTCTGCTTCAGCCAGATATACAAAGCAATATGGGTGATATTATGTACTAGTCGTATATAAATAAAAACCCTTTAATAATTGTAGCAACATTTACAGCTGTTGGTGTTCTTCCTGCATGTTCTTTCATGCAAAGTATGGCTTCTGCTTCTGATTTTCAGAAGTCCTCCAAGGTTCTTCCCTGACTACCAGCCTATTACTATCCATGGTTATGAAGTTTTCTTCAACCACCCTCTTTTTCATAACATCCCCATCACTCAGGCCAACACTACTGACCTTTATAGCTATCCTCTCAGCAGCCCTGAGAGGTTGGATAGGATAAAACCAAACACAAACCTGAAAAGTCTTACCTTATTTATCTGTTTCTCACCTGGGCTGAATTGCCATTATAATAGTTTACAACTTCAAATTTACCCTACTTAACTTTTACATATACTCCCCAATAACTGCTACTGTATTCCTCACCCTCAACACAATCAAAATCCTAAACCTAGTCTTTTCTGGGAGGAAAATATAATGAAATTGGGAAAACACAGGGAAGGTCCGTCAGCAGAGAGCTCTTGAACAGTCACTAGTTTATATGAGTGAATGCTCTTCAGAAGCAGTGTTTCTTGAGCACTACAAGTTTAAAGGTACAGTTTAAAGGACAGCAACTTTATTGAATGTGGTTCTAATGTCTGTCTCTCAGCCATACAAAATCCACTCTGTCCTGCTTAGCACAAGACACTGCAGTGTGCTCAGTCAAAGCCCTTGCTTTGCTATAGTCCATGTGTCCATGTGTCCCATTTCTGAAATCAGTGGGGCTTGATTGGAGAGACAGTGTTTCAAGTCAGACCAGAACAGTATCAAACTGTGTCTTGTGTGGACTGTCTAGATAAATCCTTTGACAGGGTTTAGTGATGTGCAGCTATTGTGGCTGTGCCTGCTCTTAAATAACCCCACTCTGCACCCACCACATGATCAGGTCCTATTTGTTAATGTCAGCATCACAACCATGAATGGGCTGCCCTCAGACTTGAATATTTAGAACAATTCAGCAGACTAGGACAGTGTTGTATGTTCTCAGCCAAAACTGGCAAAATACCATTAGAAAACCAGCCCCCTCTGAAGAGACTTGAACACTGCAGCAACTATAAGCACCATAAGAAACATTCCTGACTTGCATATGTGTTCATCCTCACATTCAAAAGCACAAGGGACATTTCTACTGCATAATGTCAACTCATAATTGCATGTAACGTTACATGTAGTTTATCCTTTCCTTTTTTTATTCTCTTGCAGGTGGAAGATGATTGGAAATACATAGCTATGGTGATAGACAGAGTATTTCTCTGGGTGTTTATAATCATTTGTGTATTTGGGACTGTAGGGCTCTTTATCCAGCCACTAATTGCAGAGATGTAATTTGATCCACTGCTTTTTATACACCTTTGTTCTTGTTTCATTTTCTGTTCAGAAACTTACCTTTTATTTCTCTCCTCTAACATAACCCCTCTGCTCACCACCTTCTCAGAACCCAGCCATAGAGGGCCCCAGAACAATAAAGTATGTGTTTACATTTATGTTTGAAATCAGACAAGTCTTAAGCATTTAAATCATATTTTAAGACTAATGGACTTAACATTAGAATGTGGTTACCATGTGAGGCATATACATTTGAAAACTATATACTTCTAAAATCTTTTAAAACTAGTTTGATCTGCCACTTAGCTATGCATGTGACCGAAGTCCCCTGTCCCCTTTACTTCCTGATGGTGTGTACCAAGACCTTGATGAGTTTCAGTAGCATTTCCACAGCTCTCGTCAGGTTAACAGTGGTCCTAGTCCACAGGTTCTGCTCTGAAAACTCTTGCTTGCTCAGGCTCAGGCATAAACCCAACAGAGAAGGGTTTGTCCCTGAGTACCTGCTTGTCACAGACAGAATTGGTTTGACAGCATTGGATTGATCTGAGTTTTCCTGTTTTTAAAACCCAAGACGAACCTGGATTACGCACATTCCATCAGAAGAAGGCTGGATACCATGAATCCTATGCAAAGCTGAGCACTTTGTTTCAAACAGCCGTGCAGCAACGTTCTGTTTTCTGGCTTCTCTTGGGTCTGTGCTGTGTGTGCAAGCCTGTAACTGTAGGGACATGTCCTTTGGGGCTGAGCTTGCAGCTGCGTAACCAGGTCCCAATCCTAGTGTGCTTCATCCCGAAACACTTTGCAGATGTGTTCCTGATGTGGTTTCTATAAAATGTGGATGATTTACCCTTAAGTCCCTTGTTTGTTTATATTCCTGTTAGTTTTGTGCTGAAAGATTCTTCTTTAAAAGGCACCACTACAATTAAACCCGATGGCTTCAAGAGTACAAATCCCTCCTTTCTTGTAAGAGCCTCTAAATTTAACTGTGTAGTGTCAATGCAATGTTTTCAGTTGTCTGCCATGTATCAGTCTCAGCTCTGAATATCACCAATCCTTGGAATGTATGACTCCCTGTTTTTGAAGTCACTGACTGACCTTTTACTCTTTTTTGATGTTTCATAATAAAGAGAATAGGAATGAATTAGTGTATATGTAAGAGATAAAGGTGGAATGACAAGAATATAACTGTCTTAATCCACCCAGTCATGATTGTAGAAGAAAAAGTAGAAGAAAACTATTATTTTCTGTAATCCCCCTGAATGTTGCTCAATTATGTAGTGACTGACAGACAGATGTATGAAAAAGCATGGTTTATTTTGTCAGCCTGTCAATTAAATACCACTCCTGAGATACAGCTTCTTGAAGAATTTGTAGTTTGTTTTGGTTTTGGATTTCCTGTTGTGAAATGTGTTATGCTACTAAATGACATTTGCTATGCTGGCTCTTTCATCAGAAAGGAGGTGAGGGAAAAGAAAGGAAATTTGAAGAGGAGAGCTGAATTCTGACCCCAAAAACTTCATTTCTACAGAAAAGACATCTGACTGCCAGCACTCACTGTTGCACTCTGTGACCATCCAAACTATGAAAATATTGTGGCTCAAGGTGCACTGCAGTGGTGTCTTAAGCATGACAGCTACAACCCCACAGTCAATAATCCAACTTCAGCAAAATCCCTGATGAGCAAAGTCATCTTCTGTCTCTTTCTCGTGTACTATTGCCCCTTCCTTCCCTCGACTCAGTAACTTTTGGAGCCATCTTCTGCCATTCTCAGCCGTGTTTGGCACATACAGTACTGGGAGCCTTATGTACTGCTGCCAGCTTTGTGAAGGTAGTTGACTGATTATGGAGAGGGGGGATGGGGGATACAATAAGCATGTCAGCATGTCGCCTTGAAGAAAGCTGCAGTAGGGGTGCCCCTGTAAGCAGACATTGAAGAACCCACACAAAAACCCATTTCTGCTTGCCCCAACTCTTTTTGAAGGTTGGGGCACCTTCTAACTGAAATAACAAGAAAAGTTACAGCTAGAGTAACATCCCAGATGTTGACTTGGGTCACACATTGTGCACAGCCACAGGAAAGGTCTGTTCTCACCCCATCAGCTCCAAAGCCACATCAGCAATAACCCTTATGATACATCTCAGCAATGAGTGTACCACTGGCAGCCAGAACTCTCCTTTCCTTGGAAGTGATGGCATCTGTGAATTAATTTTAAGAGCACAGAACAATTCAACAGCTCAGCATCTCTTTACATTCTCTTCCCAAGGGAGACCATTTTTCCAGTTTGCCTCCACTAAAAGGCCCAGAAGAGTTTGTCATATTTATCTTTTGGTGAGTGGGTGATATATGTGGTCTTGCCAAGCAGGGCCAAAGTCCCAGCAAACTAGTGCCCAGAAACTGAGGCAGCACATGTTGATACTGTAGTAAGGCAGAGGGTTACTGTTTTTTTGTTAAGATTTGGGATTTGCAATGTTGTCATCCACAGGCAGAGCAGGTGGAGCAGCGGGAAGGGCCCCATTGGAGGCTCTTCTGCCCAAATGTCCTCCCTGGTTGTGTTTTCAGTAGCAGGCATTTGTGGGGAACATGTTGAGTGCTTCTGAGGACCAGCAGCAAAGAGATTTACAGAAGCCCAGGAACAGGCAGCACAAGGGAATCAGTAGTGAGACTACAGATGTAGCAGACCAGATGCAGTGCTAGGAAGACTGGAGGCCAGGATCCGTACCTGCCCAGTATTCATGCATCTCCCCCACATGAGCCCTGCTGATCTTCACCAGCATAAGCCAGAAAAAGCAGCTTGGCATCAGACACAGACGTGTGAGACAGAGCAATGTGTTGCCTGCAGGTGGGCAACCAAATTGTTGCATGGCAGGGCCAGGACCATCTGTCAGAGGAACACCTGAGGCACTTGCCCAGGAGAGGAGGCTGTCATCTGTCACAGCTAACAGGCAGCCTCCTGGCAGCAGTGCTCACAGGGAATACCTATCACTACTGCAGCCCAGGAGTCTGGAAAGACTGGAAAGAAGAGTTTCCTGATTCTTTTCCTTTGGGTATTTCACAGTACTGTCTAGAGGAACAAATGTACTTCATGCAAGAAGAGAGGAGCAACTGACAAAATGGTCAATGTGTATGAGTTTTGTGCCAGTATCTTATGCTAAGACACCTCTCTGTATGTGCTAAACTAAATGGGTTTGTTCCTGCAATAACCAGATCTGAATGCTTCTTGCTCAAACTCACATACAGAGCTAAAAAGTAATGAGGACTTTCCAAGAACATGCCAACTCCTCTGTTTGAATAGATTCGAGACAAAACTTCTAAATGAGCTACAATCTAGCTTTGTTGACAACAAATCAACAACAAAGCCCAGTGTATGGACACCCCAGGAATCATTTACTAAATACATCTTTATTAATAATAATTGCACAGGTGAACAGAAGTTTCTGCATTGACACAGCAAGATGGGATTACATTAACTCATGGAGATCTGGTGTGCATGCATAATCCAAGTACAAGAACAGCTCTATGTAATTTTAACACTTTCTAACAACCATCCCTAAGGAGACAGTTTCAAGGCTAGCTAAAACTTTAACACATATTTAGATTGTCAAAAATTGGATCTCCAAACTCCTTGCTAACCTTGAAAACATTTGCAAGTTCTGAATGGGATTTTCTAAAGCACGCCATGTTGGAAAACACTGTTCTAGCAAAAGTGGTGAGAGCTTCATTCCTGTGTTCAAGAGTTTCACCTGGGTGTTTTCTGTCACATCTCACTTACTTAACACTTTTAAGAGCTGTTTCTAATCATGCAAAATGATCCCAGAATAAATGAATCAAATGAATCAAATTCTGATTTGCCTGGGAAACATGGACAAACCAACATCCGAGAATATATCTTCCTGGTGACCAGCCCACCTCATAGCTCTCAAGAGAAACCCCACTCCTGCAGCAACCACAACTTTCATCTGCCAAAAGAGATGTCTGCAGCTTCCCTCCAACTGAACACTCCAGGAATATCACTGTTGCCTTATGGAGTAGCATAGCCACCCTCCTCCATGCCATGTGCTTAGGTGATCTTCGACTTGTGAACAAGCAGGTGAAGGAATAATAGTTTCTAAATGTGGAGCAAGGGGAAAAACCCTCACTTCGTCAGCCTTCTCGTACATTACAGAGCAGTAAGCAAAATTGCAAATAATACTGAAAAGTGGGCAGTAATACCCTGTATCTGATGGCTGAGGTGAGAGGCCCAGTGTGCATGCCATAAAGGCTGGTAGCAGGTGGGCAAAGTCCTAAGTTCTGCCACTGTCGAGCTGATCCTGCAGCAAGGTGAGGCTAGAGAGTCAACGTTTTGAGCATCCCATCTAAGAAGAATTTATACTTTTTCTGATGCATATGCTATGCAATTGCCAGTTCTGACCCATGCATAAAGCGACCTGCAGAGACTTAGTTGTTTTTACTTGGAAACACAGATAAACTGAGTAGAGATTTGTGTTCCTGCTGTAACTTCTTTTACAATGTATCATTTTAACTGGCAGATCTGCCTTCTAAATATAATCTAAATCTAAATCTAATCATTGTGCAAGACCCTCTATTTCCAATTTTAACTAATAATCTTAGCTTTTATAGTAATACAATCATTATATATATATATATATGGATGGATGTATAGTAATACAACCAAGCTAACAACAAAATAATTATAACCCCATTGTGCAACTCCAGTTCACTTTAGGACTTGGCTGTGCACCAAGCTCTTCTCCAATTTCAGCAAAGTCTGTTACAGGTAGATTTATATGAAGAGTGAAAGCACTAATCAATGCCCACTGTTACCACCACCTTCCCTCTTGCTTGCTGCTGTTTCCCCTCTTGTACAGCAGAGACCAAGCTCGAAGGCACCACCATCCCTTGGCACTGCACTTGGTGTATGTTACTCGGGAGCATTTTTTACAAAGTGTTGTTCAACCACATCCGTAATGCAGGGGTAAAGATGAGAACTGAACCCGTCACTGACACCACCAGAAATAACCACAGGAAGATCCGATCCAGGACTTGAGCTACAAATTTCCAGTCTTGTACAACCTGGAAAGGACAGAGGGAGGATAAACATAAACAGTAACAAGCCTGGTACTTTGTTGATACTGCTATATATATTTCAGCTCCCCAAATCTGGTTTTAAAATTAGAAGTTTGTAGTATGCAGTAGCCTAAAACTAACAGGGATCACCTTTTCAGCAGTCATAGCTCCAAAGTGCTCAGAACTCCAAAACAATTTCATAGTTCTGTGCACATGGTGATGCAACTTCTTCAGCCTGTGCAAAAGCTTTTAGTTAAGTGCATATATGAAAGTTTACAGACTTAGCCTTGAAGATGGCTTTATAGTGAACTGGATTTCTTTTTACAGACCTGCATTTCCCTCTAAGTGCCAGGATGAGGCTCTGGAACAGCACTTGGATACAGGCATTGATTCCAGTACAAGCGGTTCGATTTACTTGTGTTTGCTTAAGTGATTTGTTGACTCAGATTGGGTACAGTCAGGTGGGGAATTTTGAATTGTGAGTATTGGCTCAACTATGCACACACAAAAGTGCTATTTATGAAGGTGATTCAAGGGACCTTTTTATTAAAGTTATTTCAGCTTCAAACAGTTTTCAGTCACAGACAGAATGTGTTCACACACTACGTGTTTGATTTACTGCTCTTCTTTGTGCTATAGTCCTCACTGCACAGTTGAAGAAAGCCCTAGCTCTTGCTAGGAGAGTGCTAACAGGAGTTTTTCTCTTTCCAAATGTTGCTAGCTGCATTGCTCTGCTGTCCTACCCTTGCACGAGATGTATTGTTTGCACACAGAAATTTGCCATTTTAAAAGCCAGGAGGATAATTGAGAGGTGAATAATAGTAGTTGGGAGCTAGTCTGAACAGGTGTTAGTGAAAATCTAGAAGACCTCCACTCAAAACAGAGCAGCTATGCAGTGCAGAGTACGTACTGGGAGGCCAGGACTGGCACCTGGCAAATGTCATAGAGCCTGCTTGTAAGAGTGAAAGTTACATTTTCGGAGCATATGACAGTTTAGAGGCTTCCAGATTCATGTGTATCCCAAGCTTACACAGGACAAGGTTACTCAAATAATCCCAAACCAAGAATTCCTCCAGGAGAGGCTGCTGGGGTCTCTTGCATCTGTGAAGAGCAGGGACTCTCACAGCACAATACACTTCTCCTTGAAGCTATGTGTTGTCTCAAAAAACATATTATTTATCAAGAGCTCAGGAAGAATATGTCTCCAAGGAGAGCAGGAAGAAGAGGCAAAGAGAAAAGCATGCAGAAAAGGAAAGAGCTTGGAAGCCATTGCTGTCAAGGAAAGTGTGATTCCCTCCTTGCCCTCCCTCCACCTACCTGTCTGATGAAATGCTCCTTTTTAACATGCCTGGAAATGTACCGAATGGAGTCAGCTGCCTTTTCCAGAAAGGCAATAACAATTTTTTCTCCATCTTTTGCTTGCTTGTATTTCTGCTTCCCCAGAAACTTTGATTTCGAGGTGGTTCCCTTTTCTTCAGTCTCTGAGAACGAGTAGCGATCTACATGGCCCTTCATGCAGAGCAGACGAGGCAACTTCTGGAGAAAGAGCCTTTTAACCCAGGGAGCCATGGGGTGGTAAGTTGCTGAGGATCGGTGGTGGACATTGATAACAAACACAGTCACGATGATAGAGAGGGTCACAAAAATCATGATGAAGAGCAGATACTCACCGATCAGAGGGATGACTTTGGAAGAAGAAGGAATTATTTCCTCAATCACTAAAAGGAAAACAGTGAGGGAGACTAGAACTGATGTCGACAGTGAAAGCTTTTCTCCTTCATCTGAAGGTAGGTAAAACACCAGGACAGTTAGAAAAGACAATCCCAGGCAAGGGATTATTAAGAAAAGAGTGTAAAACAACGGAAGGCGTCTCAACACAAAGGAGTAAGTGACAAATGGGTAAGAGTACAGCCCATCCCTCCTGTTGCCTTTCATACCTTTGGCGTTTAAGATCTCCCACTCCCCATTATCAAAGAAGTCTTTCCTGTCTACATTCTCATCCACTAAAATCAAGTCCACCATATTGCCATCATATGTCCACGACCCAAACTTCATGGAGCAGTTCTGCCTGTCGAAGGGGAAGAAGGTCACATCCATTGTGCAGGAGCTCTTATAACTGGCCGGTGGTGTCCAGGTCACCACTCCATTGTACTTCACTATGGCTTTGGTCATCAGGGATCCCTCAAAACGTCCGTCAGCACTGGGAGTTGGACAGGAAGAAACAGTACCAAGTTCAGGACTATGTTTTCCCTGGTCCTACCCCCTCTCAGCTCTGCTTTCTATCCCTCACCTGGAGCACAGGGTGCACAACATTCACACTGCCTAGGGAAGCAGCCCTCTGACAGCACACACAAGCCTCACAGTAGCTGACACGCCTTGCCCAAGCTCTGGCCTAAGCCCAGAGCAAGGAGCCACGCTACTCACTTTTCAAACAAAACAATGTCGGGAAGCCACAGAGACTCAGAGGGGACCCGGATAGCAGTGATCCCACCGTATTCGTCTGGATTCCAGGAGAGCTTGTGGTCGATCCATTCCTATAACGAAACAGCAGAGTCCTCTGCCCACTCATATGCAGCAGCCTCTTTCCTCACCCCTGCCCGTGCCTCAGAACAACTGCCTGCACAGCACAGTGGGCAGAGCCTGGCGTGAGGATGCTCAGCTGCAGAGAGGATGCCAGACAGGCATGGCTGGGAGATGTTAATTCCCACAAGCACTGCCCCTCCAGACACAGGTGAGACCCGAGAACCCATCCCTAGGCTGGCAGCCTCAAGGCCAGCACTCCTGGAGAGCACTTGACTCTCACTTCACTCACCACCCTGCACAGCCCACCTGAGAGTAGTCTAGATGGAAGGAACCACCTCTCTTTAGTCCAGCAGCTTTCCTTCCCTCTGAGAACCAGCCCAAGCTGCTTTTGGCTGGCACTGACCCTATGGAAGAGCCAGGTGGTGTGGGTGCTAGTACTCAAATGAGGTGAGGTGGCCTTAATTCACTTTTCAGTGGAGACCTGCCTTTTTTCAGTGAATGGAATATAACACCTAATATCTGTACACTGTCCTTGCAAAAAATAAATTGTTCTTTCATCATAAAGACCTGCAGACTATTGGAGAAAAAATAATGTGATGCTACTGTAAAGCATTTTGTTACAAAAGCAGGGAGAGTCCTGTCCATTTTCATCATGCTGAACTCTAGAATAATTTTTGTCACCTTTTTTAGTTTTCCAGATAGGGAGATCATAACAAAGTGGCTCCAGCAACCTGGAGATTTCCACAGAAAAGCAATGGAAAACCAGCTCTCTGATCGTTGTTCATTATTGATGAGGATTTTCATTTGTCCACGGAAATAGCAGCAACGTGATGCAAGAGCTGTAGACTGTGGTCAATACCAAGAAGTGGAGGATGAAACAGTTTCCATTAAGCTGCAGCACTAAGAGATCTCCAGGGATGTGGAGGTCTCAACCTTCACTGGGCAATTTCCTTCATGACTTAAGGATGAACCAAAAAAGCAATATTCTCTATTAAGTCTCCATATTGTCCCACTCTTATTTCTTTGATTCCACATGCTTTTCACAGCTATACCTGCAGACATTTGTTATTGTTCAGGTGTGGAAAGAGAAGAGGGGCCATTGCTGCTCATAGCCTCAGCATCAGGGACAGATAACACCGCTTTAAGTGTTAACATTTCTCTGAGGATGGGTATCTAACAGATGTCTCCAGCAGCCGAGGCTGAGTGGTCACAGTCTCGTGTATGTCCTGGACACTTCCTGCAATAGGTACAGCAGGGCTGGAAACATACATCATGCAAGGGGATGGTCAGGGCTGAGCAGCAAACACAGTCATCTTGTAGCCTCCACTAACACAAGAGCAGCAAATACCCCGTGAGCCACCTGGAGATAGAATCATCCCTCTGGAGTTGATTGCAGCAGCCCCTTGGCCTGGGTTATTTGCTCCATCTACAATACTCCTCACTTTCCCCCTGCCCTGCATTGATTTGTCTCCCAGCTAAAGTGCTCTTTTGTGTCTGCAAGGCAAATGGTTGTGTCTTCCTACTAGAGCAGAAAATATGTTGTGTGCAGACTTTGAAGGTGAGTGGTTTAAAACAGGAATCTCCCTGTGGGCTACGCTGGCACAAATGTAGCAGTAGATGCATAAGGCTCTTTCCTCTCTTCTCCCTTTCTTCAAGCTGCTCCAGACATTGCAATGGTTCTCTCCTTCCTCCAGTTCTGCCAAATTCCCATTTCTGTGCTGTCATTGAAGATTTTAACCTACTAGTTCCACTAGTGGAACAAAAACCACTGGACTCAGATTCTCAACCCTTGCTAGTAGACCCCATAGCTTGCCCGAGTCCAGACACTTTCTCAGCAACCACTAAAGGCTCCTCTGAACCTTGTGTGTCTGCCTGCTTGTTTATCAAGTCCCACCATCTTGAGCACCAGGATGTTTGAACAAAAAAAAAAAAAAAAGAAAATGCTTGTGTTTAAGCTTTGCTTACCCAAGAAAACTAAGACTCCTGCAGAGAAATTATGATGGTGATCAGGAACAATCAGCATGGATTCACTAAAAGTAAATCATGCTTGACCGACCTGATTGACTTCTGTGATAAAACAACTCCCTGGAGGGATGAGGGGAAAGCAGTGGATATTGTCTACCTTGACTACAGCAAAGCTTTCAACACTGTCTCTCTCACAATATCCTCATAGGCAAATTCAGGACATTTGGACTGGATGAGTAGACAGTGAGGTGGATTGAGAGCTGGCAGAATGGCAGATCCCAAAGGTTCACATCAATGGCACAGGGTCTGGTTGGAGGCCTGTCACTGGTGGTGTCCCCCAAGGTTCCATACTGGGCCCAGTGTTGCTTAACTTATTTACCAGTAACATGGATGAAGGGGCAGATGTCTCCTCAGCAAATTAACTGATGACACAAAGTCCAGAGGAGTGGCCAATACAATACCCCAGAGGGATGTGCAGCCCTTCAGAAGGACTAGACAGGCTGGAGGGATGGGAAGAGAAGAAACTTCTGAAATTCAGCAAAGGCAAGTGCAGGGTCCTGCACCTGGGGAGGAACAACCCCAGGCACCAGCACAGGCTGGGGGTGACCTGCTGGAAAGCAGCTCTGCAGGGAAGGACCTGGGGGTCCTGGTGGACAACAAGCTGGCCATGAGCCAGCAGTGCCCTTGCAGCCAGGAGGGCCAGTGGGATCCTGGGGTGCATTAGGAAGAGCATTGCCAGCAGGACAAGGGGGGATGATCCTGCCCCTTCACTCAGCCCTGGTGAGGCACACCTGGAGTGCTGTGTCCAGTTCTGGGCTTCTCAGGACAAAGAAGACATGGAGCTCCTGGAGCAGGTCCAGCAGAGGGTAACAAAGATGATGAGGGCACTGGAGCATCTCTCTTATGAGGAAAAGTTGAGGGAGCTGGGCCTACATGAATGTACAACTTCCAAAGCAGGACACCTGGGTCAGGCCACAGGTATTTAGTGCTCAGCCTGAGCTCCTGAGGGCACTTGCCTGCATGAAAATCAGAGCCTGTGCCTCATTTTCTGTTCCCTTTGCATTACCTTGGGCCTTGATGTTCTCAGTCCATCAGCTGAACAAGCAGTATTAGAAATGGTAAGAACTCCTGGGAGTCCAGATCTGGGAAATCACAGTCCTGAGTTTCCCTGAGGAGCTGCTCTGGCTAAAATCTGAGGATTCCAAAAGCTTTCAGAGAAATCAGTGTGTCTACAGTGTACAGGGCTTGGACCTGCTGGTGAAGCTGGGTGCTACAGCTTAAAAGGAGAGTGGGTGGGAATTGGGAGAGGACAGATGAGGGCAGAGAGGTGACCTTTACAGAGGGGCTCTGCTGTCTGCCCAAGTGGATACTCGAAGTAAGGAAGCCAAGATGTGGCCTTGTGCACAAAAGGGGCTCTACAATTGCAGCTGAAGGTGGGGAAATTGTAATATTCACATAATTCAGGGCAGGCTCCCAGCAGCTGTATTTGGATCAGAGAGAAATTTCTCCAGAAAAAAGGAAAATTCCTGTCTTCCCCACAGTCAGGGGAAGTCTGAGATTTTCCTTCTTCAAGGGAGAGACCATCTTTACACAAAATATCCATATGGGTTTTAGGGGTCTTGCTCCAGCCAGAATTTCACACTCACTGCAGCACTACAGGACCCAGACTGAGACAAAAACTGAGTCACATTTCCTGTCCACCTGCCCAGCAATCCCCAGGAACCTTTCCCCATGGCATGATTTCAAGTACAGTTTGTTTTTTATGTCCTCTTCCTGGGATCAGCTAACATCTTCACAGATACTCACAAGGCTGAGAGACTTAAAATAATTGTCACAAGGTCAATAAACTGGTGCAATGTAACCTAAACCAAAAGCAATGTTCTTCAGGAGTGAAGAAGAAGAAAGGAGACCTAACAGTTCAACTTGCACCTTTCCCGCATTTGTATAAATCACTATCAGTTCCAGAAGCAATTATGATAGAGAGATCTGATTCATTTGCTATGGCTTTTAATGGGAAAAAGTCTTTGGTGTGGCCTTTTCTTTCTCTTTATGTATGCTGAGGAATGAAGAAATCTATCCGAGGCACCACTCTTAGCTCAGGCAAGGGAGACAGTACTTGTGTGACCTCTAAGTCTGAGACAGGATAGTCCCTCAGGGCAGGTACAACATCCCAGGGACAGCCACTGCAGTACCAGGTGTGTTGCTTCCCTGGAATACAGCTGGCTTGAGCACACAGCTGGGGTGCAGCTCAGGAGAAGAGGGTACCCTATGTCCTAACGACCTACCTGCCTGCCTTTCTGTCTCTTTATGCATTTGCTGAAGTGAGAAGAGTAAAGTAAAAACTCCAGATTAGGTATCTTGGTGCTGGCCACTCAGCATCACAAAGCGGGATGGATGGCACAGTGGGCAGCAGACTGGGATGGCTACTCAGCTCAGCAGCTCCACATGGGGGAAAGGGAGGTCTGATGTGGTCTAATTTACCTGTTTCAGCCACACGTTGGTTGTCATCAGCTGATTCTTCTCATCCTAGGGTGACACAAGGTAGAGAGGATTGCAATACCAAAGCAGCCATTAGAAACAGACCCTATGCCAGCTGAGTCCAACCCTGTGCCAGTATGAGGAGATCCCTACGGTCCTGCTTCCCCATGGGCTTGGGCTCTTCAGTCACCATTGAGGGAAATGGACTGACTTTCCAGGTGCTGTCCCTGTTCTCAGTGGGAGCCCCTGAGGCAAGAAAACTGAGGTCTGGCATTTCACAGGAGATCAAAGGAATCAAATGCCAAAGACCCAGGATGCAGCAGGGCTCAGCCAGCAAGTGGTATCAGGTCACACATGGCTGTGGACTCACAGGATGGCTCATCTCTCCGCACTGGAGTGATTTTGGGAAGATACAGGCTGAAACATTGTCCTAAATATGTAAATAAAGCATAAAATTAGAGTGTGCCTTCCACAACACAAGGGGACATTAACAGGGGGTGGGGGATGTAAGGAGCACACTGTTGTGTGGGTACCTCTGGGCATTGTGCAAATTCCACTGTGCATTGCAGTGAAAAGGGAAGGGAAAATTTCCACATGGGCAGAAACACAGGATTATCTATTTTGCCTCTAGAGTTTTATCTGAGTGACCAGCTGGGTTAAGACTTCAACTACCTTTGGCCTCAATACAAGCTTGCTTAGAGGGAATAATGTCCAACCAGCTCTTACTCTTCCTCAGTCCTCTCCTGTAGCTCTCTTGTCATTAAATTGCAACATGGATGTCAAGGACTGTCTGGCATGGGTTGATTTGATTAAAACCTTATGGAAATGAGGCCTTATTCCCTGAGAACAGCAGGGAAAAAAGAACCTTCAGGTTTCCTTCAAAACAAATGAGTCCTAGAGTCCATGCTGGGGGCAGGCAGAGGCCAGAAGGTCGTATCACCAGCACCATTTCACACTCAGTGTTTTGCTGCCCAACCATCACCGCGCATTTCTTGTGTCAGGAAGCAAAAGCTAATTACATTACCAGCCCTACCAGGTGAAGGCACAACTGTCTATAAGAGAAGGGGTGTTTTACTAAGCCTAACACAACACTTACCACATCCACAAGCTGTGATATCTTTAACCCAAAAAGGACTTTGATGGTGTCGTTGGAGTTTTCCACAGGGCGGACCCATTTCTGATAGCCTTCAAATAAGTGCTTGAGGAGAGCATCCTCATTTTCAGCAATTGAACTGAAGGCATTCACACCTGGAAGAGAGCAACACAGAGTGGAGGCATTGCCAGAAAGCAAACATGGAGAATGCCATGACCTGAAGAAATGAGGCAGAGAGATGATGTGAGGAAAATTCACCTCTGACCAGGTCTTGTCTTGTACAGCAAATTCTGCAGGAATTCAGATGCACAGACTCTCAGCAGAACCAGGGCAAGTGAATGGTAAGGCAAGATAGCCCAAGCCCAACTCACATACAAAAAAGAGTCATCAGACCAGGGCAGTGATGTCTCTCTTCTAGGTTTATGTTTTTTGTGTTTTCTATAGTATTTTTGCCAAAGCAAAAAGAGCCCATCTGGTAGCAGAAGGAGCTGGATGATGCAGCCAGGGCTAGATCTGCCTGGCAAGCACAGAACCATCATGGTCTGTACCTGCAAGACTTGTGACTCGCACAATCCCTGACACCATGCTCCCCCTTCCCCTTGCTACCATGAAGGGGGAGGAGCAGTTCAGACCCTCCATCCTTTCCCAAACTTCAGCCCCACTCCCTGTGATGTTGAGGTTCTGACATAACCTCCATCTCTTTCCTTGTGCACACACAGAGCACCCAAGGGTGAGAAGGATTTTACTTCTCTTCAAAGCCCCCATGGAAGAAAAAGGACTGACCCCATACAGTAGGGGTCACAGCCATATTGCAGTGTCAGCAGTCAAAGGGGACCTCACAGGACACTGCCCAGGGCCCAGCTTGTGCCCTGCCAACCCCAGGGTGAGCAGAACACCTGTGCCTGGATGGCCAAACGTTAGGTGCAAGAGGGGTCTGCAGGCAGAGGGTCATGGCCCAGGGATGGTGCCAGGACCTGATGGTGGGAGAGCCCTGGAGGGCGCAGTCAATGTGCTCACACACCCTGTGCATCAACGATCAGAGCTAAGGCAGCCCCCAGCACATGGAGAGTGCCACGCGGAGAGAAAAGGCATTCAAGACCAGCAACCCCTCTGGAGAGAAAACTGGAAGCAGGGGGTAGTGCTCTGCCCCTAGATGGAGGAAAGGGTGTGACCACAGACCACTGTCTGTGCCCACGTCCTCTTCCCCAGCATCTGCTGCCCATCTCCTGGGCACGACAGGCTGTGCAGCCTCCTCCACCTCGTCAGGGTCTGTCTGAGGCTGTGGACAGGACTAGACCTGGCAACATGCAACACAGCTGAAGGACTGCCCAAAGCAAAAAGCTGCTCTCAGAGCTTTCCGTGGGACAAAATCATTCTTTAATGCTGTCTGGATCCTCTCCGGACAGCACAATGTCCAAGCAACACTGTAATTTCCCACTTCCAGCCACAGCAAGATACCATTCCTGTTTGAGGAGCTATAAACTCTGAAACAGGTATTGCATCTGCAGCCAAAGGACAAGAAAGAACATATTTCTCCCCCCTCACTACCCACAACCTCAGAGGTCCAACACCCTGACATACAAGAGTCTTTGCAGAGACTCCATCTCCTAGACATTTTGATTTCCCTTTAGGAGATTCACAGGGGTGTATGGTTGTTAAAAACAAGAGATTTAACAGAAAAGCCATTGAACAGAAAAATTGGTAACCCCAAAATATGCAGGATCAAAACCAGCTCTGTCTTAATGCCGGAATACATTGCTCTGGTTTTTTTTGAGTATGACATCCTGCACACATACATGCAGCCACACACCCTCTGTGTCTGTGGGTGTGTATGACCTCTGTCAAAAGAAAATGGTGCCATTTCACAGCCCACAGCTCACATAAAGTTCAGGTACCTAGTGCTCCAAGTGGGTATAGAAGACAGGTGGTAAAGCTGGGTTTGGGAGTGGATATGTTGAATCTCAACTGCTGAGGAAGCCAAACAAAAGAGTGAAAAAGACTTGAGGAGTCTCACAAAGAAGAAAGTCAGAATGAAGAAGATTTCTGCCTTTATAAGACAGCCTCAGTACTTGCACAAAGACAGTTTAAAAGCAGAAGCTATTAACGAGAAATAAGAAATATCATGTGAGAAAATAGCCTAGCAGTTCCTTTGACCAAGCCCCGTCTTATAATTAAGCTAGATAAATCCATGGAGGAAATATTGAACAAAGTGGCACTGCCTTTGGAAGAAACAGAGAAGTAGCCACAGGACAGATACATCCCTGAATTTACCATATGGTGCACTGAGAGGCAAAAACTGGGGAGCTCTCTGGCACGTTAACATACGTCCAATTACGCAAGCACTGTCTGCCATCTCTCCTCTTCCCCAGCTCCCTGTTTCTTTCTGTGATCCATGCAAGTAGCAGCTCCCTAATGGGTGCAGAACAGGAGTTCTGGGGCAGAAAGTCTGCTAAAGAAATGTGCAAAACACCCCAAGAAGTACAGACAAGACACTAAGCCTTTCATCAGTTCCCCTGAAGCATTTCAGTTTTCCTCTTGGTGATGGAAATTCTCCCTTAATTCCCTTTAGCAGTGAAAAGTCGAGCTTAGAATTTTTTGTTGATTTCTTGCCAGCAACCACCCCAGCACCAGTTACTAAAACCTAGTTGTCAAACTGACCATGGTTGCAATACAAAGGCAGCAACTGATATAACCCTCTTCTGCTACTCACAGTGTTTAGAGGAGGACCAAGGGAAGCCAGAACTCACCATATCCCAGAAAGCAGCAGCTAACCAGCCAGCAGAAAAAAAAGATTTGAACACCTGCAGCTCAGCTCGGAAGAAGAAGAAGAAATCACACCTACCTGAGTGGCTCAGACACAGCGCAAAGAGCACCAGGCAAAGCATGGGCACCACCGTGGCTTTTCCTTTAAATCTGATCTTCTGTTTTCATAAGCAAATCGGTCTCATCTTTGTAGGGGACTAAAACAATCTAGTTAAAAATCAAGGCAGACAGCTGAGTCTGCAAGGCAAGGCAGCACCTTTCTAGCCTTATCTTGCCCTCATTATGACGCTTGGTAAATCACACTTCATTGATTTTCAGTCAGCTGTCACGTCCCATAAGCCTTAAACAGGGCTCTGGGTCCTAAACTCTGACTGATCTTTTTGTGGCAGTATTTAGATGGTTATAACCACTGCAGCCGAGGAGTATAAGAGAGGGAAGTCTTTTAAGGAGGAGAAATATCTTTTACTATACTGCTAATTACAGCTGTGAAAAAAAAAATACAGGCTGCATTTCAGACTCAAAGATAAATCAGATGCCTTAAAGATTATCTGTTTGCTCCAGCTGTATCTGTTGGTCTAATAATAGAGGCAGACTCCCTACAGACCTAACTTTGCTTATTCATTTTTCATGCTACACTTGCTGTTTTAGAGCTATAAAATGGATTTGGGGGGCAAAAAAAAAAACCAGTAAGGTGGAGGTGGGAAAACGATGCTGATTTCTAAATTTATATCTCATCACACATACACAAAACACCACAGACAGCAGCACAGAAATGCTTGCACGGTACTATTCACTGGCACAGCATAACAGAGAATGTTGCTCCAGGGTCTTGTGTTGAGCAAGTGACGATTATTTAGCCAGTTCCTCTGTAGTCAGTCCTCTGTGAGTCCTCCTCAGTGACACCTCAGAAAAATCTCCTTTCAGAAACCACCAGAAATTGCTGAAAAATCAAAAGGGGTGCAGGTTCCTCTTTCCCCATCCCCCTGCCACTCCTCTGCCAAAGGATATCAGGATCTTCTCTATTTTCTTCTCAAATGAGAGTCACTTTGCCATACCTCTCCAAAGAGGAGGCTTACCCGTGAACTTCTCAAGTTCAAGGAAGAGGCATGCAAAATTCTTTTAGCTTGTCCCCAGACTCAAAACTCTTCCTTCTCTGATTATTTCTTGCTGGCTATTTAACTGCTTGCTGACTTTTATATGGGAAGCCTGTGTCTTTTTCAGCAACACTGGGTCCACTTCTTGCAGTGGCACAGATTTTGGTACAGTCACAAGTTTTGTGATTCAGATTTGCCTTATCTAACGTCCTCACAGAGGATTGATAACTGGCAGCTGTAATCTTGTTAGATTATTCAGGTTCCTGTAATGAAAAAGTTGCCATTTAAGTGTGGTTTAAAGTGACATTGCTGCTGCAAGTAACATTCTTGTAATGTCCTATCAACTTATTCATGGTCCTGTGGGCTTGCAGCATACCTCCATAGCTCTCAGGCAGGCCACCGGCAGAGCTCAGTGAGTTTGCTTTTTCCACTACTGTACAACACACAAGAAATCTGCAAGAGCCCTTGATAGTTCCTCAGTTCTGCCAGTGGTCACCCAGCAGGGCTAGAGGAGCAGCTGGCTCCCTCTGCACCTTTCCTCATCTCAGATGCAGAAAGCCATGCAAAACCAAGAGTCCTACCAAAAGACCATCTTCAATGAAGTGTACTGGCAGCACCAGCTGCTGTCAGTTCTCAGTTTCCCTACTAGATCAAGACCAGGCACAAGCACACAACTTCTTGAGGCACACAGGAAAGCTCCTTATTTTTATGCTGGCATCAAGAGAACAGCAGTCATTTGGCTGGAGTGGTGTGGAGAGACAACACCGTAGTCTGCCATAAAGTTGAGTGGGGACTAAACATAATTATTCTGCCTGATGCAAATTTTTCTGCAACAAGGTTACCCCTTCAAAATGTTCTCTGCAGACTAGCCCATGCCCTCCTTCATGTTTGTGGTCCTGTACAGGACTCAGCACCCTCAGACGTCATCCATCATTTTGCTTCAAGACTGCAAGCCCCAACCTGTGCCCATTGACACCTCTGATTGTAGTTACTGCCTGAGATTGCATTAAAGCATTGCTCTGTTGGACAATATGAGAGACAATTGTTTTTCACGGGGCTTTAACATGCTGCCTTGTGGCAATTGAGTTAATTTATTACCTGCCTATAGGAGTAGGCTTTTTGTTACTACATGATAGTTGCTTGGAGGGAAATATGAAGTATGGTTGCATTACTATTGCCCCCACCCACTGCCTAGACTGTGACAAGAGTTAAGGACCAGGTTTGCCTGGTCATTGGCTTCCACAGTTACAGACAGCCAAAGGAGGGTATTGGAGAAAGAAATTCTGTTTGCCTGTTGTTTTCTGTTTACAACTCTTTATTCAGCTATGCACTCCACCATTTTGGAAAGGAAGGCATGCATGAATTCTCCATTTGGTCAGACAGGCCATGAAGCATGAGGAGCATCCACCCTGAGATAGCAAATTAATTCTTGGGCAGAATTCTGCTTGTGGCACTGCTTGAGTGGCTACTCCCTGTTGAGAAAATGTCTTTGCTTTTCCACAGGTTCATGGGATTTGCAACTAATATGAGGCTGCAATTCCAGGCTGCAAAGAGCCAAGTACTGCCTGGGCACAAGCAACACTGGAGCTGGGCCTCACCCTCTAGGCAGCAAAAATGCCAAGAGAAATCCACCCAGCGTCACAAATCCATCAGTCTGAGCTCACATGGTTAATATTAGCAGCAAGTGAAAACTCAAGGTTATGACAGACAGTCCTAAGCCATTTTACTTGAAGGCATCATGCAGTCGAGCATGGAAAACACAGATTCCAGGGAAAGGTGACACTGCTGGCTGGCAATCAGAGGGTGAGAAACCTGGACTAAAGTGAGAAGGATGGATGGTGAAGAGGAAGGACATAGATGGGAGGTGCTCTGAACTGGAACTGTGAGGCTTTGTTTCCAAAGAAACAAAGAAAACCGAGAGCCAAAGCAGAGTTTGCTGCACCTCTAGGTTTGTCAGCTGCAGGAAGGAGAAAAGAGAGGTGAGGCAGCACTATGGAACAAGAGACATTTTTCAGGTGGATGTGCCTTCTCCCTCCCAAACCCATCTCAGCTCCCCTAGTCCCTGCAGGTGATATGCCAGAAACCAAGGAAGGCCCACCTGGAGTACTGGGACTTGTGATGAAGCCAGGGTCCCCAGAGCTCCCACGGGAGGACTGAATTTATCTAGTACCATCTGGCATGACACAGGAAGCCAGCAGATTAAAAACTGCCCTTAGAGGGTGAGGGATAGTTTCTGGAGCAAAAAATTGGGTAGGGAAAGGGCAGAACTCCTGGAATCTCATCTTTGCCCTGACACTTCTCAGGTCCTTTCTGATCTCAGTTCTGGCCAACAGCAGACACCTCTCCTCACCTCCCAGCTTCTCAAAACATGCATCTTTACTGGGCAAGACCAGAGCTTTTTTTAGCCAACTCACCAGCAACTTTTGCAGCACTGGCATTTCCATGTGCCAGAGGGAAGAGTTTGGAGCCAACCATCTCCCTGTCCATACATCCTCTCTGCTCTCCCTCAGCTTCCTGTCCCGCCAAACACCCTCCCTCTCTCTCTTGGCTTGCTTACAGGCACCACCAAGCAAACCCCATTCAGTCTCTCCCTGACTGCCTTTCCCCCCTCTAATCCATCCCTCCTCCTCCACACGCCCTTTCCCGACAGGAGCTGTGCACCACATCCCACCGCCCCGATCTCTACCGCAAGGCCCCGGCGCAGTCGCCACTCTCCTCCTCCGCCCTCTCCTCCTGCTTTTCTCCCCGCTTCCCTCGCTCCGAGCGGAGGTGCTTTCAGCACGGAGCCGCTCCGTGGCCGCTGTCCCAGCTCCCCGCCGTGGCAGGACGCGGGCAGCGCAGGCAGCCCCGCAGGGCCCGGCTGCCTGCAGAACGCCCGGCCCTGAGTTTTGTGAGCTCTGTTTGGGAGAACAGCGTAACGTGTAGTTCTAAAAGCTCATGGATGAAAATTGACGCGTTTGCCTTTGTGTCAGCCAAGGAACACGCAGCCACTCAGAGCACAGCAGGCTCTGTGCCTCCTTACCCTTGAGGAGGCTGCCTGGACCGAGGTCTTCCAAATTGCACCCAGGCGGTGGTTTCAGCAGTGATCAGGTTCTGCAAGTAGAGGGACAAGGTCTTGCAGAACGAGAGAGTCGTTTCAGTCCTTGGTTTCCTTGGCACCTTCCTACCATGAGGAACCCCTCCCTGCCCTCCTTGCCATTTCTACCACATCCATGTGAATGCAAACTTGAGACAGAGCTGAGTCCCTGTGCTGTCTGACAGTGCAGAGTCCACACAACTGCCTGCTTCACGCTGCTCTGTAAAAACCTCCCGGTCCTTCACGGGCAGTGGAGACATGTAGGGACACGGGTCTTTTGGAGGTGCAGAGGCTCTTCATCACTGCATGCGCATTAATATTTCTCACAGGTGTTGCATTGCCTTCTGCATTAGAATCTTTGTTTTCCTTTTTCAGTTCTAACTTTACAGTGAGGTCTCATTTAGGAGTGTCTTGAGGCACTGTGATCACTTCCTGCATTTTGCTGACACTACCTAGCTTTGAATATGACAGTTTTCAAACCCACTAATTCTGAGTTAATAATTGTAAACAAAGGTCTGGCTCAGCTCAGCCATTTTCTCAGCTTTTCTTTCCATTTCATCAAGCTCATCTCTGCTTTCCTAAATGCCCCTCACAGCTCAAATTTTATCTGCAGCATCATGGACTTACTGTTCAGATGTCAGGGCTTGGAAGATTTCAGGGGTAAGCAAACAACTAGCGAGGATCAAGACTTGGCAAGATGTGAGAGAAAAATCTGTTTTAAAGACAACTGCTTCAGGAATGACAGAGGAACTTGGTTCATGCCTAACTGCATCAGCCTCTCAGCCTCTCAATTTCAATAGTTACACCTGCTGGCTAAAAGCCCTTATCCCAACACATGAAGTGCTCTATGACAAGAGGTTCTGCTTTCTCATTCCAATCTAATACAGGCTTTTTATCCCCAAGGCAATCAGAAAACTTAAAGGGCAATTTCTGCCATGTCCTATGGCCTCGATAAGCTGCATGACTCCTCACAAAGCTTTGTTCATTTCATCTACTTCTCTTTGGATGTGGCAGCTCCAGCACACAGCCAGAAAGGTGGTAGCTGATAAACTTTCTTTTTGGAGCTGCTCTATCTGGCATGGGAGGATGGGGGACTGCCTTGAGGATATCATAGCAAAATCATGCTTTGGCAGAAGTTGGATGCATTCTACAAACCCTGTTACTTCCTGCATTTGAGGGCATTTGCTCTTTATGGTCTTTTCCTGTGTGGTCCTGTGGGTGCACACAGTCTATACAATTCAAAAGAAGGGGGTTTTTTTAGCTTTAGAAATGTATCTTGACAGAGATCGTAATTCTGTACTGTCCAAAGGATGAAAACAATCATGTTTCATCAAAAACTATTAGAAATGTTTGGAAGCCAATGCTCTTTTATGTCTTTCTTCATTATTTTACTGTATACTGTTGTGGTGCTGTTGGAAGCCATTATTTTTACAGAAAGTGCAGCAGCACTAATTTTCTGTGCCACATTCAGCCTCACAAAACCCAGGGTCCTATGAAGTGCATGCATTTGACTTGAGATCATCCCTGGCTCAAAAGCAGAAATTGCTCTGGCAGCAGACCAGTCAACAGACCAGACCTCACCTGTGTCAAAGTATCATAAAACCACCTTCTCCATGGGAAAACAGCGGTGGGAGAGTTTGCAAGAGGTTATTCATGTAATACCACCTGCTAGCTCCTATCTGTCCTTCTCTAGAGTGTCACAGCAGGGCTCAAATCACCCCTCTGCTGTTCTGAAGACTATTTCCTGAGGGTTTCAACTGGGATGTGAGCATTCTATCCAGCAATGCCTGCTTGCCATCTTATATTGTTAGGGTTATTGCCAAATACTTTATAAAGAATAAACTTATTCCTTCTAGAAGTTTCTTCATATTAGATAGAAATGTTTACAGGTAGGAACCAAAGACAGATGCAGGACCATCATTTTGAACATCAGTGACATTTTGGGCTTCTCTTTTCACGGATTCATAAACAGAGATAGTACACTTAAATGTAGACCTACAAACCAGCTTTCACGTAACTTCCAGAATATTCTATCCATAATGACATATGACGCATTATAGGCCTCTTGAATATCTACCTATAGGCTTAAAATTCCACGTTGTCTACCTCCAGGTATTTGCTTGTTATGTTAGAGTTTACAAAGCGGTGCTCATGATTATATACAAACAAAACCCAGTCAGACTTCATGCCTAAGAATACTGAGTGTAGAAGAAATAAAGTCATTTGACATGGATGTATAATAGCATATATCCATAAGAGAACAGTTTTGAGTAATATCAACTAATATCAACATGAGTGTAAAGATAGCATAGCATATCAGATGCTTTCACCGGTTCTGAATGAAGTCAGAGTATGCTTTTCATATAATTTGCAAAAATTAACCTTTGGGCGACATGTAGTCATAACAAAAGTGATGTGAAAGTAATGTTAGGTAGTACAATGTCCTGTAACTATTTGGTAATAATTCTTTTGTAATTATTTATATAATTTTGTACCTATTTGGTATAACCCATGGATATATCTTAAAACTCTGTAAAGTTCGTCAAATATTTTAAAGTTATGAAACAGTAGACTGGAAGGTTTTGAGACCTAAACAGCTGTCTCTGCTGGACGATATCTTTGGTCTCTGTCATTTGTCTTTCTTCTCACAAGCCAGAGAAGCTGAATACAAAACCAAATGTTTACATCTTCACCTCACTAGAAAGCATAATTGATAATACTTATAAAATATGCAAAAACTAGTTTTGCCTTTTATACCATGTCAGAATGTCCTATTTCCTGTAACTGTTTTAATGGCCTGCCTGTGCCTAGTCAGAAGAATTAACCTAAAGGTATTTAGGTAACTTGGCATATTAGTAAACCTATGCTGGGTTGGAATAACTCCCTGAACTGGGAGCAGAGTCCAACAGTTTGTGTATATTAGTAGGAGGAGGAACATACGGCATAACAGCCAAAATGCTCTGCAGACTACTCCCATGGTGCAGGAAGAATGGGCTGGGAAGAGGTCCAGTTCTCCAACTGAAGGCTGATAAGTGTAGGGCCAGTCCCTGGCAAGTCAACGTATCACGGGGCAGTGTGCCAGGAGACAGCTTGCCATGGCCTTGATACAGAATAAATACCACCTCCACTAAATTTCACAAAGGCCCAAAACCACCTTTAACTGCCTCAGGCCAAACTGACTTGCTGTCATCCTTCTCCACAGTATCATCCTCGTACCTCTTCACTGAGGCAACTCCTCGCATTCACTTTCAATTCAAGTCAGCCAACAGACCTGATTTCATATGGTTTGTAATGTTTTGAGGTTGTCAGTAAGCCCAGAGAGCCTGATGCATTAATACCAGGTGCAAACAACATGATAATTAGTGAAAACAAAAGGAGCAATAAAAAGACTGCAGAGTTTAATTCCTCTATGGGTAATGGGGAAAACTGTTTGCATAGGAATGCTACCAGGCACCTTACTCAGTCAGGTAAATAACCATTCATCATTGCAGCTGGATTTTACCTTACCATGATCTGACAGCATCACAGCAGACTGCCACACTGCTGTGAGCTCGTGTTGTGACATCATGAGCAAGCACTTGGCAGCTGAAGTTATACATGACTTCATGACTTTGTTCCAAAAGAACAATGCTGCTTAGTCCTGTCTGAGACAATAAGGCTGCCACAGTAAGTCTCTTCTGCACAAAGCTGATCAGAAAAATCCATTGTGGACTTCCCAATGATACAAGACCATTTTCAGAAATTCAAAGAAGAAATTCTAGTTCCACGGGACTCAGCAAAGCTTTACCCAAAATGTTTCAGAGTTAGGCTTTTAACATTTCAGCACTAGCAGGTCTTTTGCAGTTGATTTTTTTTTGGGGGGTGGGGGAAGGAGGGAAGCTACATCAGTGGTGAGGACATTGCTCAGAAAGCTCTCCCATCCCCTGGGAACTGCTAAGCTCGCTTTTATATCTCTTATGTATAGGAATCAAGAGGCAAGCAGAATAAAAGCAAAACTCAGCTTGAAAGCACAGAGAGTGAAATCCATTGAAATATTAAGCAAGCTCCTCTTTCCTCAGGCCAAACTCATCCATTAACCCAAAGCAGTCTTCAGAGACATGCTTTTCATTCCAATGCTGTTTCCAACAGCATTTTGCGTTTTCATCTCTGTGGCACAGTCTGTAGTATGAAACAGCAAAAAGTTACCCATCCATAATAAAAGGTTACTGCCCCACCTTCTAAATTCAATTCCCTGTTCAGTTGCTGACGAGCTCTAATTGAGTAGGTCAGTGTCTCATTACCGTGTACAGAAGATCAGAAAATGGTTGAAAAATTAAATTCTGAGAGTATTAGTAGAAAAAAAAAAGATGAATCTTTGTTCAGAGAGAAGAGTGATGCTAAGAGTGATGAGTAAAGTTAGGAAAGTAGAGGAGCAAGGTGAGGCACACAAGAAACAGTCAGAGAAAATGATATACTATTCAATACTATAAAAGATTTCTAGTAGGGAGAAAAGTCTTACTTCTATACTCATATCTCATCACAGAGATGATGGATTTACTAGGCAGCAAGACTTTGTGGTGATCCTACTGTGAAAAACAAGCAAGAACAATGTCATCTCCTATATGAATAAACTTCTGATTTCTTCTGTGACTGAAGTAAAAGGAGGCTGGGCTTTTATTTGGTATAGGAATCCAGGCAACATTGGGAACAACACAAGAAAGCACCATTTGGAGATACTTATTTAACTTAATTACATCTTATCACTGAAGTAATATACATGTCAATTACCTGGTGGCTATTATATGAAGCAAAAAATCTAAGTTCTAGCAACCTTAGCAGACAGGCCAAGAGGTAAATATCAATATTGATGGAAGGATAGTTATCACCATAGAGATACTATTAGGTTAAGTAATGTTATTATAAGATTGCTTAAACATTTAAGATTTACTACATACATATTTTTTTTCAGTTATATGAAAATTTATCATGAGGAAATCTTGAGTTTGTCAGCTGATGACAGTATCAGAAAGGTAACTCCACTGATCCTATAACTGTGGTTTGTTGGTGTCTATATTTTAAACAGATAATTTCAAAACAAGCAGAGTTCTTTAAGCTGAAACAGCTACATGAACATTCACTTGGGGGAATAGACATTTCCTATTATACACAACCAAGATATTCCCATGATGTAGTATCTGTACTAAAGAATCTGCCCAGTTCCTCATCATGCTGAACACATAAAAAATCTCTGAGCAATTTCAGTCCCTTGTCATGTAAAATAAAAGAACACTAGTAAAAATATTTTCCTGTCTGAACTCAGAAAGAAAGAAATTAAGATAAGAACTGAAAGTATATATACACAACAGGATTTGAGGTTATTGTTAAACAAATTCTTTTTCAGTCCCTCAACATAACACCACAAATATTCTTCTGACAGCTACTCCTAGAATTCCTCAGATTAAAACCACCACCACAAAATCATTTGATATAACACTGTATTAGCTCAGGACACCTATGAGACAAGCCTGTATGATCAAGCTTAAAATAATTAGAAATTTAAACATTTATCAGTAAGGCCATCTTCTGTGGCCTGAGTTCACACGACTTCCTGTGAGAGCTGTAAGACTCCACCTTGGTGGCTCACAACCAGCTTGGGAATAACTCTCGCTTTAGATTTTCTCTACATGCAGATACTGTTCTTCTGGACCTGACAGCATCAGCATCAGTGAAGTGATGAATGAAGAGTTTGATCCTATCAATACAAAATAAAGAAGAAGAAGAAAACAGAAAACACACAAAAAGGGCAAGAAATTTAGACTGTGCTGTAAAAGTAGACATCCAAAGCTTTCTCAGAGCGAGGAGCTGTAGTTATTAGCACAAACCTGTAAGTACAGGTGGAAGTCTTGGGATTTCTTAAGCTGAGAAAAAATCTCTTCCTCTTAATATAAAAAAATATCACTTCTAAAAATTTCTTCCTTTCTGAGCCACAGGTACAAGCTGTAAAGCACCTGAAGACAAAAAAAGTTCACGTTTTCTGCAAAAGACAATATGAGATTCCTGAAAAGTATGAAAATGGGTGACTGACCCCTGCAATGAAGGAAGGCCCAGAGGAGATGGGCAAGAATGATGTGCTGAAGGAAGAATGTAAGGAAAAACAACAAATTTTCATAAAGAAAGATTAAATTATCTCAGCACAAGAGGGACTGGATAGAAAACTTTGCTTTAGGAATACAGCTGCACCATGCAGTCCTAAGATCAAATAAACAGCCTTCCCTGAATTAATTAGTCAAGAGTAATGTTTTCCTGAGCTAACCAGGCCAGTGTGGGAGGGTAGTCTGTATGTGACTCAGCTCAGTATAAAGTATAGAAACAAGACAACTCAAAAAATCAGCTTGGAAGGCAAACTGGCTTGAGCTGGGTGTAACCTGCATATTTCTTCCCAGTAACTGTGAGGACACAGTGTCATGACAGCAAGCAGTTAAGAGACCAGTAATGGGAATTTGCACAGTATATCTGAATTGTGATTCCACTGTATATTGCAGCTGCTATACTGCGATTGTGCTGCAATTCCAGTACTTTGCTGTAACATTCTGCTAAATCAAAGTCCTGGATACATCTATGAGAACTTGGTTAGAGAGTATTGGACTATGGCTGCAGGCTACTAAATGAACCCAACACAAAAGAAGACACCATTACTGGAGGCAAGACCTCTTCCTTTTTCTGGATTACCTGTCCCACGTCATTGAATTGAAGAGCTCGCAGTAGAAAGCCACAAATCTTTCATAGCCTCAAATACTGAAGCATTGGTTCTTCTACAGATGGCTAGGACAGCCTCAGACTCTCCATCTTTAATGGTTGCATCCAATGAAACCTGAAAGGAAATGAGAAGCCGGCCTGATTTGCTGAAGTCCTCCATAAACTTAAAAAAAAAAATTCAAACCAAACAAACAAACACTCTAATGACTGGTCTGATAGTGTTTTCCATACAGATCCCTAACTAAAAGACCACTGGAACCAATTAAGAGGCAGAGGACAATCACTTGTTCACAAGTTCCTGGAATGTGTGAGGCCAGGCTCTACAATCTATTTGCCCTGTACAATAGGAGGAGGCAGCTACAGAATGATCAATAGCTCATTTTGCACAACTAAAAGCCTGATACTCAATGTAAAATGAACTCCTACTGGCACAACTGTGGATAGACTTAATTACTAATTTAATTATGACAATGTAATGTAACTATTCTCAAGAGAGGTACTTGAACCTTTCCTTCTCACTAACTGATTTAATACTTTCTTTAACTTGGGAATATTTAAGTTTACTTTCTTTGATAACTGTTTTGAGTTAGTCATAGTGGATTAAACAGCAACTTCGCACACATTTTTTTGCCCATTTTTAAACTCTTTCAGTCTATATAGCACTGTAAGACCTTCTGCCCAATTTTGTGCAATGAAATGCTGCAGTTCTATGAAAGATCTCTATGTGAAGATAAAATTTCCATTGAAAGCATTGAACAAGCACAAAGGGAAATCTCTAAGAGCAATTACTGTCATATTTTTGAGTCACGTATCCTGTTTTTCTCTCTCTCATTTATAAACAAATCATTATCATGGCAGAGTATGGTAAATAAACTGCTGTGCTTAAACCAGCAGGAGTTACATACCTGAACTTGCAGTCATCAACATGCTTCAGCAGATTGTGTTTTGGTTGTTAAAATTAGACTGTAGCTCACCGCCTTCCACCTTGCCAAAGCCACCTGATGAAGGTATAAGCTGTCACAAAACAGATAAGCCTACAGACTAAAACCTAAAACTGATCTCAGGAAAGAAAGAAAGCAAAAGGGAAACTAGGAATAACTGCCTGGCTCCAGAAAAGCAAGTCAACAGGAGTCCTTTGGAAAGTATTCAGAAACTGTTGAGGTTTTAGTTTTACCGAAACAAGTATTTTCCTTTTCTTCTTCCTACATTGAGAGCGGGATTTGCTTTGCACTTTCTTCAGCTGCAAGAGAACTCCTTCACGATTCACAAGGGCACCATGGCCCTAAATCCTCAGAGAGCTGAAGGAAAATGAAATGTCAGCAAGACAGAAGATTTCTTGGACATTTTGATTTCCTTAATTTGCTGCCACAGTTGTTAAGACCATGCCAGTGACAACATAGACAAGATGGTAACTGGAAACGCAGGAGTAAACAGAGCAGCAACAAAGAACTCCCTCAGTATGACAAGAAGTAATTCAACTATCTAGCTATTCAATTTTTTTCCCATGAAACATACCTCTGAGTTTGAAAAGTCCTAGTTAGACAGGGAAATCTAATACTTTGCAGAGGTGTAAGAAGAAAAAAAGCAAACACTACATATAGGTCAGATACCCTGCTGCAGCAAAGTGGGAATTGGGGCAACAGGGAGAAGTAAGCCAAAATTTCTTTTTAGAAGTGGCTCCAATTCCTATCTGTTGAAGCATCTGCCCATTTCAAAATAAATCTGTCTATAATTTAAGGATGGAACATTTTTTGCCAATTTTGCTATTTTCTAACTTGCTTGAATTATTCAATTTATAAAATAGGCTTTGGTAAAGTGCATTTAAACAAATGCCAGCTACTTCACACACACTTGAACAACCACATGCTATCCTACAATTCCAACATCTGCTTTTTAACTCCCAATCACGTCTTTTCAGAGATGTTTATGAAATTGGTGCTAGTGCAGGTACCAGTTGTGCCCAATGCAAACAGTAATTGTTGCAGACCTCTGTAACAGATGACTGCGTGGATGTAACAGATCCCATAACGAGGAAATTTTAACACATGCTTGGGGAACATATTGTGCTTATTAGCTAGAATTCTCTTCCTACCCTTGCCTGTAGCAGAGAGCCTTCATCTTCTCTTTCTATACTGCTATGAAAGAAGAGAGACTGTGGAAGAGTAAGTAGGGTGCAGTAGAAAGGTCTTACTCGTAAGAGTAAGTAGGGTGCAGAAAAAGTCGATTGCTAAAAGACAATCAGTTGTTTCTGTGCCAGTCTTTTTTCCCCACTTCAGAGCTCTGTAATACTGAGAACCCTCATGGGTCTAGTAAATTCCACACCTAGCCCTGACATGACTACATCAGGAGTTAACACGACTTTTTTTAAAAGGAAAAAAAAATAGCTGCTGCAGAAGAAATTAAAGCCTGTTGTCAGAATAGGCTACATCTCTTCTTAGAAAAATCCTCTTTTAAGAGGAGAGGAAGACAACTGGGCATCAGTCCACTCTTCAGCATGTTACTTCTGAAACAGTCCAGACAAGGAATAATCAACCCTCTCAACAGAAGAGACATTTGAGTCAGCTGTTAAATCAGCTTCACCAATGCAATCAGCTTAAAGAGAAAAGAACTCCACACACCAGTCATCTATCAGTTTACCTTAAGTTTACCTTGCAGACTTAGTTTTGTTGGGCTGCTTTCCTGAAGGGTTATGAAGCTAAAACACCCAAAGGGAGGGTCCAACAAGCACAGTAACCAGGACATAAAGTGGGGGGGAAGCAGGGAACCTTGGCCCAGGTGGAAGGAAATGGTGCTGAATGTTAAGAGTAGGAAGCAACCCTTATATTTTCAGAAGCAGCTGACATAATGCTCACTGCACGCAGAGGAGGGTTTACTTCTCCTCAAGCCCTGCTTTTGGCCCTGTCTTTAACTTGTATCAGGTGTGGTACTGTTGGCCCTCTGCTGCCTCTCCACTACAAGCCAAACGTGCTGCTTTAGTGAGCTGAAAGGCCCCACAGAAGGGTGAAACCAGCACCAGAACTGGAGGAATAAGAAGGGTGGCAGCAGGAGTACACAACCAAGTGTCGGGGGGCAGAGGCGGGTGGCAGGGGGTGTGGTACTGCAGCAATCCACCGTGCCTCAGGAAGTCGAACTTAAATTCGTGAAGAGTAAGAAGAGAGGGTATTTTCCAGAGAAAACAGACACAATCTGCTATCTGGTCACACATGCCAACAAGCATAGCAACAGTTTTTTAAGCGTCTTTTCCTTGTCACTTTTGAATTTTACCAATTTTAAACACGAAGTGTAACAGCAACAAGACTTGGGAACCCAACATCTAAACAAGGAAACTAGTAGAAAATAAAAATGCAAAATGTCAAGACAGTTTTGGCAAAATCCTGGGGAAAGAGAAGAGAGAGTAATTAAAAATCTAACACATCACTTGCTTTTCAAATTTTTAATTAGGTATAATAAATGTACACAAAAGGAAGCATCGGCATTTTTGTTCATTTTAAGTGTATGATATGGTAGGAAAATAGACACATGGCATGAGTGAGGTCAGAAGTATCAAGACTGGTTTGAAACATTTCAAAATGTCATGCTAGCAGGATATTAAGGGAAGCTTTTAAAGCCTCTGAACAAGGCTTGTTTAACATCAGAGCTAGAACCCACATTGCACACAAGTTTGACATAAACTGATGTCTATGTCTCATTTTCTATTATTTCCTACCTATTTCCTCATGTCTCATATATCCAGGAATTTCAGTAGTGAAGCCTACATTAGGGTAAGCCATTTTCTCTCATTTTGAATGAGTTCATTGACAAAATAAATCATTAGAAAGTAAGTGCAAACTGCTGCACTACTTTGTCATGCCTAATCTATTACTAGAAAGAGTCTTAATAAGGCTGAAGAAGAGGCAGCAGCATTTGAGATATTATAAACCAGTCTAGCACCAAGCAACTCCAAAGTCTAGTTCCCTATTTGCCCTTAGGTGGATGCCCTTTGGGGAGTGAAAAAAAGGAAAGAAATAAAACCACTTTATACTGCAAAGCCATAAATGTCTGACTCCCTGGATTAAAAAAAAATCTTACTTCATTTCCTGAAGCTACATATGGTCGACATCTGAAATAATTTCAAAACCAAGGACAACACTTGGCCAGTTACAGTGTTTATGGGAAGAAGACCATACAACATACTGGGACTGTATATTACCAGTGTACTTTTACAAGCAGTCACTGTAAACAGTACATGGTCTTATTGACCCTGCCAACAGTGCAATGTAACATACATGTTCAGTTCAGCCCTGCTCTTCAGGACTATTTTTAAGTGCCCTCAAAACAAAAGTCGCTTCTACAGCTCTCATTTAGCTATGCTAATGAACTTTCCTCATGGCTCTCAAAACACACATGTGGTGAACAGTTACTCCAAAAGAAGAGGTTCATTTACATACCTCACCCAAAGGGATCCAGGAATTAGACTTTTTGCAGTGCTTCAAATGCATAGCAAACTGAAGTTGGAAGTTTTCCCAGACTGAAATGTGCATCTTATCTATCTTTCTGCAGCACTTGAAGATGTTAGCTGACCTAATTCTGTTCTTTCTAAAACCAGTGAAAACTACTTACTGGGGATTACCAAAGCCAACATAAAAAGTCTTGACAAACCACTAGGTGTACAACCACCCAAATGACACTCTCAGCCAGTTTCAGTTCCCATCCCCTGTAAGCATAAGATAGACATTGTAAAAAAAAGTAAATTCCTATGTGTCTTCAATCTTGCTTCTTTTCCTTCTGGAAGCAATTCAGATTTTGTAAATTAATTGCATATTCTAATTCTGAGATGCTTGCATTTTCAATATGTTAAAAGTGTATCAAACTGAAATGCCAACGAAGAAAAAATATTATTTGTATGATGGCTTAATTACTGGTTTAGAATTCTGGAGAGTATTACATACAGAATTAGAAAGAATTTAGTTTTTAAACTAAATTTCTTGGCCTACCAAAGTGAAAACCGATGTTCATGACTGCTAGGCGGGTACTTCTACAACTTCAAAATAGTCATTAGGCAGAATAACATAGCCTTTTCCTGCCAATATGTCTTTTTCTTTCTGAAACTGAACAATTTCTCTCAGTTTTTCGATTTGTCTTTCCTGACGCCGGCATCGCTGTTGCGCTGTCTTGAGCTTCTTCCGCAGTTTTTCAACTTGTTCCTCCAGCTGTTGAATTCTTTTTCGCTGATGAACTGTATCCTCTACAGTATAGTTATGATCACAAAAAACAGCAAGATTGCTGGGGGTCTGGAGAGGGGGCATCAATAATCCAATACTTGGATCTACAAATCTGGCATCTATTTGAGACAAGTGAAAAGAAGGAGCTGATGGAGATGGTGGTAGTACTGGAGCTGCTGGTGGTGGTGGTGGTGGCGGAGGCGGTGGTGGCGGTGGCAGTGGAGGAGGTGGCAGTGGATCTTCTGGCTGCTCTGCAAATTCTTCAGACTAGAAAGAACAAGAAAAAAAACGTACATTTAATTCTTAACATTGTTTACAACAACTCCCTTATAACAACCCCAGAATAAACTGAACAACCAGGTTTTAAATTAATACAATAAATTTCAAGGCCAAGATTTTAAAACTGGCAAATATTTCTGGGTTTGCTTTGTCTGGCTTCTCAACTGGACATATTTTAAGCACCTTCATTTTAAGGGCTCTTTGAAACTCAAGCCCTTGATGTGTAAACACTTTTTTTGAAGATCAGATATTTGAAATCTATATCCACAATTACCTAAGCAGCACGAACACCGGCTGCAGTTCCATGGAACAGAGTTCAGATGACCTAGTAACTCATCGCTTCCATCCCATTCCCCTTTGTCCCTCCTTTCTGCTGCATCATACCACCATGTAATGGAGCCTACCAGCTAACTTAATCAAAACCACATCAGAAGTGGACAATCTTCTGCTGAGGTAGAATAAGGGTCAACTACTGAGCAGGGTGACAGGCTGGCACAGCGGAGAGACAGACACAGCAAGACCAGTCTTCTCAATAACTGGAAAGGACTCTGTCATTGGCTTTGGGCTGCAGCATAAGGGTTTGGTTTCAAGAGACACAGGGATCCAAAATAAACAGCTCTTCAACAGCAAAGCTGCCCTCTCACCTTTGGTATTTACTCTTTGCTCAAACATAGTTGCTAAAATGACAGAAAGTTTTTCAATCTCCCACTATCACTGCATAAATTTTCTGTCCATTACTAAATGTCAAAGCAATGCAACACAAAGTATGACCTACACCTGCCCTGCTATGTGGAAAAAATGAGAATCATAGATTCATAGAATGGTTTGGGTTAGAAGGGACCCTAAAGATCATCCAGTGTCAACACCTCTCTGCCATGGGCACGGACACCTTCCACTAGACCCAGTTGCTCAGAGCCCCATCCAACCTGACCTTAAACACTTCTGAGGATGAAGCCTTCACAGTTTCTCTGGGCAACCCGTTCCAGTGCCTCAGAACCCTCACAGTAAAGAATTTCTTCCTACTGTCTAATCTAAACCTGCCCTCTCGCAGCTTAAGGCCATTCCCCCTTGGCCTGTCACTACCTGCCCTTGTAAAAAAGTCGCTTTCCAGCCTTCCTGTAGGCCCCTTTTAGATACTGGAAAGTTGCTATGAGGTCTCCACACCACCTTCTCTTCCCCAGGCTGAACATCCCCAACTTTTTCAGCCTGTCTCTCTAAAAGGGGTGCTCCATCCTCTGGTCATCTTCCTGGCCTCCTCTGGACTCTCCCCAGCAGGTGCCTGTCCTTCCCGTGCTGGGAGCCCAGAGCTGGATGCAGAGTTCCAGGTGGGGTCTCAGCAGAGCAGAGCAGAGGGGCAGAATCCCCTCCCTCCCCTGCTGCCCACGCTGCTCTGGATGCAGCCCAGCACTGGCCTTGTGGGCTGTGAGCTCACACTGCCAGGTTATGTTAAGAAACAGGACTGCATAGCTGGCAGATGGAATGGACAGGGGAAAAGCACAGTTCTGCCTTTTGGCAGCAGCAAAATATCAATTGGCTCAACTCCACTGCAGGGATTTTTTGCAGATAAAACTGCAGGTTTTATCACATTGCTCTTGATAGGTCCACTTCTACAGTTCAGGACAACACAGATCCCAAATCACTTGATGTATAGGCCAGAGCAGAGAACCAGATTCTTTCTTCCCCAAAGGAATCCAGTATGATTCAGAAATGCTTCTGTGCATATGTTGATTGAAAAAGCACTGTTGAAACCAAAGAGCTTGCATATTGCCTGCTAAAAAGAAAGCTTAAAACATTCTCAGTAAAAGAGGCACTGAAACAATTTTCTACCTACCCACCTGTTGCCAACACTATTAGTACAAAGAAAAGCGTAAGGACTGGGAAAATGTTGATTTTAAGAACAGCCAACAGTCCTCAGCATCAAAATAACAAGCTCATCAGATCTGAAGGTCATATCATTAACTTCCTTGACTTAACATGCTAACTAGATAGTATGAGATGTTTGGGTGTCTAACTGTCCCTCATACAAACTACAACAGTTGGCAGACAGTAACGGAAAAGGCAGTTCAGTGATTGGTATTGAAGGGAAGTGGTGATTGGTATTAAAGGAAAATTTAATATGCACTCAAATGTAACTAATCACATGAAAATACAAAATCAGCCAACTATCAGTCTTATTTCTCAGTTATAAAAAGCTGCTGCTGTTAGCTTACCTAGTTCACATATGAATATTCTAAAGAGCTTGACCCTATCAGCTGTCACTATCAAATTTTTCTTAAAAAATAAAAAAACCAACCTACAAGGCAAAGATAAAGCCAGCAAAAAAAACCTCATTCTTGCTAGAAACAAAAGCAAAAACCAGATCACTGCTGGACTGCTGAATTCACAGAGACTTCTATTTCAAGCTATAGAGCATATGCTACCTCTATATACAAATTACTGTTGTCACAACATATCGCAGAGAACAGATCTTTGGTATCACTATGACATCACCAGTGACTTCTAATTACTTCTTCCAGCCAATAAATACTTCTCCTAAGAGATAAGTGAAGGAAAATATACCAAATTACATAGTGCAAAAGATAAAAACCTGTATTTCAAAATCAGTGTGGACTCCAAAAACAACCACTACTATTCTTTGTTATTACATTGTTACTTGAAGATATGTGGCAGTTTATTCAAAAGCGCCATGAGACAAGTAAGAATAGAACTAAATCCTTCAGAATTAAAAGGCACTCACTCTTCTGTGTTTTTGTAGATCCACGTATGAAAGCAAAATTGGGAACTTGGCTCACTACTAATCCTGCTGCACCAACAGTACTTTTGCAGACTACCCTACACACTCATTCAGCTCTCAGACTGTAAAAAAATTTGCAAGTATTTTACACACACTGAAGAAAATGTGTACTGCACAGATAAGCTAGGAAGTGTAATCACACAAAAAACACAGCCATATTTTCCTTTAAATTGTCTGTTTCCTTATTTTTACATTCTGTTTATATTCTATGTTATTAGCCACTTCTCATTTTTCAAATGCATTACCTTTTTATTTCTGCAGCAATCCAATATTGTATATAAACAGAAAAATTGATCAAGAAAAATCAGAATTTTCCTCTGTGAACTCCATCCCATTTCAGTCTTTTGCTCCCTAGACCTACTCTATCTACCACTGTCTCCTTTGCCACTTTCTCTATGGCAGAGCGATGAAAGAGCAGATATTTTATATCCTTTAAAGGAGTTAAAAATCAATCTTTTCCATTCTTGTCTTGAAGTTATTACATCAAGAAGGAAGAACCCATAAGTGAGTTGCATCTCTCAGTAAATTGCTCTAGTGGCACAGTGAAGGGAAGAACACCTCACACGGAAGACTACCATCAGAAGTCGGGGACCAGTCTGGCTTTTGAACACAAGGTTAAGGCAAGACAGAGGTGGTCTCAGGACAGACAGATAGCAGGTGCAGTGGTTCCACTCACTTTAACTTTGCAAAGCCAGAGGGCCTCCTCTTCAGAGGCAGTGAAGTTTCACAGTTAACATTCACCATCTCTTCAATGCTAGCAGTAGCCATCAGCCACGGGAAGAGAATAGTGCCATTTGAAACCATTAATGAAGGCTCTCTCAGACTCCAAATACGCAGGAAATGCTGCAGAACAGCTTAACTACAGGGCAGTATCTTCTTACTTTGCTGCCATTCCATTTAATTCAGCGCATGGATGCTGAATTAAACGGACACATGAGCAGGTCAGAGCCAGTGTGTCCGCCTGTACTATGCACTACGCCCTCCAAAGCTTCGGGCAGCCTCACAGAAAACAAGAACAGCTGTTGGAAGTGTTTCAGTCACCACAGCCCTCCTGGCGACCCCAGGCCAGCACCCTGCCAGCCTTCATCCTTCCCACACTGCATCCTTCCCAGCCTGCATCCTCTCCCTGCTCGCTGCCCTGCCACGCTGCAACCAGCGACAGGCACAACGCCTTCGGGCACCTGCAGCCGTGGGTGCTTTCGGTTTACCTTTTCACCGGGTTCAGTGTAACAAAATATTGTGGGCACAGCATTCTCTTTCAGGAGCTTGTTATTGCACTCCCTCTTAAAGCAATCGGGGGTAAAGTGTTCTGAGCAAATGCTGCTGTACTTGGTCGGCTTGAAGTTTTTCCTCTTAACAGCAGCTTCCCACTTCTTGCAAAGATCGGGTCTTGTAAGAGGAAACCTGCAAGTGAGAGGCACTTTCAGCTTTTCTGGGAAGCGTCATAACCCGGGGGCTCATGGCCGGAGCCAAACCCCTCCTGCCCCCCGGCAGGGGGGGTCTCAGCCCGCTCTCGCTCTGAAACAGGCGGCTCAGAGGGTCCCGTCCCTCAGCCTTCCCCAGGGAGGCTCGCCACCCTGAGCGCCCGCGAACAGACACGTCCGTCTGTCTGTCTGTCTGTC
>VZRO01000259.1:89770-142191 GCA_013397915.1 Daphoenositta chrysoptera | reverse complement strand
CGTTTTTTTGCGGGAGCCGGGTGTTGCTAAGCGTTTCCAGAGTTCTGTCGATGTCGCATTCAGCAGCGAGGGTCTCCGTGGGTGGTTCTGGGGCAGGTGGTTGTTAATTTTTCAGTGAAGTACTTGAGGTCTGTAGAGATTTCCGAAAATAAGAAAATTACTGTTTACAGAAAGATTCAACTTTATTTTCATGGGGGATATAAAACGTGTGTTTCCTAATACACCTTACTGAACTGTATAGCAATGGATAAGCTTTTCAAACTTAAAAAAAAAAAATAGCCAGAATCGTACCTTTTGAAAAGATGTGCGTGTATATATATATATTTAAAACATAATATGGCTATGTATATTTTCTTGGTATTGATAAAGAACTTTTTTTAAAATACTGTCTTTCTCTAGAGCTTTAATTTGCCATTGAGAGTTAAGACAGCTGTGTGGGTGCTCTTGCACTTACATGGCTTTGATTTTCAAATCGAGCCCTGGAGGGAAATGATTTTTGTTGTAAATTTTAAGCAGATTGAAATGCATTGCTGACTCAGTCATAAGAAAATAGTTTTCTAAACCTGTATGCTCCATATTTCTTGTGCCAGTGCAAACTTGGGGCATTGATAGTTATTTATTGAAACTTGAACACTTTTTGGACGTTGCCTAGACCTTATTTTTCTAGATAACATGTTAGTAGAGAAAATGGTTACTTTGGCAAAAAGAGCTTTACTTTTTTTTTCTTTTTTTCCTTCACTGTGTACATTCCAGTAGTGTGTGCTCTTTCCATAGTATAGTAACAATTCAGTGCTATACAGAAAAGGGCTCAGGTTTGGGGTGGGTTAGCTGTAAAGGTGATAATTCCATTGTATTCTGTTTGAATAAATCACAGAAATATTATGGAGAACTAGATTTATTTTTCAGTAGAAATCTGTGTATCTTGCTTCTTGGTCTACTTTGTTCTAAAGAAACTTTCTGCAATACTCTAGAACAGAAAGAGTCGATGCTAGAATGTGAAATGTTTTTCTGGTTGGGAAGAATTGGTGTGATTTATTTCTTTGTCGAGAATTTACTAGTAGAAGGGTATAGCCAAGGAACTATTTCTTCTGATTAGACATAATCCTCAATAAGTTTTTGAAAGCTTTGGGTCCCTTGCTCGGTGCCACTGCGTTCCATGCTTTTGCTGCACCTGTGTATTTTGAGCATAGCCGCTAGCGCAGCGCTGCCGAGCCCTGTGGCAGTGGTGCAGTGGGAAGGGTCTGTCGGAGTGTGACCGTCACCTCGCCAGAAGCCCCTCTGTGCGGAGGCCGCGGGCCGGCCCTGCCGCTGGGGGAAGGCAGGGCTTCTCCTGAGCAGATCCAGCTGCAGTGTGGAGCCCTCTCCCCTTGCTGAAACTGTGCTGAGAACTCTGCTTGAACTCAGAGGCAAGACTTTCATGGGGATATGTGTCTGTGCCAGCTGGTGAAAAGAGGGAATCATGTGAGGAGCCAAGAGGGCATAGACACCTCTGTGTACACTGCAATTGCTCAGATCTGTTAAAGCCACTCAGGAGCTGGTAAACATCTCTTACTTCTGCAGGCTACAGCTGATGATTTGAAATCCAGTAAGAATGAGATAGACTCACAGCTTTTCATGCTTTTATTGGGGATATGTGAGTGCTATCTGTTCAGAAAGTTGAGCTGCAGCAACCAAGTGTATGAGCTTTTCCTTTTAGTGCATAGTTGTTCCTGGAACATGTATGAAATTATATGAGAATGCCTAGTTACACTGTTACTGTAGCTGAGATGCTCTGAGGATATTTCTTTTCTTAATGCATATGCAAATTAGGTAGAAGCCATATTAATCATTGTATAACTGTTTAATCATGTCACCAGAGCCTTTTTCGGTGGTTGAAATGATTGCCTGTAACAGTACTTTCTGCTGTGAGGAATACTAATAAGCAGATAAAAAAATATTTTGATCTTAACACAGGTTTAAAGACTTCTTAAGGGCATTCTGAACCATACAGGATACAATCTGTAGCACTGCCTGTTATATAATAACTGGGTGAAAAATACGGTTTTTACTTTGGTAGTCATCACCCATCTGCAAAGATGCTGCAAGTCTGGAGAAACTGATAAAAAACTTCTTTCCCCCCACACTTAACACTTTTCCCCAGTGAAACAGGTAATGCTGCCTGGTAGGTGTGAGACACTTTACTGCATATATAGTGAGGTGGGGTTTTTTTAAGGAATCCTGGAAAAAATCATAAAAAATTACATGGGTAAACAGTACTACTTTGGACCTTGCCTTTGTAAATGACCGTAGGGCTAGGTAAAGATCTTGTGGTAGAACACAGGACAGTTATAAATGCAGCTGTGCAATACTTGTTCTGTACTTACTTCATCATTTCTGGTCATAATAAATTAGCAATATCCAAGCAACATGGGAGATCCATAAGGCATGGGAAATCACTGCAGTTCCCCTTCCCAGACACGGGCAAGGCTCTAGTGGTCTGTAGTCTAGCAGGGTTATAATGAGCTCCCCCCTTTCAGCATGGTAATGTTAAAGCTGAAAACCACCCCACGTTACCTCACTTGAGTTTGAACTTTCTGCAAGAGCAGTCTTGCACCCAGCATCTCAAAGACCTCATGTGGTAACTTCTTTAATAGCCTGCTTTCTGTTCTAGCTGACATCTGTTCAGTGGTAGAAGTGGTGACAGGCCAGCTCTCTTACCCTGATGACTGATGAGAGATTACTAGTGAGGCTGTCAGCTCCAGCTCTCTGCCAGAGGCTACTATTCTGGTTGTAGAGTTGTCCAAAAGAAAGTGTTTTCTGTAGGGTGATAGGTTACCTTTATAAATGCCTTTTTTTAGCTGGCATTTAGGCTAAGAAATAGGATCTAACACTGACTTGGCCAAAATTTGAGAATAATGTTGGGGCGGTTGGGTTTTTTTTTCCTTCTTGGGTTGGTTCTGCTAGAGGTTGCTGCATTTTTTGCAGGTATTTGAATGGAAAGCCTAAGCACCTAACACTTTAAACCAGTATAAAAAGACTCAGGAGTACTTACCTGCTGCAGCTGTCAGACTAGATTGTTCCTGTCTTCTAAAATGTGTCAATAGTCTGACTTTTAGCCCTGCTGTGTTCCTAAATCTTTAAATATGGCTTCTCTATTTTGTCTGCCTTTTTTCTTCAGTTTGTTGCTAAACGTATGTGTCTTCTAGGTTTTGATTTTCTGCCAAAAACTTTGGTCACTGTGAGATGCTAAAAGATAGATACTGGGTAAAATTTTTCCAGACTGTTTATATGATTTGCATCCATGTAGCTCCTCTTCAGTAACATAAGCAAGTTGGCTGTGTGTTACTGTAAGAAAAAAAAAACCAAAAAACAAAAAACAAAAAAAACCCCCCAAACCCCTCAAAAACAAAACCCAAAAAAAAAGCAAACAAAAAGATTAAAACCCCAAAATAAAACAGTGTATGTTCACTGTTAGTTCAGTGCTTTTCAGCATTTTTCTTCATCCTTCAAAACTGCCGTGCTTTGTTACGCTTGTGCACACTATTTGCTAGTTCTTTGCAAAGACTCATTTTGTGTGACTTGATTTGCAGGATACTCTCATGTCCTTCTAATCTGGTTTTCATTCCAGATGCAAACCCATGACAAATAAACATCCCTCTTTGTTTCTTTGCCCCAGGTGTAATCTGCTCTGGAGACTACATAGTCTCCTCCTTTGTCTGTGTTGGTTGCTGGGTGCTTGCTCCTGTGCACATCTCATTTACTGTTCAGCAGTTTTTGAATGTGCTCGAACTGCTATCTTGGTTTAGATGTGAAGTGCCTTCTCATTTAGGTGCTACAGCAAAATAGTTTGATTCATGTATGACTTTGATTTATTTGAATTGTTATCAGATCTTTTCTGTCTTGGGAAGTAGGAGAGGGAATGTTTTCAGTAAGGGAAGTCTTGTTCACTCCTTCCTTGGGCAGAGGGTGGAGCCCCCATCAGATCTGCCCCTACTTGCTGTGAGTGCAAGGAAGCTACTCTGATAACACTGATTCAAATGATGCCATTGCTAGGAAACTTATTGGTTTGGTCTCCAGTGTAGTGAAGTCTGTCGGAATCACAAGGTCTCCAGACAGGTCCAGGTAGCTGGTGAGTTGTACTTAAAACTTTGACTGTGATTCCAGGTCAAGCCCATTTGGTATGCTTAGAGCACCTTTCCAAAAACACAAGTACTTTGCGTATTTTGAGAAGTATAAGTGTTTGGACATGATAAGTCCTGATCATGGTGAGGAGTGATTCTGGTGGTGATGGTCATGTTTTCTGTTATGAGCTTTTGAAGGTCTTCCAGAAGGTAAATGTCTCATCACATCTGGACTCTTCACTGCATATCAGTAGTCACTACTGACTCTCTTGCACTGTTCAAAATCAAGGGTGGCCCTACGACAGATCTCTGTTATCTTGGTTTGTATTTATGTCTTTACAGAAGAAAGAGTCATAAGGCATCCTTTATTTGTTTAAAAATCTGATTGACTCTGTCTCACCTTTGACAAAAGAGTGATCTCCTCAGGTTAAGCCCTGAGGCATTCTGCAGTTTGCAGCTGTTAAAGTCGAAATTTGTTAGGCAACTAAATTTAATCAGTTAGATAACTCATTGATGCTTCCCGAAGTACTGAAGAGTATTGTTTGATAGTGTCTGAAGTACAGGTGCGTGCCTGGTCTGAATTACTAGTTGTGCTGAAAATAGTATCTTATCTGCCATAACTGGAGTCTTAACTTTTTTAATCCAGCAGCTTCTTAGAGTCACGCTTTCTATATTTGAAATTATTATGCAAGAGAAAAAAAAAAAATCTACTTGTAACATAAGTCATTCTTTGATGCGTTTTATATGTCCTGCTTCTGGAATGCAAGTTAAAAAAGGAAAAGCAATGAGATACATTTTCTTTTATTCATATGTGCAGCTGTAACTGCTGCTGGATAATTTTGCTCTTTCCTTACTTGATTCTCCAAGTTTCTATGTTTAGCAAGTAGACAAATTGGAGTATGACATATCTGCATACAGCTTTGATTTGTAGAAAACCAAATCCATTTTTCCAGTATTTTGTTTGAAGTTTTACTGTAAAAATGAGTGTTGAAGAATTCTTAGCCTGTTTTGATGCCCGTTGGTCACTTCTTTTGATCGGTACTCTTTGCAGTGACTGCTTATCTTCCAATAGAGGTGGACAGTAAAGTCTGTCAGGGATTTACCTCTTTCAATGTTTGGCAAGACCTGTATCAGCAGAAAAAGTCTTGGACAGAAAGCTTTCACAGTGAATAATAATCCTGCAAATGTGAACTCATCCTTCTCATGCCACAGTCACTTGTTGTGGAGTTGCATCTGGGTTTAGTGTATCTGATGAAGAATGATAAATGTTGCTGTGACAAAGTGCAGAATCTAAAGTTTAAAAGAACGGCACATGGTGCAACTTTGCTATGAAGGTGTTGAATTAAATCTGAATATATGGAGACTTAGACCATTATGGTACATTTTGGGAGACAAGAGGTTTTAGTAATTCATAATTACTCCTCTGCAGTGTTTCAGAGATCTGTCTCTTTAGCCTATGAAGAGTCTTGCAGCTGTTTGTGCTGTGAAACGTCTCTCTTCATAACGACTCAGTAACTTGGAGGCGGGACAGAAGCACCTTCTCCATGAACTGGTCGTATGTGACAAGCTAAATGTAGGTTTCTGAAAAACACTGCAACAGTGAGTGCACAGTGGAGAACCTGCTGTTGTTCGTGTGTTGCTAAAAGAGTCTAGAAATGTATACACATAAATCATAACAGGAGCAGTTTCTGAGGCACCATCCTGTTGTCTTGCTATGGGCATTGATCCTTGCTGCCTGCTTTAGTCTGGGAGCACTTTTTCGTAAGCTATTGCATACCTGAAGGCTTACTTTCTGCATCAATGTGGTCGCAAACCGGATCTCTGCTTGGATGTTGAAACAGTTGGCTTCGCACAGGTCAATCAGAATGCCTTGCTCTAGTTCTCTTTGCAGGGTCCCACTGGGGAAGCAGTGGTGGGGAGGAAGGAAACCAGTCTAAGATCTGTATCTTCACACCAGTGCTGTGTATTGAAATGCAAATTTCAGTTGAGTAGTCTTGACAAAAGTGTGTTACTGATGTAAAAACACTGAATCTTGATCTTGTGTCTGCAGGGGACATGAGTTCTTGTGCTGGAGTCCTGCTTTGGGCGGTATCCTCTCAAGTCAGTGAGAACTAACTGAAGAAACAGCAAATCCAGCCTTTATAAACTAATTCTTCTGAAGTACACAGATACCTGCAAATGCATGTCGAAGTGTTGTGCACAGACACCAGCATGCATAGAGAAGGGGATGGCCAAAGGAAGGAACTGTGATTTGCTTAGCTGCAACAGTACCCAATGGGGTTTTTCATATTCTTTTGTCATGGTCAAATTCTTCCAGAAGAAGACTAAGCTGCATTTCTGTGTGTGATCACAAGGTGATTTTTTAGATTTCTGGTCAAATTGGAGGACTGTCAAATCTTGCAATGCTAAATTAACACAAAAAGAGAACTTATTTTCAAGTCACATTTAGCCTTAATGTAATCAGAAGTGCTGCAGTTCATGTGTAGTAGTTTACTGTAAGGTGAAATGCTGATTATCATAAATAATGTTTTAAAGGAGTCACCCTAAATAATTACCTACGTGATGTTTGCTTTTTTGTCTGCTGTCAAAAAGTCTCTATCCATAGCATAGCTAGCTGTAATTTGAGCTTTGCTCTGAATTTCTCGCACTAGTAACAAACAGGGTCTGCAATAGTTTAAGGAGTAAATGTTCTGGCTAAAGAATGACCATTTCTGTAGGAATGCTTTGAAGTGATGGTCGGATTTGAAGCTTTGCTAACGTGGAGATAATAGATATGACCAGTTCACTGTGCACTACTACACTGCTAGATTCTGATATTTAGCACACTGCTGATAAGATTTACTACTACTGTTACTTACTGGTTAAGAGCTAAGTATGTGTGGAATTGTAAGTCACTAAATAGGGTCTGGATAGCTGTCTTGCTGGAGGTCAGTAACAGACTCTCATCCCAAACAAGGGGGAGGAAAAAAAAATCTTTGGTTGTAGTCTGTTTTGGTTTTGCACGTCCAGTTACTTTTTTTAGGTCGAGTCCTGTTTTACCTCAAAATTTATTTGAATAAATTTGAAAACCTTTCTAATAAGTACCTTGAAGCATGTCTTGCAACTGTTCGGTTACAATCAGTGGTTGTACAACTGTGGTATTACTTCTGTCATAGATGGAGAAAGCTGAAGCTGCTAGGAGTCAGGCTTCTCACTGCATCCCTGTTCTTAAACAATGGACTGAATGTGTGAAAAATTATGACCAGTAGCTTGAACTCTGAGGAGCTGTTCAATACCATTTTCTTGTCCTCTTCAGAGAGCTTCCCACTGCCCCAAGGGATGTGTCCCTCCTGCCTCATATGGAAAATTGACCTTTAAGAATTAACAGTTTTAAAATAACTAACTAACTAACTAAAGATAGTCTTTTGGTACATGCTGAGTAATTTGAAAGATAACATACTGAACTTGACAATCTTTCCCACACCCCTGTTTCATAAATCTCTAGATTTTCTTGTAATGCAAGATAGAAGCAATGGAGCAGTGTCAAATAAAGTAAGTGTGATGTTCCAGAGAGTGTATTTAGGATAGTCTCCTTCTTTTTCCCTAGTAACTGCTATGGAAAGAGAGCAGTAGAAGATACTGATATAAAACTTGCTGTTCTTCACGAGTAGAGCCAGAGTTTGAATTCCTGGATTTTTCCATCTTCAGCCATTCTGTCTTTTAACGTTCTTCATGGGAGGGTGACAGAAATGTTGAGGAAATACTATTAGGGACTTAAATGTTCTTGTTATATGTAATGTCACATAAGTTGTGGCCATAAGTAGCTAGAACGCCTATATATGGTCTGCAAAATGACACCTTCAGAATAGGGATTACTAAAATGCTGCCAAAGTGTTTTCTGTCCAAACCATTTTAGGCCAGTTAGTAAAATTGTATTGTAAATCCTTGTGATTTTTGACAGTCTTTGTGTGCACCCTATAAGTGAAAGCACCTCACAAGCCTGGTATGTCTACATGATATGATACCACTTTCCCAGCAGGCCAATAGTGTCTAATAAAGTTTATGTCTTTATTCCTTTCCCCAGTGATAATAGTTAGAGATGATAGTTAAAGTTATCAGCACCAGGAAGGAGAGAAAAAATAAAGGAATCCAAGGAAAAAATAGTATTTATCTCTAAAACAATGCTTAATGGTAATAACTTTTGTATGTTTAAGTGGCAGATAATTAAGACTGCTCTTCAGAATGCTTTTTAATTTACTTTGTTTTGTTATTACTGCTTAAGTGTCTTCTAAAGGTCTCTTCTTTAGAAACTGTGCCCCTCCCTGTTTGGCCTGATGACTGGTGATTTCACACTTACCCTTATTTATTTAAAGCCATGGCAACCACCATACTGAAATGTCATCAAGTAAAGCCCAGGTCTGCATGCTGACTGGTGATGCAAAGGTCTGCTCTCTAATAAAATGCAGCCCATAAAGGACGAGCTCCAAAAGGCAGCTACGCCCTGTCTTCAAGCATTCGCTCTAATTTCAAGGCTTTGCCATGTGGTGTTGCTCAACGTGCAGCAAAACAAGTTCTTGCGAGCCCCTTGAGCATTCCTCCGCGTGTAGCAGATTAAATATTCAGGCTTCGTTAACTCTCCGCCCTCCCCTCCTGCCCCCCCTCCAAAAAAAAAAAAAAAACAACCAAAACCCAAAACCAAACCAAGACCCGCAGAAACAAACCCAAACCCGAAATAAAAGGCTCAACACAAGTATATCTTGGAGAATTGTTTTGCTTTGTTGCAAAGTGCTGTTAATTACAGAGACGCTTAGCGCAGTTCTGACATGTGAGCCATCAATCTAAACACTCCCAACAGTGATTTTGCTTTGGTTGCGCTTTGCTACTTTGGACAGGACAAAGGGAAGGGAGTAAGTGTTGCAATATAATATTGTGCAATTCCTGTCTTTTAAATAGAAAATGATAGGCAAGTCTGCATAGGCCTCTCACACACCAAAATTTAGCCACTGATTTTTGCCACTCCCATTCTTCTTAATCAGGAAGGCTGGCTTCTTAAGGTGAAAAGGAGAGAAGAGGAGAAGGGTAGAGAGATTAGGAGGTGGCAGTACCAGGGATATTCTGTTGTGAAGGGCCCTGAGCCTCCTGGGCCTTAAAACTCAATCTGTTAGGCTACCTCTAGTTTATGATACCTGAAGGTAGTTCTTAGACTTCTATGCAGCATCTCACCAGGAAAGGTGGCTGGGTCTGTATTGCTGAGTAAGTCTTTTGGTGAAGTAGCTCTTTGGCTTTCTGTGTTTTTCCATCTGTGGAGTCGTAGGACATTCTTCCAGAGCAGTTTCTCTTTCCTGTAGTGGCTCATCCAAAGCTGGCCTGTTGTTCCTGCAGTTTCTGCCTACACCGAGAAATCTTTTTGAGTTTCAGGGGACTGCACATGTGCTCTCACTGCATGGTATTTGTGATGGCTAATTTTGTATGACTCAAAAGAGATCCTCTTAGAAAGGAGTAACTACAGTTAGGTGCAGACTGGGAAAGATGACATCTATCATTCTTTGGGCAGTATGTCTTTCTATCAGTTCAACAGAGGAACTAATACATAAGATAAAGGAGAGCTCTTGGGCAATAGGACCCAGCTTTGAAAACCCTAGGTGGCTTCTGGTTCTTGCTAAGCTTCCATGATGCAGAAAACACTTAATGATCTGCATTACTATAGTCTCAATACCTTGCAGTGTCATGGGCTGGGGCTGCTGGTAGTATCATGCAAGTTCTGTGGTCCTTACTGGGATTCATACCACATGCTGATTAACAGAGTAAGGAATTTCCTGTAAAGGGCAAGAATCCCCTCCCTGCTCTGTCACCACAGCATCTCCAAGCTCTCTTTTTGCCCAAAAGGAGTGTGAGCAAGCTGCCACTTCCCACAGTTCTTCAAGCTGGTTCTTCACAGGCCTTCAGGCATGGCACTGAAACTTTCTCCTTCAGGGTAGCTCTTCAAAACGAAAGGTGGAAGCAGAGCAGTTCAAATTGGGCTTTGCTCTTCCAGCAGCTTACGTGCAACTAGTTGGTGGGTGGGTGTCTGCCTACATCCTTTCCTGGATTTTTGTACGTTGGGTTTCTGTGTACCGTCTTATTCTGCCTTACTAAATTAGCTGGCACAGAGGAAGCCTCTGAGAAACCCTTTAAAAATCTCTGCTCTTGGTAGAATTTTATAAAATTACAGCATGTGAATAGATTGAAGAAAACCCAACGAAACAAAAAAACCAACAAAAGTAACCCAAAACAGACAACAAAACAAATAACTTTGTATGGATATCATGGACCCGATTAATTTTGGAAGTCTTCAAACAGGTGTGCTGTCAAGGACAGTGCACACAGATGGAGACAGTGAAACAAAATTCAGTAGCTACTCATTTGCTGGATTTGGTCAGGAGAGATTTTAAAGGACACTTCTGAGACCTTTTTTCTGATGTGGTGATTTTTTTTCTGTAAACAAGCTACAGGGCTTAATAATATACAACTGAGGATTATGTCCATTGTAATTTTTTTTACCTTACTTTTACTAACTGTGTAGTATTATATTCAAAATACTTATTTCTGAGACAAAGTGGACAATACTAGTGGGCATCTTGCACTTGATTAAATGTAAAACATTTTCTTAATTTAGTGATGTGTTTAGGAGAATACTGTAACTTACTGAATATACAACAGTGATAACTGTGTTTACAATAATTTTCAAATTCCTACTGTTCAGTGGTAGCCAACCTGTTTAAGAATTGAAAGTAAGGCATACTGCAATTGGCAATCTTGGAAAACTTAACTCAATGCTGCTACCACTAAATACTGTGGGATGGATACCGTGGGTTTAAATGGCAGCAGGATTGTATTCCAACCCTCTGTCTTAAGTACTTATGACTAAAAGGCGACTTGCCTTGTGCTCATTTATGTATCCCTGTGTGTAGTACATCAGTTAGAAATCTGTTAATGATTGATTTGTAACATTAGAACCTTTATGGAGATCACAGTGGGGTTTTTGTTTGTTTATGTTTGTGAACAGACACTTAGACATTTTGGAATGTATAACATTGATCCTTGTGCTGGAATTGTTTACATGCAAAAAGGTATTTATGATTTTTTGCAAACTGCAATGTGCAATTTTGTACATGTGTTTTAAACTACAGAGTTTATAAGGAAGATATTGTATGTACAGTACTTGGACATGAGTATTATTTCTTTGATATAAATATCTAGAGGAAAATTAAAATTGCTTTATATTCATATTTTTGGCTGTGTTTTTATTATTTCAGCAAGAAATTTAAAAGTCGGCTTAAGGCATAGTGATTTGGGCTTTTTAAAAAGGATTTTTAAACCATGATACACTTGATACACTGCTTCCTTTGATTGTGTCAACTTACTGAAGTCCAAGGAGGGACAAATTTCTTCTTTTAAAAATGTTACTCTTTGGGATAACTTCCCTATATGCCGCTGCAGTTGCAACTCAGAAAGTAAACTTTTATAAAGAGCAAAAGAGGAGAAGAGACAGTTCAGCTCTGATGATATCAGATTTCAGGCCCTTGCTAAGAAAAGCTGACTGGAGTCATCAGCGCTGTGGGATGGGTTTCCAGTTACTCGTGTCTTGACTTTTCTGCTTCAACAGAACGAGTGACAGTAAAACCTTGTTGCAAATTCAGTTGTTCTGAACCACATCTGGAGTAAAGCTGTTGAAATCAGGAATTTAGTTTTCTTTCCCATGATCGTTCTTACGCGCATTGATACATCTTGCCATACTCCCAAAGGAGAGCTGCTCGGTAAACATCCCTGCGTGCTGACACCACTTCTGAAGTCCCAGCTGAAAGCTCCCGTGCTCTGGGAAGGCAGCCCTGCCTTCCGGATACATCCTTTCAAAGCGGCGAGGCTGGGCGGAGTGAGTGCCAAGCCCCAGCGGGAATGCAGCGGGGATGCCAGGCTGAGGAGCGGGCTGGGAAGCGCGGCAGGGCCGGTGGCGCTGGCTGTGCCAGCTCACACGCCGGCACACGGCTGGACCCCGGCTTTTCTCTGGAGCGCGGGGCGTCCCGGTCTGGCAGAAACTGTAGCGGGAGCGTTTTCTTCTGGTTGCAGAGACGAATGCTAGGATTTCAGGGGCATGACAAAGCTGGGGGAGGGGAGGGGAAGGAAGCTGTGAGCACGTTGTTGTTCGAGCTGTTGTATGTTGGCACTTAGGTTTATGACCACATTATCAGTTTGGTGTGGGACTACTGTGACTTCTAAATGTGAACCTTGCCTCCCTCAGTGATCTGGGAGTTGTTTAATGCTTTTTAATCTCCATGTTGTGCATGGCTTCAGGCTGTGTTTCACACACATGCTAGTCAGACCATTCCTTTCAGGTTTCCACTCAAGACAGATTTCTTCATGGGGGGAGAGTCTGCAGCACTGTTGCAATCATCTTTATGCTTTCCAAATAAATTGCAGAGGGGAAGTAGAGCAACAAAACTGTTGGTGCCTTTAATGATTTGAGAGATGTTTGAGGTATTGTTAATTTTCTACGTCAATTTGAACTTTGGAGCACAGTTCTGTGGAAAAGTGTTTTGAATATGTGGTATAGGAACCAGTCCGCTTGTTCTCTTTAAGGTTTGAGTTCCTCTGGCTTTGAGTGCCTCAGAATGGTGCCTTCAGAAGTGCTCAGGAAGGAGGTAGTTGAGACTGATCGTGCTTTATTACCCAGAGGGTGTGGAATAAAAGTGGGTTCTTCACACTGGTTGAATAACCTGCAGGATTGTGTTCAGGTTTTGGTTTTTTTCCTTCTGAGAATGTCCCTTTCTTTCCCTCTCTGTCTTGGGGTTCCTTGCAAGAGTGAAACAGGCATGGCCCTTGCATAACTTCCAAAACCACAGTTCTAACATAGAACAGCAACTCGTAATTTATTCCTGGGCCCTGCACATCTTCCAGACTAAGGGAGACAAAGGTCCATTGGTTCTCTTGCAGCCTATTACTTCTTCTCCTTCAGCCTGGGTGACCAAGGTTCTGGCACAGGCCATTCAGGTAGATCTGGCAGTTGCATCAGTTGCCAGAAGTCAAATAGCAGGTGACACACAGAAGCTGTGAATTTCTCTCACTCGTCCTGATGTGGGCAGGTTACTTTCTGTTTCATCTGTAGCTGGCTGCATTAAAGTAATTTCTAAGTTTTCCTTTTCTCTGGTGTGACATAGCAACGTGGAAGATACGACATGCAAGTTGCACTGGGTTTCCCCCCACCAACTGCAAATTAGGTCAGGAAGTGTAAATTACAAGACTTGGGCAGATGTTTCATCATCTGAGCCATTCTGCCAAATCTGAAATTCATGCCTTCATCATTCTTGCTACAACTCTCAAATGTCAGTCCCAGAAAGACCCAGCTGCAGGGCAGGTGGAGAGTTAATGACTGTAACTGATGGATTCATCAGTTCAGGGATGTGGCTGGATGGATGTCAGCCCGTGGTTGGCAAGTTGGGCAGGGCTGGAGGCCTGATTCCTGAGATTCCAAGTTGCAAAGGCCAGTCACAGATCCCTGGATACCTGTCATGTCCCATGATACGATTGCTATGTGTAATGCATGGTAATGGTTGGATTCTGGAGGGTGTCTCAAAGCTCATTCTTCAGGTATCCAGTAACCCAAAGATGCAGAAGACAAACAGGGCAGCCAGAGCACATAATTTCTAACCATCACCTTGTCACTTTTAGTAGCCTGTGGAGGCACCTGGAGTCATTTTCTGAGCCATACTTCTGAGTTAAAAGGGCTCCTGCTCTACTCTGATCTGGCATCTCCTGTGCACCTGTAGCCACAGCATCATGTAACCTACACAGCAGCAGCTCTGAACACCACACTACCTGAGGCAGGTATGTCTGGGGTTGAATGTTCATCCTTTGCTTATTTTCTTGCTCGTTTCTCAGTGTGTTTGTTTCCTATAATCAAACAAGTTTTTTTCCTTTGGACCTGGTAGAACAGGTCCAGTTTCCATAGGGAGCAGGATATCAAACAGCTCAGTCATCCATGGCCGTGAGCATGGGCCCACCTGAAAGGAACACGAAATGGGTTTTTGGCTGCAGCTATTACATCTGCTTGAGAGGCCTTAAGCAGATCTTACCCCTGAAGGAGATTTCCAGCTTCCCATGGCCTGTGCTGTGTAGTGGGGTAGCCATGCCCCTGCATTACTCTATTCCACATCAAACAGCTGGACCTCTGTGGTGGGTTGGCCCTGACTGGCCACCAGGTGCCCACCAAAACTGCTCTATTGCTGCCCCCCACAACTGGATAGGGGAGAGAAAGTAAAAGGAAAGGCTCAGGAGCTGAGATAACGACAGGGAGAGATCACTCACTGCTTACCATCACAGGCAAAACAGAGTTCACTTGGGTTGAGTTTATTACTAGTCAAAATCAGAGCAGGATAATATGTAAAACAAATCCTAAAAACACCTTCTCCCTACCCCTCCTTCCTTCCCAGGCCACACTTTACTCCCAATTCTCTACTTCCTCACACAAGTGGTGCAAGGAGATGGGGAGTGGTGGTTATGGTGAGTTCATCACATGTTTTTGCTGCTGCTGCTGCTTTCTTGTTAGGGAGAGGAGTCCTTCCCCTGCTCCACTGTGGATCCTCCACAGGGTCATGAGTCCTACTAGAAACCTGCTCCAGCATGGGATCTTCTCACCATGGGTCTGCAGGTCCCTGTCAGGACCCTGCTCCAGCACAGGCCTCCCACAGGGTCACAGCCTCCTCTCAGGGATCCACCTGATCCAGAGTGGGGAATCTCAGTCCTGGCACCTGGAGCACCTCCTCCCTCTCCTTCTCCACCGACCTTGGTGTCTACATAGTTGTTCCTTTCACATAATCTCACTCCTCTCTTTTCTGGCCACAGTTAATTCTTCGCAATAACATTTTTCTTGTTTAAAGATGTTCTCACAGAGTCATTACTACCATCTCTGAGTGGCTTGGCCTTGGCCAGCTGCAGGTCCACCCTGGCATGATCTGGTATTGACTCTGTCAGACATGGGAGAGGTTTCTGGCAGATTCTCACAGAAGCCATCTCTGTAACACCCCGTTATCAGAATCTTGCCGTGTAAACCAAATACAACCTCCTGATGCTCTGGAATTCCTGGTGCTTATAGACAGTTGCAAAGAGAACTTCGTCTTCCTTTCCACCCCGTTTCCATCCTTTCTCTATGCCTGAGCTCTCCTTTGGTGCCTCCCACTCACTGCATTTCTCTAACCCTACCACTGCATCTCCATCTGCTCCCTCAGGCTGCAGCTGGCAGCCTTCCCAGCTCCCCTCCCTCTCTCTTTGCTGTCCCTGCCCAGGTGTGTGTAGGCACTTTGCTGTGCAGCAAACTGCATACGCCCTCCTCAAGAGAGCAGGACAGAGAGAGTGCATACCATGTTATCCTCCGCAGTTTCACCTGTTAATGTACAAAAGCAGAAAATCTCAATTCAGTGAACCAATAAACTGGCAAATGCAGCTGTAGAAGGGAGGGAGCCTCTGCCTACGGTGAGTGTCGTGAGCCTGCAGGTTCAGCACAGCCTTGCTTCCCTGTGCTGGGCAGGGCTAGGGTAAAGCCACAGCAAGAATGTGGCCTTAAAAGCTGTGTGGGCTTTGTGGATTTGCCCCTTGGTTCTAAAGAGACCTTGGATCTCCCTTCTTTTTGGGTTCTGTATTTAACAGGCTTAAATAGGGGAGAAAATGAAGGAAAATCCCAGACAGAAAATTACACAAAATTGAGACTAATGTAAATACTTTGGGGCAAAACACCAGCATGGGGAGACTTGTTGCTGTTCTCCAAAACACGCTTTAGAAAATCCACAACCTGAAGGTAATTAAGAAAGCACAACAGAGGTGCCAGATTACCTCTGCTGTTTTGCCACAGGCCAAGGCTCTCCAGCATTTGCTGTGCAGATTAAGTAAGAGTTGACTGGGAAGGAATGTATTCCAGTATCTTTCTCTCATCACTGTAGCCTTTTGAAGAGTGATGGCGATTTAACTCCAGGTGCCGGCCAGCTTGGTTGATCTCGGTAAATTAATAGTTCTCCCTTCTCACCTATGAAGTCTCTGTTACAGTGCAGCTATTTATAGTGGGTGTTGGACAAAATGCTCTCTTACTGACTGTTCTGAAGCCTGTTTCCAGGCCACCTGAGAGCACACAGTGTGGATAAAGACAAACCCAAGCCAAAACTAACTGTGCAAATGACTGGACATCTCATTATGCCACTGAACATCTTGAACCCTCAATATGCCCCTTGGATTGCCTCTTGCCTTTCTGAAGGTGCTGGAGTCTCACTGACTGCAGATGCTGGAGATTTTAAGGGACATTTTTGCCCATGGGCTGCAGTTTGGGAACAGCCATGTGGGCTTTCCTGTGCCTGTGCAGCTGTGGCTCTGACAACATGACTCACAACAAGCTTTTCCCAGTGCCTTACCAGTTAATTCTTTCAATTTCTTTAAATGAGACATGGGGCAAATGTGACTCATTGTCATTTCTGGAAATGACAGACTTGCAAAGTGAGGCCCAGGGGAGCGTCTGCCTTGTGCCATGCGGCTGGGATCAATAGGCAATTGCCTTCTGACCTCATTCCCTTTCCCTTCTACTTTCAAAATTAGCTTTGCTTCTTGAGTTTTGACAGCTAAAACCAGGAGAGACTCTCTATTTTCCTTCATTGACTTTATGTGAAGCAAATGTTCTGGCTGGAAAGAAAGACAAATTGCTTGAACAGAAGAATTTGTCAAATTTTATGCTGGTGTCTCTTTATTAAAGCCACATACTTTGATTCCTCTCTGCATACACCAGCCTTGCAAGAAGCTCCAGGAAGGCAAAACCCTTCTTCTTGGATAGATCCATGGCTGTTGGAGCTGGTCACTGTGGTGCTGGCAGCAGGGCTAGTGCATCATATTTACCCCTTTGTGCTGTTTCTGACTGCTCCATGCCACTGCAGCAGCAGCACCGCCTCCCTGGAGCAGGCACCCTGCAGCAGAACGTGTCCCTCTGGCTTGGGACTGGCACAGCAGCTGGAGCCTGACCTTTTGGTGTGTGGCTCTTCCCTAGTACCTCCCAAATTAAAGCCATGTGGGTCTTCTGCAAAGCTGCTGCTTCACTCTAACAGCCCTCATGACCTACATTAGCACTGGTGTTAATCCTGCCTAAACTTCTCCAGATGCCTAACAGGCTGTCTTTGCTACCAGGACACAAAAAGAGCACTTTAGGGGTCTTTACCCCATTGCTGTGTAACACAAAAGGGTCTGGCAGCACTTTTGAGCTTTTTGGGCTGTAAGCTTAGGAGAGGTGAAAAAAAAAAGAAAAAAAAGAGAGAACAGAACAGAATAGGGAACTTCATTTTATTCTTGCTCCTTGAGGTCTAGGGCAGGGCTCTCCCAGGGGGAGTATGTAGTACCCAGCCAAACTGGGCATACCACTGCGGGAATCACCAGAAGGATGAACCTGCAGCTGCCTTAACTGGATAATTTTGCCTAGCGAGGAGACCTAGGTGGCCTTCCAGGCTGTTTCATGCGCAGCAGGAAACACTCCCCGTTGTCACAACTAATAATTTTATGTGGCTTGCATGTCCTCATGGGAACACAGCCCAATGGAAAAAGACTACACACATAAATAAATGTAGCCCTCCCGGGTGATTGCTCTGCTTGCAAGGCACCTGAAGGTGAAAAAGGTGAAACTCAAAGGCCCCATGCATCTGAGCTTGCAGCAGACTGTAGTCACTGCATACTTAGACACAGGGGCTTAGCATTTACACAGAGGTTCAGGAAAACCAGGCCTGGTATCTGCCCCCTCTCTTCACCTGCTGGTTCTTACTGGTGGGCTGGGCATGGCTGGCACACTCCCCAGCAAGGACACGCTTGTAAAGGCTGCAGGTGGGTTTGGCAGCCTGGACATCTCTGACCTGCATGTTTGCCAGTGCCAGGGAAGGAGGACACAAAGGACAGCAGTGCACACAAAGCTGTGTCCTTGTGACTTGCTCATCCCAGGGTGTGGGTGGAGTAAGCACAATGTTCAAGGCACTGAAGTGAGAACCTGGACAAACAGGAGTGAGGTAGTGTCTGAGACCACAGTGCAAATATTTGCCTGCAATGCACTAAGGCAGAAAACTGAAAGGCAGCCAACAAAGGGTGGAGGAGTCTGGTGGAGACAAGGCCCTGCTTGTTTGCTCAGCAGTGCAAAGGACAGAAATGCAAAGTCAGGGCCATTCAGGCCTCTCAAGAAGCTGTAAAAGATGGAAAACAAGAGGGGGCCTGTTACAGCCAGTCCTGCACATGCCCAAGTGCCCTCTGAGCACTGGCAGCTCACCTGCCTCTCATCTGCTGGCTTGTCCTTTTGCTGGCTTGTACCTCTGAGAAGCAGCTTTCCAGGCAGAGACAGGGATGTTAAAGACTTTCCTGTGCTGTCTCTCTTGCTCCACATCTGCAGAAAGGGCTGCTCATCACTGAGCTTTGGCTGGGGAGGTTGGGGTGGGGGGCAAACTCAGCCGGCACTAGCTCCTGATCCCGTCTTGAACTTCCAGACCTTACAGTTTGCATGGTCAAACAAACTGCATTTGCCTCCTGGTGGATCTGTGGCATTAGGTTTTCATGATCCATTCAGTTAGAACCTTTGTTACCTGGTAGGGATGCAAGAGCAAGATGCAAGAGCAGATCATGCCCTTCCTACCAAAGGCATAATCAGAGCCCCTTATGTCCAAGGAACCAGATTTAAAAAGGCAGAAAATATTTTTTTGACACTTTATTCTGAGCAATAGCAAAACTCAGGCTCTGTCTGGACCAGACAGATGTTTGGGTTGGTGCTAAGTGGATGACATTCTTATTTTTTTTCTACCTGGTTTTGGTGTTTACAAAACCCATGTGTATCCTGCTTTCTCAGACAGATTTTGTAGCACAGGGGAGACTTCAGCCTGGTGATAACAGCTGCCTTGGCCCCAGAAGTGGGTGTTTTGATGTAACTGTGTCTTCCCCAGCATCACTGGAGCAAAAAGCTCTGGCTCCTAGCAAGGCAGAGATCACAAGGGCATCCCCTTTCCCCCACTGCCCCTCTCCCAGAAGACTTTGGATGGTTCCTCTCCAGTTTTCTTCTGCTCATCTTTTTCCTGTGAAAATCCTTGTTGAGTTAGACATCACCTTCATGTTCAGAGGTGAAAAACTGCTCATGTACTGCTGTACTCTGCAAGGGAAGCCTCCTGGCCTCTTTGGAAATGAAGAGGTGCTGGATGATACACTCCCAACACCTGAAAAGGAAGAGGAATGCTCGTTTGTGTCCCTGAGGAATGGTTCACCCTTCACGCCTGGACTGGATAGTGTTTCCTCCCTTCAGTAATAACTGTTGTGGGCGAGGGGAGACCGCAGGGTAGACAGTGCTCGTGTAAGGGCCAACCACCATGACCTGCCCTGCTCTCTGTGCTGTGGCCTTTCTCCCCATCTCTGGGCTTCACGGAGGGGCTGTGCCCCCAGGGGAAAAGCCTGCCCTTCAAAGGCATCTTCCTCACAATCATCCAAGAGAAACCTGGGAAGGAAGGGCTGATGGTACTGTGGGAATAGAGATTGTTTTCTCAACTGATCAGTGCTTCCTACAGGGTTGCTTTGTGCTCCCTTTTTGTCCCAAATCTGTTGCAAGCTGGAAACGTGATACCAGGTTCTGCAAAACTGCTCATTCAAGGTTGGTGGTACTGTGGAGCCTTTTGACACAGCTCCCTAACTGATAGCAACAGACACCTTGGAAAAGAGTATGGCATGATAAAAGATCTGCCTCCACCTACTGCTGACAAACATGTGAGAACTTTTGGAGGGAAAGGTTGTTCTGGGGCTTCCATGTTTATCAGTTCTCATGGAACTGGTACCACGGATCTGTTTAGAAGCTTTTGGGAACTGTACAAACTCTTAACATCACCAGTTCTGTCAGTAGAGGGTAACTGTGCATTTTGTGAAGCAGCTCATCTTTTTGCTGAGTTTAGAAACTGTTCTCTGCTAACTCCCTGCAGTGTCACCCTCACCTGGTGGCATCTGAAGAGGTGAATAGTGGTTTTCCTGTCACATCTCCCATCAGAGTCCTGTTTTTTTAAGATCTCTACCATACCTTCTCTGTTTTGCAGGTTGAGGATCCTAGTACCTTTGCAGAGAACTGTGCTGTACTTCCAGCTTCCCAGAGTCTGCCCTGTCCTGTCACTGCACCCATCTTGAGATGGGGAGACCAGAGCTAGGTGGAGGGCTCACAGTGAAGAAGGGTGAGAATTCTCTGGTCACATGCACCAGAGGATTAAATTACCTTTCTTACCTCTCTCATAATTCTCAACCTTTTATTTCCTTTTCTAGACACTGCTGAGCACATCAAACCATTCACAGCAGCTCCTGGGTCTCTTCCTGAGTGGCCACTCAAGGAGTCCATCAGTCAGCATGCATGGAAAGGATTGCTGTTGCCCCGTGCCCACTACTTCATGTTCATCAGAGCTGCATTTCATCTGCTAGTTCATTGCCCTATTGCTCTGACATTGTGGGCACATTCTGATGTGTTAATTAGAGCGACAAGGCTTGTTAGGTAAACCTAACTGTCTGCCAGGTAAACCTTGGCAATACGAGCAAGGAAAGCAGGATCCCTGAGCTTGCAAAGAGTCTGAAAGAAGAGGATAAAGATATAACTTACCCTGTCCTCAATGAAGCCACTATTGCTACTTGCCAAAAAAACAGAGATGAAAGATTGATATACAGAGACCTACCAATCCACTCTTGTTTGAGTTGTTTTTCTTTTGGGTCAGCCTTTGGATCTGGTTATGCCTTTGGAAAGCCTAAGGCTGCTCCAAATGCTGGATTGCACTTCAGCACCCAGTGTTGTTGCTGGGGAGCAGTGACTTTCCCCACAGCAGATGGAGCACTCATGTGACACTCCGTACACTATGTATCATCTATTTACATCTTTTTTTACATTAGCAACAGATGGCTTGGCATAATTATATTTTTTAAATTAGAGGGAATATGCATCTAAAGCTTCACACATTTTCTAGAGCCTATGTTTTTCTCTTTTACAACACCAATGCTGAGGTCTTTAAGTGGAAGGACCTCCCATACTTTTCCACTGCCTTCCCTGAGGAGTTGTCACACTAAACGTGCAGGTAGATACAGTAGCAGTAAGCAAGCAGAAACTCCCCCAGTCATGCAAAGAGGAGAGGAAAAGGCAGCTTGGAAGGAAGCAAGACGAAAGGGAGAAAAAACAGACTTATGGGCAGTAGTAGGAGGGAAGGAGAAGAGAAGCACTAATGCTGACAAACCATACCTTCAAAAGCTAATTGAACTCAAGTCCTACAAAAGCATAAACTTGCTTCAGAACTATAAAACCTAGCAAAACATTAATTTAGCAGCTGGTTTTTTCATGTCCCTTTTTTTGGCATATAAGGCTGTAAGCATGGGATCTCTGATATTGGATTTTTCTCAGGAAATATGAGACTTGTTGTGAAGAAGGGTTAATGTAAACCAGGACTTTTCCATGCTCATGTGACTCCCTAAGCTGGGGCTGTAAGCAGGACACCAGGTTGGTTTGATTTAGCAGTGCTGATGCTGTCAGAAGAAAAGAAGAGGCACTTACTAAGGCTATGAGAAGAGATACAGGATAAACCAAGAGCAGCCAAGATACTGAAATCTCTTTATCAGACTCCATTTGCCTGGAAAGTAAAAGGTTTTTGAACAATGGGGGATGAAATACATCCTCAAAATTGCCAAATGAATCATCATCCTTGTGCACAGTGTCAAACCTTGTGAACTGGCAATGTGCAAAGCTGCTGCCTTTTGTTGGGAAGTGGCTGGGGCTTAGTGGGAGAGCGCTGTCAGAAAAGGGCAGGAGAATGCAACTGGGACACAGGGGGTTTAATCTGCATTACTTACTGCAAAGGGCCATATCAGAGGGAAAGGAGTCATCCATGGGGGAGCACATCTGTCCACAACCTCATTATTGCCATAGTACTGTCCATAGGCAAGTACATGATCTTTCTGGTGCCAACAGGAAGAACCAGAGTACAGCTTTGGGTGAACATATTTTTGATTGCAACTGTCCCTGTGAAACGTCTCTCGGGAAATGGCCCATGGGCAATACCAAGATCTGCAAACAGAGCCCTGGGCAAAGGCTGTGGTACCCCTTGGTGGCCAATGACCAGTGGGCTCTGTGTTTGTAACTAGGTCTTCTCCAGCCCAGGCACGTACACCTGCTGCCTGAGATGTCATTCTTTTGGTAGATTATTTTGACCCACGGACCTTTGCTGCAGATATCAGATGATGTGCCTACTGATTCTTGCTTGGTGTTTCTCAGCAAGCAAACATGGTATGGTGGGTGGATGCAAAGCTAGTTTACATTTTTACGCTACTTTTACTCCTCTGTAAATCCTACTCAGTAATGACTAATCCCCAAGTTGATTCCCCTTTCCCATTCGGATTATTTTATTTTCACTAAATTTTGGTACTTGATAAAGTTTAACCCTTTAGGGTCTTCCTGTTGTGATTCTTCACATGCTATGTGGAAAAGTGTCTCACTCCAAGGCAATACCCCAAAGGTGATTAAAGAACACATGCCTTCCAAGAAAGCAAAAGTACTTAAGGAAAATGCACAGAAAGAGCAGATTGAAAAAGAAACTATGGCAGATACCTACAAGGAGTCAGGTGAGACATGTGTTTATAGGTATACTATCCAGAGGAGCCCACCTGTCCTGTGTCTAGTCCTGAATCTTCCCATAATGTCAGGGACAGCTTGGGCAATGCCATCTCTACTTACGTGCCATCGTCTTTATCAAGATCAACACTAACCGGGAGTCACTGGGTACTGACTGGCTGAAGCAAGCAGAACAGAAGAACAGAAGCAAGCTCACGTTAAGCTTCTCTGAAAAAGAGTTGTGCAACCAGTCCATTCCTGCTGGGCTCCAGTCACTCTGTCTGCAGTAGCTCAAAGAAGCAACAGACACCCTGAGAAGCCAGGTGGTCCTCAGAAAAGTTGGAGATCCCTGCAGCCCCATTAAAGAGCACAGTGTGAGGACAACCCCACCAAGTCACAGGGGTGCAGGGCCAGCTGCCACCTCTAGCTCAGCTCTGGCCCCAGGGATTGGCTTTCCTCTCCAGCATATGGTGAAGCTGCTCTGCAGTGCTGAGGGAACAGTGGGGCACACCTTGCTTTGCTGCAGCTCCCCTGCCTTGGATCACTGATGCTGCAACTGCATCCTGGCCTTGCTTTGTGTCTGCCTCATACCCCTCACGGTGTCATCATGGGCCTCTGCTAGGATCTGATCTCACTACCCCCCATACCTTACTGGGGGCTGTTGTTTAGGGATTTCCTGGCCAGCTGGTGGTCCCCTGACTCCCTCTCTCCTCCAAAGAGTAAAGATCTCCCTACTTCCTTCTTCCATTCCTGGCAATGAGCCGTCAGCAATCATGTGGATTATGAGATGTTTCGGCTAGCCCCTACAGCCCTTTGCCCCAGATCTACCACAGGATCTGCAGTGCCCCTGTGAGTCACTGAGGCAGTCTGTGAGGGCGGCAGCCCACACCAGAACAGGAGAACTTCTGCTGGGGCTGGGCAGTGTGGCTAACTCTGCTGCTGATATAACATCTAAAATTATTATCAATAACCTGTTTCTTCCAAGCAAGGTGAATCAAAAGTGAAAATCTGAATCCAGGAAAGGGTTTGCCCAGCAGCTCAGAGTGGGAAATTCATGGGATTTCCAGAGAAGCGGCTTTGTCGGCACCATGTTGCCAGTCCTTGTGGTTTTAATCAAGTGTCTTGCATGGTTGGTTTCTTTCCTAGGGTTCTTGCAGTTGCAATATGATTACTGAGTTTTCTCTTCTTCTTTTCATATTGACGCAACTTTTGCTTGTGGGAGCTGTGAAAGAAACCATGAGAACAAGAACCTCCGGGGCTCAAAATACCTGTATGTAAATAAAGGTTAGCACCACAGAGATTATTTTCAAAGCAATGCTTTATTTTTCATCAAGAAAAGACTTGTACCTGACAACCTCAGTGACAGAGAAAACCAGTCTCTCCAGATGTGACTGAAACTGAATGCAACAACTCCTTAGTAGATGGGCTCTTCTCCAGCCTCCCAGGAGCAAGCACAGCCTGCCTAACTAGGAGGTCTGTACCATGCCTTGCTCCTTCTGGTGCTTCATTCTCCACTTGCATCTACCAAACCAAGAGACAATACTAAGGGAAGTTATAGGTGTTAGGGAAGAGTCTGATGGACTTCAGCTCCTGCATCCTTCTTAGGAAAAGGCAGCAGAGCCAGGATGCCTAGCTCCTTGCATAGACAGGACGCAGAACCACAGAGCTGTACTGAACTGTCTTCTTCAGGTTGCTACACGAGGAATTTAGCCCTTTAACCACAGACATGTCTACCTTCCTTCCTGATGCATGGCCTGTGACATGCAAGAGCATTAAGGGGTTGGCTGGAAGGGATATTCAGGAGTAAGGTGCAAACTGTTGTGGTATATAAGCAAGTGATTCATCAAAATTTGTTTTGTGATCTTCGTTGTGGTCCTTACAGAGAACAGTAAGAAAGTAGGAGGGGAATGAAGAAAACAGCCAAATCCTGCAAGGAAAAGAGAAATGAAACTAGAGCAGCTTCAGGGCAGGTTGGTTGGATGTTGAAGACCCTAGATGGGACGAAAACAAACTGTAATAAACCAGCAAACTGATAAAGCATATTTTGGGTCAACCTGCATTAAACTGATTACCATGACCCTCCTTAGAGCCCACACATAACAGCAACCACATTAGACAGCACTAGCCCCTGGCAAACTAGATGGTGAAGAAGGCAGGAAAGAAAAAACCTTCTGCTCTGCAGAGTAAGAACACGTCCCATGGAATGATGGGAAGCCTATCCCTGAAAAAGGAGGTTTACTCAGGAGTACTTGACTGCCCTGTATAAAGTGTGGGTTATTTTCAGGTTTTGCTGCATCCCCATCTTGGTAAAAGAAGAAATTAGTTTCCAGAATGAAGGCAAAAGGGGGAGGGGGTAGAAAACAATTCTTGACTTTGAAGCACAGCATATGCTAGCGTGAAACTGAACAGCTTTCCATGAAACATATTCTAGCCAAGCTTTTACTAACACTTGATATGCCGATGGTTCCCCATTAGTTACCTGCCAGCAATGAGTAATGGACTCAATATTATCAATTATGTTCCTTTCCCCTGTCCTTCTCCCCCACCAATTAATCATCTGCTAATCATGAGAAACAGTCCTCTGCTTGGAAAACACTGGACAAACAAGGAGTTTTGCCAACAAAATGGAACATTTTAGTAAATAATTACTAAGCTGTCCTGAAATAAGGTGTAGCCATGGATTGTTATGCCATGGATTTTAAGCACTGTTATTTAGCAAAATTCCTGGGGAAAGCTAAGCTGGTCAGGTCTGCCAGCTGAAGCATACAGGTAAATGTGTGTCAGAAACACCACGACCAATAAAGACTTGGTCAGATCAGGCTTCTTTGGTCTCACATTTATTAAGGCCCAGACCCGCTGCCTTGAACCTTTTCATTGTCCTGTCCTTTCCCCAGGCAGGACTAGCTGTGCAAAAAACAGCCCCCACAGGCATTAGCCTGCCTTAAGAGGCCTCCCAGGAGAGGTTCCACAAGACAAAATCCCTTCCCCATTCACTTTGGCAAATTCGTTCTAGTCTAAGTCTCATTTGCTATCACTCAAGCTCCAGCCATATGCGTTTCTCCAGTCATACCTAATACAGGAAATAGCATCCAGTTTTAACATATTTAAAGACTCACGTCTTCCTCAGACTATCCTGTAGTCAAAATCCCAGTTTCTTCAACCTTTATTTCTGGATTTATTTTCTAGTCTTGTCATAATTCTTGTGCCTTCTGTCTAGCATTAGCATAAACAAAGAGAGACAAGATATTCAGACATCCTCATACAGGACCATACAGTCCCAATGACAGTATATTACACAGTTAGAAATTTACTTTAGGAGGACCCTTTTTACTACCCCCCCAACCTGGTACACCTTCTGATTTCACCTGTTCTATACAGCAGCCCTAACATTTGACATGAAGGTTGCAATAGAAATCTCCATGGCAAGATTTGAGATTACTTAGGCAAGAACAAAATGTATCTATGATAGACTTTTATGTGGATGCTGACATGACAAACATCTTACATAAGGCAGCACGGTACAGAGCAGGGGCATACCAAGAGGCTGAATCCAAGTTGTAGAATAGGAAATTCAACTCTAAACTCCTGCTCTTTTTTCCTGATTTTGCAGCATTACTTATTTTATTATTTGGATAGGCTTCTCATGCCCTGAATGGAAAAAATCCCTGACTTAGAGAAAGCATCTCTACTTATCACAGTGTCTAATGATGTGCTGTCCACATGGGAGCAGGACCTCCAGACCTATCTCTGCTGTAAACATCTATAGGTCCCTAAGTCGAGTGAATCATAGACTGAATGAAATTCAGCAGCTTCTTCCCCAGTAAAAACACAGTACACACAACAGGGAAGAAGGCAACCTACTAGGATGCACCATCTCAAAGAAACAGGCATAGTAAGACTTACTGATCTGTCTCCATGGAACAAATGCCCATGTAGCTTTCGGTATGGGTGACTAACAGGCAGTTTTTTGTTTGGCTGACAACTGGAAGCAGAAAATCTACCCAAAACTGCAATTGTACAACAACTGTACTGCAACAGACCTCCTAAAAAACCCATGTCCTTTGGCAACCTTGGCTGAGGAACTGTAATGTGTTTAGCTGAGCTTTCCATGGCAAGCACAGGGGCATCAGGTATAAGGACAAATGTAGTGTATACCCATCAAACTTTCAACCTGTTTTAACAGCATCTTACCAAATAGGCAATTACATGTTTTTCCACAAACACTGAAACTGTGTACCAAAGCAGGCCACAAAGTTAACAAAAGACTTGGCCCAACCTGGCAGTAGACTTCCCAGCTATGATTTTTAAAACATTTCTCAGCAGAATGGATCATGTCTTCCTGATGCCCAGGGCCCCTTCATGGCATGAATTAAGAAAAGCCCAGGACTGCAGCACAGACGAGTCACATCCAGTTCTTCCAACCCCAACCTTCATCCTTCCTGTAAACCTACAGAGATTACTTGCTGTTTGCTTACATTCTCATACACCTGGCTTTATGCTTTTGTTTGCTTGAGGATTGTTATGTGAAGGTGCTCATCATCTGTACTGGTTTATCAGCCTGAAAGCTTAGTGCTCATGGATCTGATGGAACTGGTTGGACTGCTTAGGGAAGGACAGCTGATGTATAAAATGCTTTTGGGACTAAGATCTTGGAAATTTTGTAATCTTTATTATGGCAGTCATAAAGATGAAAAACGGTGAGTTATCTCTAAACATCCTGACCACAGATACCAAGACAAAAATTTATCACAACTGCAGAAAAGTTACTGCCTGTAGAATCCTAGAAGACAAGGAGGCTAATGTGTATGTGTCAAACACTGATAGCTGGAGGTAGGACTGATGATCTCTCTTTCCCTCTCCCTTTCTTTCTCCCTCCCCCTCTTTAATTAATTTCTATCTTTCTCTCTTTCCTTTCACCCTACCCCTCTGTTCAAAACCCACTGCCATATGTTCATAGAGGAGATCAGGGACTAACTTACACCAATTTCCATGCCAAGTATGTAATTTACTAATAGAACTTTGGAAGTTTTTGTGAACCCTCTGACTTTTGTCATTCCTTTTGACCATGAGCATCTACAAATCTTGAGTACTCCCTTCCCCTTAAGGGTGGGGCACCACACTTACATCTTGAACCCATGGAAGTGGAAAAAGGGGAAATAAAACAATACTGCATCCAGATAGTCAATAAAATAAAATAATTCAAGAGAATCTCTTTAACAGCAATTTATTATCTTTAAAAGTAACAACAAGTAGTTTTAAATTCTTTTGTCTTAAAAACCTACTATAACACACTGCTACAGTTCTATGAAACTTACAGCAAAATTGTATCCCCAAACCACACCTTTTCTGCCTGATCCTCACAGACATCAAGGGTGTGGCACACGAACAGCACAGAAATGGATCGCTCTACACAGCGATGATCATTAGGCCTCAAGATGCTACAAGTTACTTTGTAAGAGCTGTTAAGTGTAATTTTTGTTTTCCTCTTTGTTAATATTGCTAGAACAGTCAAATATTTCACATAGCTTTTGGTGACCCTGTGATCTTTTAAGAACTCTATTTTATCCCCATACATATTCCTGCTATAGTTTTCCTTTTTTAAATTTTCCCCACACACCTGCCCCATCTCAGGAGACAAAACCACAGTTACGTTTGCACTCTGCATAAAGCATCACATATTTCCTTTACATTCTGAAGCCAGTGCTCAGCCCTAACCCCTACCTTTCACACTGCTGCCAGAACAACTTGGCAGCACACAGTTCAGGAATACTACATGCTCATATTTTAATCTGCAGCTTCTTGGGAGCTCTAGATCTTAGGTTAAGCTCAAGCTAAGTACCCAAGATAGCTAACTTACAGCTATTTCAGATTTGTGTAAAGGAGCAGCAGCCAGACTTTGCAGGACAGATGCATCTTCACATTACACAAAAAGGCCTGAACAAGTCATAATACTGTTTATCATTGGCTTGCAGGACCAAAAAAAAAAAAAAAATCCACAAGCAAGCACGCATATTGGTGAATAGAACAGTCCTAATTCTGTCAAGCATTTAATGTGTTGAATTTAAGATTACAATGTTACTCAATACTCAAAAGTAAGCAGAAGCTTTTGAGTGAAACCCTTCTGGCTATCAGAAATGTACCGAAGAAAAAGAACATGGGGAAACGTCATATAATCTTTCAGATGTGGTTTGTGTATGATTTCAGATACACAGGATCCCCTTAGATGGGATGGGTATTTCCACACGAACTTCACAGTAGCACATGGAATTGGGAAATTCGGAGAAAACCAATCAGTAAGCAGCTTCATGTGCATCTATATCCGCTTTGGATTTAGAGAGTCATGGGAAAATTATAATCATAGGATAAAAGTATGGATGAGGTACTAGATCAAAAAATTCCATGAACAGACTCCAATTACTCTACAAGAGCCGTTCACACTCTTCTCTAAGCAGACCTACAAGTTAAACTCCAGGAGAAAAGGGGATGTTAAATTTACTCAATCAAAAAAGCATTTTTGGGGTCTGTTTTCAGCTAGATTTCTTGGGAAAATAAAACCTAAACCCAAAAACAATACTTAGAGCGAAACTGTGAAATCCTGTCTTACATAACATCCTAAACTACTGTTTTGCTTTGTAAATGCACCTAACAGCTTATGAATATCTCACCCTTACTAAATAATACCTTTAAGAGTTTTAACTGAGGTAGCCACTAAACCATCACCATACAATAGCAATGCAAACACAATGGGAAAAGCTCAACCAAGATGCTCAAGAGAAGTTAATTAGCTTAATTAATTAGAAGTTAATTTGCTTCCAAAAATGTCATTTTCTCTCTAGCTCTCTTTCTCCAACCCTTGCTTCACTTCCCTTTTCTCTTCTTGCCCATCTCTAACGAACAGCAACAAAGAAAAGTTTAGCTTTCCAGTTAATTTGTAAAATGTCCTTGGATTTTCGAAACTAAATTTTCAAATGAAGAATCAGTGAATTTAGTTTTAAATTAATGTCATTTAGAACACTGACACTGAAGGACAATCTGCATCCTCAATGAGTGACACCTGAGGTTTCAGTTCTATCACCTTCCTGCACATGCCTAAGTGCTAGAAGCTGTGGAAAGACACCTGCATGGGGAAAACACAGAAGTGGTGAAAAGGTCCCTTTCATTGTAAGTCTCACCCCATATATGTAAACACACAAAGAATCACCCATTAATTCACTGTCTTTCAAGTACTCAGGAAGTTAAATTGCAACTGTCATTCCTGTAGCTAAAAAGTACAATGATCTGTCATATCCTGGACCCTTCTAGTGGCAATCATTGCTCAAAATGAAAGTATTTTCAAATTACTTGTATAACTATGACAGCCTATGCTCAAATTCAACATGAAAAAAAAAATCAACTTTAAGGATACCCTTGTATTTTTGAGAACACTTTCAAGATCTTTTTGTGTCCCTTATCACAGACTATTTTTCAAGGTAATTCAGAACCTCTTCTACCTACATCCAAATCAAATAACCAATCGACCAACCAAGAAAACTCCAACTGAAAATCACCCCAATATTAAGTTGTTTAGTACACATGTATTGCAGAGTGTACATTTGGGTAAACATCTACACTGTACACATACAAGTACATGTACATGTAGTGTAAACATCCAGTTCTGACTTCTTTATTTCAACCAATATTTGGAATTTGAGTGTCCTCTCCAACTGGCCAATGTTTTAATACATCTACAGAAATGCAAACTTGCATTTCAGACATACTGCATTGACCCAAAGCAGCACAAAACCTCCACTTCCAAGATACATACTTACCAAATAAAAAAGCCTGAAGAGAAAAACCATGCTCTCACTTTAAAAAATAGAGCACTAACGAGTGTGATGTGCATAATACTGGATTCTCAATGTAGATCAGATACTGTGTGTATATTCCCCAAATATAAAAATAAAATGGTACAAATTGCATGCAACTGTACATAGTGCAGTTCAAGCAATACCAAGGTATTTTCCTTACTTTTCTGAAGCATGTGGAAAACAGCAAACTGCAGGGTGATAATTGTAATGCGGTTCCTTGGGTTTCTTCTTCCACAGAGACAAACAAAGTTACTTTTATTTCAAAAAACTCCAGCCCACAACAGGAAGACATCAAACAACTTAGCCATGATAACTGTACTGTGAAGAATTTCTCAATTTTCTTACACATCTAGATTACGCAAATGGGCTTATTGTTTGAAGTCCTTTGCTAGAACTCCTTTTTCACAAACCACGACGCACCAAAAAAAGTGTTTCCTGCTTTCATTACACACACTTGTTCATCAGGTGGAAGTAGATGAAGGTGGTTTATTACAACATTATAAAACTAACCTCATCCTTATGAAGCATATGTAATGCACAAACTAAAGATTCCAGTTAAGCATCACCACATACTAACCCTTTAAGTTTGTATAACATTACCAGCTAAGAAATTGTTACTACTGAAATCATACATAGGCACCTTGCTATATCATACTTACGTTATAGTTTTCTTTTTAAAACATTCCACAACTGACTCTGCTTTTAGGTCACTTTTGTCCATTTCATCTATTTAGACGCTGTGTTACCACTTCTCTGTACATGATAGAGATATATATCAGCAGAAGAAAAATGACAAAGAAATCATCCAAGAATCCCAGAATTCCAAAGAGAGCTTCAGGAAGAAAATCCAGAGGTGAAGCCAGGTACAGCAAGGCTCCAATCAAGCAAAGGAATATTCTGATGCGAAACATCCAGAAGAGGCCCCCTACAGAAAACATCTCCCTGAAAGCATGGCGCAATAAAGTGGGAAGATCCATAATTCTTTCCATAATCTATAAAGAAAAAACCCAAAAGTTAGTATTTTGCTTTAGCAACTTATCCATGCTAAACTGAAGCTTCTACAACTACATTACATCTTAGAATCAGTGAGTTTATAGGAATTAAAACAAAATCCAGGAAGAGTTAAGGAATTTAGTTTTACTGGGTAGAAAGTCAGATTTAGAATATATATGTTTACAAGAAACAATAAAATGGTGTTATTCTACAATGAAAAGCATACCCTTAAAATACATCACTAGAAAATATATTGGCATCTATTATGGAAGGAAAAGAAATGACTACCAGAAGAAAACAAATGACTGGGAAAGTGAGAAACAGTGAACAGATTATCTGGAGTGAAATATTGATCAGAATGGAAGATAAACAAGGACTGCAAGAAGAAACCTAACAAGTAAAGCAGAATAGGTTACAGTTTTTCAGCAACACAATACCCCCTCTCCTAGTGTATAACCAGTGATTCACACAAGTTTCCAAAGGATAGATGAAGCTTCAAAGTAAACTAAAGAACCTTTAAATGAATCCATTCCTGGCTCCTTTCCATTTTGCTATGATTCTGTCAGCTTAGTGAGAGACTGCTCAATAGAAAATATTCAGGTTTTTGTTGTGATGAATAGGGAGGGGTGAACTCTAAGGGGTGAACTATTTTTTATACTGGTTCCCTTTTTTACGGTACACAGCTTCTACACAGAGCCATTAAACTCCATTAAAATGAGTTATTGTCATAGATGAAAAAGTTTTTGAGAAAGAAATCTTGTATGTACTAACACCGTGTATAAATCAAAGACAATTTACCTAGTCCAATTAGGGCTTTAGAGCAGATTTCTGGCATGACCTCAGACAGGTTACTGGGGACTAGACACAGCTCACGGAGAGGTCTAATGGAGCCTGAAAGGTAGTTTCAATCTCTTCTGGACAAAACCCATACATTTTGTGGTTTAGAAAAACACCCCTCCCTCTGCTGTCTCTTTGTACTGTTCATTTTTCTTGCTAATGTCGTCTTGCTATATCCAAATCCCATAACAAATGAAGAGAAGCAGGGAGGTTACTAAGTATGCGTGTGTGAGCATTTCACGTTGCGAAACAGGACACGCGTACAGGAGAAGGGCTCACAAGGCTGTCTTTCTAACATTTGTAGAACTTTGACCACCCCTCTTAGTTATTTGCAGAAAAACAATTCTGGTTTCCTTCACTCAGAGAGGAGAATAAAGACTGTAATACAATCAAGGAGGAAAATTGAAAAATCAAGACAGCATATAGGTGTCTGAGGAGAAAGGCCCTGGGTAGAACTTCAGATTCTTCTAATCAGTGTAAAGAGATCAATGAAGTGAATATTCTTCCTCGCAAGTCATGTATTTAATTAAGTACTTTTACTGACTAATTATTGATCCTTTCAAAATAATGACTCATTTCTAAAAACCAACCTAACACATGAACAGAAAACTCAAGACTTACTAGATTCTCACTCACAACAAAAATTATAGTTTCCATACGTTTTCATAAATGACAAAAAATAATTTTGAGGTCTTAGGTTTGACCTAACCATATAAACATGAATTTCCTAAAGAAAAGTTGCCTAGGCCCTAAGTATCAGGAAGATAAAATCTTTATCCCAGGGAAAAGAAAAAAAAAAAAAAGAAGGGGGAAAAACAAAATCACAAAAAAAAATCACTCTCAAACTCTCCTGATATCACCTACTTCCACCCAAATTTACCCAAAACTTACAGATCTGGGCTGTCCTGAGAATCTTCGATTGTAATCATTAACATCTTGAAACACTTGGGCTGCACCCTGCTGATCTTCACCAAAGAGTGGTAAGAACAGTGTTACCTAGGCACAGCAGGGAGATTATGTTACCAATGCAACTGTAAAACACTCATCTTCAGTTAACTACACAGAAAAAACTTTGGTTTAGTTGAATAGTTAAGGGGAGAATAAATTAAAATTACTAGCATGCTATTAAGTTTTAATTAATTAATTGCTAACAGGTTTTCACAGAATATTAATTTTAAAGAGATTGTTAGAAAAAGTGCACAAGAACCTTCCCTTTAAGAGAAGCTTACATGTATTTTTCTAAACACATAAATGCTTTATGTTTCATAAGTGGGACAGATGATTTGGAGAACAAAGTTAATTTACCAAATTAATCTAATTTTGTTTCCTAAATTGAAAATCAAATAAAGCAATCAATGCGGCCTTTCTTTTCCTATCTTTAGAATTGTCGTGCATGACAACAAACGTGAAGCAAAATTCATAGTTTTGCATATGGGTCTTCATACCAGGATGAATTAACAGAAAAAGGTATTAACCTTCAGCTCTTTTGTAAGCACAGAGTATTCTGTTCTGTTCTTGGGTTAACTTTCATGTAAACATAGAGAAATAAGATATATGTGAATATGACCTTATGTATATTATCTTTCTGCACAGGAGCTGCTGAAAACTTGAGATTTCTATTTGGAAGCAATATGCAGGTATAAAATGCAGGTTATCATAGGAAACAGGGAAGGCATAGCACTTGAAATTATTACAGTCTTCAAAAGCTTCCTCTATACCTGGCAACTAAGTATAAATCTGTGTGGCAGTCACATTTAGAAATGAGAGCATGAGCAGATCTACATTCAACTCCTGGTCCTGCCACAAACCTTCTGTATGACTCATGTTGTTCATGTATACATATTTCCCTTCCCCATTTATAAACCAGGGTGAGAATGAATATATAACTCAGCTCCAACCCACGACACCATGCAAGCACTACCACCTAATATACCTGTTAGTCAGAGGAAGGTAAATGAATATATATGTAAGGAAAGACATTTTAAAAAATCACTTATTTTCCCCTTTTCTGCTTTCCTCACCTTTATTATTTGTGTCTTTTTCCTCACTGGCTACACTCTAAACCTACTCATTCTTCCTTCAGTCATATCTATTTTTCTTTCCTTCAACTGTGTTCTTACAGTCATTTGTCCTGCTGATACACACAATCGAAGCAGGATATAATGGAGGGGCAAGGACATGAGTTATATAATTCATCAGAAGTTACTAGCTCTGTAGTTTGTCCACTGTTAAAATAAAGATGTACTTTTGTTAAAACATACACTATCAGACTCAGAGATTCTAAGCCTTAATGAGTTGCAGGAGCATATTTCAAACTGACAATGTAAGTAAGTTGCGTAGGAAGTAAGTTAATGCTTGTTCTACAAAGATGAAATTAATAATACATCCAAGTTAAAAATAGGGCCAAAATAAGAAATTGACATGGATAGGTCTTTTGGCAGGGAGAGGAGGAAGGGAGAGGGTATTTCTCAGGAACCAGTAGTGTGCTGCTACTGGCAGTCTACCACAACAGCCAGGCCTTTTGGATGCAAGTTCTGGTAGAAGAAGTTAAATAGCATCCTGTACAGAAAGCATGAAAGGATCATAGTTAAAACCTCACAATTTTCTGTTTTCATATATTCTTCACAGATAAGTATCTGAGTTATCAGTGCCGTTCACTTATGTTTGAGTTGCAAGAACAATCTGAATTTTTTGAGCCATCTGTCAGAGCAAAAAGTTAGGAAAAACTCAATGTCCACCATTCCTGTCTCACATATCCCTCTATATTCATTCAGTTTCTCAGACTTCTTTATCTGCTGGCCTCACTATTGCAGCTCACATGTGAACACCTTGCTGCAGGCTATCCTAGACAGCCAAACTGACCAGGAAGTTCAGTTAGGTTAGTTAAGTTCAGTTCAGGAAGACTTAAAGTATTACCGTCTGTCTGCAGATTGGACAGCGGATGGCACCCAGCCACGAGCCGTACCTCCAGTAGGCAATAATGCAGGAACCTGGTCAGGGAAAGGGACAAACATTTAAACTCCTGAGATGAAAAACACATTGCCTGGAGCAATATGCTACACACCAAGGGAAAACAATAGAAAGGTGTATATAAGCAGTTAGGTTAAATCTACATTTTCCCATGTAATTTTGTACACAGCATTCACTGAAGATACCAGGAACTAATATGTTCAAATTCAATGTTATTAATGACAAAAATCCTGAATAGGTTCCACTGAATCAGTAATTTTAAAGCATTATTTCCTGAAAGCACAACAAAGTTTTACTCATTAAGTGAAGAAGCAAATAATTAAAATTTTTACCAGTTTGAAATTTAGAAGCCACAAAAATGTCAAGAGAGGTAAAATTTATCCTAAAAACTTGGCTTTATCATCAGTGTTTCAACAGAAGAAGACAAATATAAAAATGTGAGTACTTCATCTGTTTTCCAAACTTGCTTGTTTTTTCATTTAAACAACTAGGCATGGTATGCACTATATACTTCATAAAACTAGATTAATGCAGCAAAAGAATCCTACTGGGAACCTGAAGGAGAGGAAGCAAAATGCTACATAGGGTGTCTATATACAAACATGGCCTCAAAGAAACCCAAAACCAAACACTTTAATCAACTATGAACTTACTCATAATTCTGCAAGACTTCCAAGAAAAAAAATATTCTATGAGATAAAGAATATTTTATTCTTTCTAAAACAGGTTTTTAAAATGGTATGTTTCCAAATGTTTTTCAAGTTCTTCAGTTTTTTACTAAACTGGAAACAAATTATACTCTTTGACATTTTAAAATTAACCAGTTTCATTCCTTATAGCATAGAAAACAATGCAGCACAATCTTAGAGTGACTGTTTATTTATAAATTTATTTTCTCGACTATTTATAAAAAATTATTTCTGATGCAGACTAAAAGATAAACAGTTAAAAGCAAACAAAGCTTTGAATTAGGACGCCTGTACTAGTGCCAGAAGTTTGTATTTCTGTTCTAGTTTTGTCTTTGCAACTAGAAGCTTTTTTTGCTTACCACAGAAGAGATGTCCACAGTTTGTTTCTATAGGAAATGTAGCCTGTTGCAAACACACTGGACAGGACATATCTGTATAGAAGCGATGCCGATCACCAGCAGAAGCATCCTGCTGGAACAACAGGAAAATGTAAAGTGTTAGAGATACTATTTTATGTAAGTCTTCTGAGTTCTAAAAAATAATAATAAATTGGTATTCATTTGCTATAAGTCAAACTGTCAAGTGCAGAACTATGTGAAATGAGAAATATATTTAAATGCAAAAACCAAACATACTTAAATGCATGGATTCAATAAGCAAGTTTTTGTGACAACACCATTGTTTTCCCTTCATCTGTTAAATAAGTGCTTCAAACCAGTTAAAGACCACAAAGAAAGAACCTCCTTGGTCCTTCACGTTGAGTCAGGTTAGACATGCAGGAGCACGAATAACAAACTTGGATCTAGATTGTTACTTCATTATCCTGAGTAGTTCTCTCCAGAGCCAGATAACTGAACAGTGTTGCTTATCAGTTGCAGCATTTATTGTTTCAAAACCCAAACACAGATATCAGCTTGTGTACGTCACTGTCATGAAATAATTTTTCTCCTCATTTTACCATATTTGTCTTCCACATAAATATGCACTATTGTTATTTCAAGATGTATCATGATGAAAGGCTGTTCTCAATATTCTCCGAAAGTACGGCTCAGACTCTACCTGTCCAAACTGGATGCAGTCATAGAGTCATTGAATGATCTGAGCTGGAAGGGCCTTTAAAGATCAGTAAGTTCCAACTGTCCTGCCATAGGCAGGAACACCTTCCACTAGACCAGGCTGCTCAGAGCCGCAGCCAACCTTGCCTTGAACATTTCCAGGGATGGGGCATCCATAACTTCTCTGGGCAGCCTGTTCCAGTGCCCCACCACCCTCACAGTAAAGAATGTCTTCCTTACATCCCATCTCAACCCAGCTTCTTTCAGTTCAGAACCACTGCTCCCTGTCCTGTGACTAAAGGCTTTGCCAAGAAGTTCCTCTCTCAGTCTGTTGTCTGGCTCTTGTTGCTGTGCCATTGTTCTGCTACACAGTTTATCAATCTAAACATCTAACCCCTGTCCTGTCTCAGCAAACTGTACTCCAGATTTCCTTTCCTTTACCATTAAGTTCCCAGGAATATTCCAGGAAGCACACAGCATAATCTAATGTACTCCACCTTGTGGCAAGAACGTCTTTGAAAAAAGAACCAGCCAAATATTTAGCTTTAATTACTTAATGCATCCATTAAAGAAAGGCTACATTATCTCATTACTTGATTAATTTCAAGGATGCCTCTGTATAGTAAGTAAGCTTCCACAACTTTCAAGATCAGCTTCTTCCAGAACCTCAAAGTTCTGAACCCTACAGTACCCCACATCAGAGAGCAGAAAAATGCCAACACTTAGCACAGCACCTGATCAGTCTGAAGCTGCTGACGAAGAGCTCGCACTAGCTCTTGATTTTCTGGATGTATGTTCTGATGTTCATTTCTGTGAAAGGAAATACAAGCAATAAAAAAACCCCGTGATCCAACACTGAAAAATAACTCACTGAAACAAATATGAAACTTGAACAAAGGACAAAAAATCATTTTTTCCTGCTATAAAGGACTTTAAAGGAAGTACACAAATATTTAAGGAATAAGGAATTTATTCTGGATCCTAAAGTTACTTTGGACACTTAAAGCTGTGCAGCAGCAAGATTTTTCAGAGACTCCATAACCAATCATTAAATCATGTTAAAACTAGATTTTAATCCGAGAAAACATTAAGCCATGAACCTACAAAAAATGAAGTTGCTTGAAAGCTTTTTTATTAAACTTGCAGAAATACTTTTCATTTTTGTCTCCACTGCTAGTTTCTTATTTGTTGGTCTACCCATAAAGTACTAGTCTTTCACTCATTGCTTAAGTCATTGAGTTGAAACCTCCTAATTACTTCAATTTTATCTGCTACATGACATTTGCATAAGAAAGGGTATACAAACTTACATTTAGAATATTGAATTTATGTAACTATCAGCAGACTGGATATAAAAAGAAACCACTCTTTTAAAATCACTCTTTTTTAAAAAAAGAAAGATTCTACAGGCAAGCAAACTACAGGTTAGATATGCCAAGAGAAATCATTGGGAAGGGACATGCTGCAGAAAGAAGGATGGATATATTACAAATTTGAAATTCAAAAGCAAAATGGGACAGAATTGAAATTAAAAATGTGCTGACAACAATCAGAGGTGTTGAGTTATAATAAATACGAGTCAACAGCATATTAAAAATGCAAATTTTTATGCTTTATTTATTCATATGGATCTCAATGATGATACATTCTGCCCAGGACTATTGAGGTCTTAGCTGGATTCTGTTCTCCTAAATGCATAGAAACATATAAAGAAGTTGGAGGAAGTTCAGAAGATAATAAGAACTACTGCCCACAATTTTTAAACATTCAAGAAAGACTGACAAAATGTCAGTTCATATAGAAGACTGTTCATGGAGTGAAAAGGGGACAGGATAAGGCTTTCATTCTATAAATATGAGCAATTATTTCCCACAGTTATCTAAGGCTTGTGGAAACACATTTCTAACTGCATAGTGTACAAAATTAGACAAGATTTCATCCATCCTTGACTAAAAGTTAAATCAAAAACCAGGTTGCAATGCTTCCAGGGATATTGAGGCAAGCTGAGCCTCTGTCAGAGATGAGGGCTGAACTGGCTGAACTTTCAGGACATTTTCTGGTTACAGTTATATTATATAATTTCCTCAATGGCTCTAGAGGCTTCTGCAATATTTTTCTTCATTTAACGTGGACAATCATAATATTGCATTACTGCTACATTTAACACTTTGTCTGCTTCATTCTTTCTTCAAACAGAAATAGACAAGTGCCATATTTTTCATGCTAGTATTTACATGGTTATCTGTAAAATGCAAATTTATTTAACACTAAGGTGGGTGACATATGCAAGTTATATGATAGGAAGGCTATATTAAAACCCTTCTTATGCATCCTTGATCTCCATGAATCAGATTTTGTGGATGTTGTCTGTCATACACGTTATATGTATAAAAGTATTTTTCTGTTTAGAAGCTACAAAATGAACACATTTCACATCTTCAGTTTGCCAGAATATTTATTATATATTATATTGAAATTCAATTTGATTTACACACAAGTGAAAGGTGTGAATTATAAGAGAGTTTATTCTGATTTCTCCATAAATAACTAATTGCAAATTTGCTACTGAGAGTGTTTCTTTTTATTACCTTATCCCGGTATCACGTACTATGCTGAAATCATGAGAGCATTTGTAGAGCTGTAGAAGTGACAGCATGTGACAGCATGTCACAGCATGTACTGTCACTTATGCCTAAGATGGTGAGGCAGCAGAAGACCATGCAGTGTTCAGGAAGGGACAGACAGAGCTCAAGACATAGCAAATTCATAACATCTATCATGCAATTAGTGTGAGAAGGAAAATGAAATAAATAAAAACCAGTATGGTGCCATGTAATTAAAGGCATTATCAAACACAAGCAAGAAAGAAATAAAGTTAGATGCAAAGGCTTTTTATTGCCCCATTTCTGACTGCTAGCATGCCAAAGCTTGAGGAAAAAGGTCCCATGATATGGAAAGATTGTATTATGTACCACAGAGGGTCCCACCAAACTACTACTATGAGAAGAAGGAAGACTGCCTACTCATGCAGTGTGCAGTCTCAGACAAGGAAAGAGAGGGACAGTACTTAAGGGGACTGGTGCATCACTGTGCAGTGATGGACACTGGTAATTTCCAGGGAGTAAGGTCTCACTTCTGCTGAAAATACTGACTTGATCTTATAATCAAACCATATGATGGATAGAAAAATGAAATTAAAAAGATCTAAACCTGTAAATCCACAAACAAGGAACAGGTAAGTCATCTAGGACAAATGGGGAATCTCTTGTAGGAATTAAAGGGTCAGGCTTCCTTTAATTTGCTGAATACACTGTATTTTCACAATCTCATTTGTAATGTGACAACCTATTCACCAGTTTAAAAGATGATGGAAAAAATCTGGCTTCATTTTATCAAAATTTATAACTCAAAAGCATACAGGCTTTACAAAAGTATCATACAGTGCCTGGACTGCACATCTGCCACTTGTTACATATGTTAATTACGGCTCATAAGTTTCTCCACCAGAAGCATGAATGAATGTGATGCTTCATTGAGTTCTTTCAACTGAAAACAAGTACAACAGCCATATCCCTTAACAGGTCTCTCCAAATTCTGCTTCTGCCCCCTAAAGTCCACTACAACACATACTCCTTGCTCCTAGTTGCCCTTTTTTATTCAGTTCCTGCAACTATTCATTACCATAAGCTTTCTTTCCTATATACTTACCCTGTTCCTACCCAGCTTAGGTATTTCAGGTCTGTTGATACAGAAGCACCAAAGGCAAACAAAAAACCTGGGGTAGTGAACACTGTATAAGGAACACAAAGACCATTATACTATCTAAGGTAACTAGAGAAGAAAAAGAAAATACTCTTTTTCTCCCTCAGTGCTAAATAAATTTAAAGTACTATAATCTTTGTACTGTACAGATTTTCTAGCATACTGTGCAGATTTTGATGGCAACAATACAAAGGAGGTAGATGAAGAGTGCTTCTGAATACAGACAATTGAAAAAAGTACCAAAAGGCAGAGCAGGGAGCTAAGAGGACACTGGTAAGACTTCCAGTCGTCAGTCATAGAATCACAGTCACAGAATATGCTGAGTTGGAAGGGACCCATCAGAATCAGTGTGTTCAACTCCTGGCCCTCAAGACCCATGTGCCTGAGAGTATTGCCAAAACACATCTTCAACTGTCAGGCCAGTGCTGTGACCACTTCCCTGGTGAGCCTGTTCCAATGCTCAACCACCTTCTGGGTGAAAAGCTTTTTTCTGAGATCTAACCTAAATCTCCTCTGACTCAGCTTCACGTGTTTCCTCAAGTCCTGTCACTGGCCACGAATCATACAATGCAGTCCTTCAAAGTCTGGAAGCTTTGTGTTTTCAGTTTGTTTGCCCCTCCAGAAAATAAACCATCGAGGTATGTATCAGGATTCACAGTGAAACTTTTTACCTATCTCATTACACTGCATTACATTACATTTACCTATCTCAGTACACAGTCAATAACTAGCCTTATCTTCCTCCCTAAGAAACTCTTCATAATTGATGCATCACCTTCCTGAACTTAATTCTGACAGAACTCCTACTACTCTTGCCGACTGCTGACCCTTGTTCCACTCACCTTTTAAAAAATATTTCTTACTTGCCTTTCCAGAGTTCAGAAATAAAATGTTGACTTTCAAACTGAACATTTAAAATTCAAGTCACAACTGCCAAAAATGTCAATATAAGGGGTAGAGAAATCATAACAGAGCAGATGAAAAAGAGGCATTCTTAAAGCAATCTGAGTAACTGAAAACAGCTTCAGAAAAAAAAAAGGCAAAGTGAAGTGAAAGCATTTCTTAAGATTCCTTTGTGATCTCCTGGTCCTGAACAGCAGCACCGCCTTGCAGTCCAACCAAGGTTTTCTACCTATAGTTTATTTTGTAGTTTGCTCTCAAGTAACTCTGCCCTGGCAATATTTCTCAGGTGGACATATCCTCTTCAGTAAGTTCCATAATGCCAATGTGTCACTAAAATTGAGTTCTCTTGGTTTTGGAAACTGTTCTGTGTTCAGATATGTACAGACATCCATAAAATAAAATAAAAGGAGCCAATCTGAAGCTCAGACTCATTTTCCCATAATTCATAGCCTAAGATATTTCTTAGGATGCAAAGAAAAACTCTGAAATGAAAATAAGCTTTGATAACTTGATCATTAAGTTATTGAATTCTGAACTTAACATTTTCCAGTATGGAATGCATATTGAAGTCCACTGTTTTACAGCATACTCATTTAAAAAAAACAAAAAAAAACCAAAAAAAAACCCAGTCAATTTATTTGGATTTGGGGGTTTTGTGTTTGGTTGGTTGGTTTCAGTTGATTTTTTTTTTTTTTTCTTGGAAGGAGACTGTAGCTAGAACATACATTGGGGGAATACTTCCAATTTTAATTTTGGAGTAGTTGGCAAATCTGTACTTTGTAACCAAATGTGACACAGCAGCCATACAGACTGTGAATTTAACCATTTTGAGTCTTAAGGAATGATGAACACTATTCAGTTTGATTATCTGAAGATAAGGAAGAGTTAAACTCCACTTTTGATTCTAGCTGTGCCAAGCAATTAGTTAAACATAGTAAGCAATCAAACAATCACTTCTTTACTGTCACAAAATCACAGTTTTTATGTACCAATGCAAAAAGTTGTCAAGAAAGTTAGGATTTTTATAAATGCAGACATGTTGACTAATTGCTGTCAACACATTCTCACCTTAAAAGCGTATATATCAGAGCAGCAATGAAAGTGAAACTGAGCACAACTGCCACCAGTACCTGGTCACTTACTCCTTCTATAACTGAATCATTATCTAGCTTCAAACTCTGAACTTCCGCTTGGTGACTGGCCATCACAGCTCTAAAATGTAAAAAGAAATATATACATATATTAAAACATATGTGCACAGATATTTTAAACATAGTTACAAACAATATGTACACTCATCTATTCATATACACAACAAATTTCTGAAGCAACAGAATAGTCATTATTGGGAGAAAAAAGTGGTAAAAAAAGAAGGACTGTATCCATTTCTTCTAAACACTGAGCTTGCTGTAGAGGTCTTGTGCAGTAGCAAACAAATATTAAATAACTGTGTTATGGTTTCAAGATTTAAAAAAAAAATTCAGATCATTTATCTGAAATCTTTATAAGATAAATTGCACAGAATAGGTAATTACTGAACTGGCCACATTCTATGGAGTGTTTACCAAAAAAAAATTTAATGACTCTGCATTATCAAGAATTTTAGCTATTACACACCACATCATTTTTGCCAGTCTAAGCCAACACAGAAACTTAACTTTCACTACTTATGTGAAAAAAGAAACAAATACATTTTGGTTTTAGTGTTAAATGGTCATTTGGACACACAGGAATCACCCAAGGCATTTTAAACTTCATTTGTGTTTCTGTGCATTACCAACCTTTAGCTGGAAACATGGGGGAAAACTTGAAAGAAAAATAGTATTACCAGGCTTTTCTAGTTAGACTCACTTGTTTTATATTTGTTTCACATTTTTAGCCAGCAGAATGACTAAGGATAACATTTATTAACCAACAGCACTAAACTGCAGTTGGAGACATGCAAAATAAAACAGTTTCCAACACACTGCTGAATCATTCCTGTTGCAATCAGGAAGTGAAATGAACTATGGCTGTGAATATTACGAAATCAGAAGGGTGAAGCTAACTCTGTCAAATGACATGAAAAGTCATACTGAAGCTGTGTCTATACACAATTGAAGTATTTTTCATATGAAGGTGACATAAAATCCCAGTACTGGTTTCTGAAGGCAGGTACGACTGGTATCATTTTCTCTGTTTCCTAGTCCAGCTTGCAAGCTTTCATCCGTGTTCCTCCACACTTCACAGCTCATGTGTCATTTTTAATTTAAACCTCACTGTCTAGCAAGCATCACCAAACACCCTCTGGCCCTGAATTAATTGCAAAACTGAAATGGAGTACAAGTCATCAGGATTTTAGTGGATACCTGTAGTGACTACCCCGGCAAGATTTCAGCATGTTAGTCTGTTGCTAATAAGAAAGCATTGTCTTTTCCCTAAGACAGCTACTCTCACCCTCCAGATTTTTTCTAAGCAGTGGAGCTTTTTTCAAGCTTCTTTACATTTGTGGGAGCTGCCTTCTGTAGCAGCAACACAAGAGAAGCTGATATGTTCTAAGAGTATTGTTAAAAAGTGTAAGTGGTATAATTAAGTACCATGAGAGCAGAGCAAACTCGTGGAGAACAAGAACATTAATTCTTGTCGCATTTTTGGGCTTTCACTGTGAAAACCAAAATGGAATAGTGAAGCAAATACGAAGTGAAACAATAAACTAAGTTATCCTAAGTGTGCCAGTCTGAACTGAGACTATTATTTCTGTAACTACAGTCAATTTTTTGCTAATTACAGCTTTCAACAAGCAACTGTGTCATAGTATCTGGAAAGAGCAACTTCTTTCAAAGGTGGAACACCAGTGACTCATAAACAGGCATGTTTAAAGTAGGTCAGTGTTTCATATATACTAATGAATAAAAGACCAGGTATTTGTGGAAAGTTCTTACATAGGTACATGGGCCTACACAAGGAGTTACAGCATTTCTCTGCATAGCAAGTTATGCAATTACATTCCTATAGTTAAAGCCATGAGGTTAAGATGTTGTGGAATTTTTCTGAGCAGCAGTTCCCTGGTGCTGAGGATCTGGACTAGTAGGTGTGCTGTGATGCCTCCCTAGCTCAACGTTAACTGCCTGTATACTTAATTTCTTTGCATATCCAGTCCTGAAGAAGCTTCTCTTTCTTACACTGCATCATTCTGAGACAGCCATTTTCCACAACTGTGCACGCTGGTATCTTCAATTCCTATGTTTTCCCTCCTTAATTATCAGTCCACTAATTTTTACTCTGTCCCACTGTTTTTTTTTGGGTTGACCACCCAGAACAAAACTAGAAGTAAATACTAGAGAACTGGTATGTGATAATTCCTCCATTGTTCCACATCAGTTCTTTTAGAATATACCAACATGCCAATAACAACTACATCCCATTAAGTATTACACAGGGTTTTGGTGATTTTTGTTGGTTTGTTTGTTTGTTTTGGTTTTTTTTTTTTTTAAGAAATACCTATTGTGTCAGAGACATACAGATGATTAAACTGTACCTTTGGAAGGCAAGTGTTTCTTACACTAACACCTGAACTTCTTCTGTCACTGCTTGCTTGATGCACTTTGAACACAACACATGAATTATCAGTATCACACCAATTTACATCAGTTCCCCTGAACAGCCTTCAAGACATCCACTCAAACTCTTCCCTCTCTGTATGTTCCTTGCAACAACACTCTAAATTCTTATCTGCCTACCATTAATAGAACTTACTGCATCAGCTTGCCTTCATTTCTGCTCACCCACTTTTCTTGAAATACCAAGCTAAGGTGACAAAGTTAGCATCAGAACATGAAAATGAAATACACAGATCCTCACCTTCTCTTCCTTCTTGCACATAATGCCAGTAACTTGTATCTACTTCAACCCTTCATTTTAGAACATATATGACTTTTGCAATAACCTTTTTGACACAGGCATAGTGCCCAAGAGAAATTGCTGCAGTCTTTCTCTCTGAGCAAAACACCCTGAGACACTTTGTCTTCACTTACATATCAATACTGCAAAGATTATAGAGAGGGGGAGCGGAATCTCTGCCTCAGTCTCACTTCCAGATGCTTCTATCACTGAATTCCAGACAAGACAAACTATCAATGCTTAATTCTTTTGTTGCTCATATTTTAATTTACTTGCTGCTTCTGGACAGCCAACAAGTGCTGTGTACGTTTTTCTCATTACTTCCAGCAGTTTTTCCGAGTAAGACCATTGCACAGACGAGCTGACAAGACTTGTGTAGACTGGGTACTACAAAACAGAAGGGTATCACTTCGAAAGAACCAATACATACTTTCTCTGAATTCAAGCCTCAGTAGAGACAGTAACAATCTCCTCCTCCTCCTCCTCTTATCTCTGAGATAGCATGTTAAAAAAAGCAATGTCTACAAGGAAAATGTTAAAATACATTAATAGAAAAAATGTCTGACTGAAGGAGGAAGGAATTTTCTGATTTCAAGGCTGTTTTGAATGTTTTCAAACAAAATACCTAGACCTGGAAGCTTGCAGTTCATATTTCTTCAAGTGCAACCACAACAGCCAAAGAGTCATCTGCAGTGGTTTGAATGTATGATAGACTAGATAACAGTACTAAAACAGCTCCTAAGAGATCTTGCCTCACAGTGCATGTGTTTAGCAAGTGTTGGTCTTTCAGCTGGTACAACTAAGAAGCAAGCTATAGGAGATTTGAATAATGTAATGAAAACTCAGTCTTCAGAGACAACCAGCCTTGATAAAAACCAAGTGTGTGTCAGAGAAGACTTCCAGAACCAGACTTTATCACTCCTAAAATAGTCATTGCTAATAATTTGATGCAATTCAAGAGCAAGTTAGTGTGGTTCATAATAAATTCCATCCACTGATCCATTACATTTGTCTGATTATGAAAAAATATTTCATCCATCAAAGTATTTAATCCACCTTTTCCTCCTATAATCATTTTCAAATCTAGGTTCCACACCACAGGCTTTTCAGACATTAAATGATTTTAAAGTTTTTCTTTCTTTTCTGTAGGTTTATGTTATTTTGTTTCATTTTATAATTGCAAAGAAGTTTGAATTGTTTTTTATTGCTCTGTTTCTATTCTTTAATACAATAAATTAATTCCTGTCTACAATAACTCTGAGAAAAGTATCAAATATATAAAATTAATTCAGGGAAAAAAAAGGTAGTAATTGAAAATAGATTAAATTCTGATATATTATTTCTGGTTATACTTAAAACTTTTTCTGTTTTTAGCCATTTCACAAGGATAGCGTTCTTAAATGCAAGTATAACTCCACCCTGTGTTCCAATGAGGGGATGAAAACCAAGCCACATCTAACAATACTCACATCAAAACTGGAATTCATACAATTACCTTCCGAATGTTAAAAATATCAATTGCAAAGTTTAAAAAAACTGACAAAAATGCTGGGCCTTTTTCCTACATTAAAAACAAAAACAACAAACCCAAATCTTAAATTCCAGTTTTATTTCATCTTATCTTCAGACTACTGGCACGTGCTTCAAGTAAACCAATACAGAAAGGGGGAAAAATACATGGAATTACTCCACCATTCCATTTGGGCTAGCTAAGTTACGGCTTGACGTGGCATCCCAGTAGACTGGGATCAGGGTTATCTCCATGAGGATTCTTGATAGCCAGAGTGTAAACAACCTCAGACTAAATTGTCCACAGAAGATTTGGCAATAGGAAGGAATGCAATTTACTGTCTGTAAAATCATACAGTTTTACTTGTAAATCTGTCAGTGATTAACCATCTGAACAGAAAATCACGTTGTTTATTATCAGTTTTTCTCAGAGTGATCACTGACAGAAAGTAGCACTATTTTGTTTTACATTTCAAATAATAAGAATCTACGGACCGTTTAAAAGTTACATTTTTCCCTCTGTGGAAATTTGCATGAACAATGCATGCAGATTTAAGCAAAAAAAGGAGAACTATAATGAGCGATACTGCAAGTAGAATGACTTTTATTCTTGGAAATTTATACAGATCACATTGAAATGTGAGGGAACTAAGACATACAGTAGTGTGGATGTGTTATTTCTTAATTTTTCAGATCTGAAAAGTATTATTAAGACTTTCAATGTTCAACATAAAGCACAGCTACAACAATACCCTATGCCATGACTCATAAAGACATAAAAAACAATCCAGTCTTTACCATGATATGTTAAACAGCTGTCAGCTATCCAAAGTCAGAATTTTCTCCATAGTTTTCTGAAGTATTTGAACCTTTTTGAGTTTATCAGAGAAGTACCACATGAGAATACACTCTCAAAACCACAGAGATTTTTACGACCCACTACCAAAGGAATGTGCAAAGCATAGTGAAAAAGAAATAAGAGGCTCTCTTGATGTCTGTGAAGTAAACAATGAGGTAACACACAAACAATACTGCTGTGAGATACAAGTTATTAACCCTACTGTATTGACTTCCTGAGCGTGGAACAATTTGCTTAACATGTGAAAGATAATTTGGATAACAATGTGTCCTTTATGGGATAGGCTGGAAGTTAAATGGATGGGAAAAATGGAGTTTTGGGTTTTCATTTATTTCAGTTTCATTTTGACTGTTTTCCTCTTGATGCAGTACTGGCAGCCACCAATGGTTCTTGAAAAAAATTATTAAGTTAAGACATGATGGTGGGCCAGTGTGCAAGACAGAACCTGCAATTCCTTTTGCCAGTTGCCTTTTATTAGCAAAAGCATTATCCCCGCCCTTTAAAAAAGCTGGATAAGCTAATTCATCTCCAGCTAGTCAAATACCACAGGTCTCACTTTCTTAAGAACAAAAAGGCTTTACCCTCTCAAAATTTTCTTCCAGAATAAGAGAAACAAACAAGAAAAATAGGTTTCTTTTGTATTAAAAAAATTCTTATAAGATTGGCCTGTTTTAGATAACATAAACCAACTTTAAAGAATTTAAGCATACTAAAACAGAATATATGTATTCTGTAATCCACCCCCAGAACATATATTAGCTTATATTGAAATATTGAGGGCATAAACATAGCATATTTCATTTAAGAGAAAAACAGGTCAAAGTTCCCAAATAAAGACAAATTCTTATATGTAGGGCAAAAATTGAGACCTGTCTCATCAGAAGCTAACTACTGCCTGCTTCAGTGTAGTAGCAGGTCATGGCCCCTCTCTGTTTGACAATGGGACTTTGTGAATGGATTCAACTCAGCAAACTGGATCCTACAGTTACTTATGCTCTTTCTTTAAGAGTTCAAAGATAGCCCAGACTGCATTCAGAAACAGTTAACAACAGCAGGCATGAACTACACATGATGAGCAGTGAAAGTGTTGAATACTCTAGGAGTTTACTAGCCTAAATAATAAATCAGCTAAATCCTGAGGTTATACATTTTATCCAGGTTCCTTAGTGTACTGAAGTTGGACTTTGAAAAAGTGGTGTAGGCAAATATAACATTTTAAAACAGAAATAATGGAAATGATTGATGGTAAGCTTAGAAAAAGTTTTTCTGAGGAAACAGGATTTATTAGCTTTTCATTTTTGTGAGCATAGTCTTACTTGAACAAAGCAACACATAAAAATCTCCAGTACTAAGTATCTCCCTATATTTTAAAAATCAGTAGGAGAAAATCCAAACGGCACACTTACTAATGGAAACTAAAAAAAAAAAAAAAATCTAAATAGCAACATATAAATTGATAAAACATATTCTGTGAGAACATTGTTAAAATTGACTTGGAATTATCCTACTAGAATTTCATGCAGTCTGTTAATGCATCATCATTATGGTTTGCATCAACTTTGGGTTTACAAATCAGTTCAGCTGGTACAAGAAATACAGCCAAACTCAGCTGTATAATATTCAATTATATGCTTACCATGAACCAGCTTTGCTTTCAGGACTGTGCTGACTGCATTTAAGTGTATGTCTGCTCTTTGCAAAAGAGAATGGAAAAGGCCTGAAGAGTCTTGCCAAAAGAGAGGAGAGGGCAATTTCAGTAGGCAAATAATGATTTTGTTGAATATACCTTACGAAGTGACCAACTGAGGCACTTGCCTGATAAAGCAGGTTTCTGCAAGGTCTGAGGTCAGCAGTCTCTGAGGCACATTTTTTCCTAAAGAGAAAGAAAAAAAGAAGAAAAAAGAAAGTAGATATTCTACTTTTGCTGATGGAATCATGCTTTGCAAGTTAAAAGTAATGCAGATGCAAACTCCAGATGCAAGACTGTGAGACAAAATAATCCAAGATTAATATACCATTCTACTGGGAAAACAAAATGTCTCCAACACTTTTTTCTCCTGAGCCCAAAACCATGTGGATGGCTAGAAGCAAAACAACAAATTCAACGGCCTGTTTAGCATTACTATTCTGAATATCTGCCTGGGTGATGTATGACCTGTGTAAAACAATTCCCAACAAAGTCTTCCACCACTTCATAAGGCTAAAACATACTGAAAGGTATAGCGTTCTAAACAAACTAGAGGGTGGAAGTGAATTCACATGCAGATAGGAGCATGACAAAGAGCCTGCTAATGCCTTCAGCTTGGATACCTAACTTTCCTGGTCAGACAGGAAAAAAAAAGAAAATATTGTCACTTCATTATAATAATGTTTACTGGAATATGGTAATACTTTGGCTAAGCATGAAGAGGCTTCAGATCTTTTTTAGGAGAAGTGCCCAAGAATTCCTTACTGTAGAAAGCACTACTTCCATTTACAACCTCATATCTAAAATAGATAGCAAGGCAAAAAACCCATTACTGTATTTGTTTGCGTCAACAAAATACAAGCTACACCTCGTGGCAACAAGCAAAGCAGAGTGGGAAATGAGACATAGAGGAAGATATGGCAGAAAACCTTAAACAATGCAATATACCTGTGAAAGCATTGTTTATCAAAAGTACCAAGCATATTGTTTAAAGCACACATTAAAACTTGGAATGGAAGGTTGGTAGTTGTGCAGTTTCCTAAGACTTTTAAACTCATTCTCAAACTGAAAGCTACCTTAAAATGAAGACAGATTTGATTTATAACTTATACAGCAAGTTATACAAAGAGATCAGTGAAGAAGTACTTTCCTGGGAAAACCTGAACATTTTAATAGTTTCTATAATACTCTTTAGCTCAAAAGGAGCTGACATAAAAGGAGCACTCAGATTTTGTCCATGCTACTAATTTATTAAACGGAAGAACTCTGAGAAAATGGGGAAAAAAGTGACTGTTTCCGCATCTGTGACCCCTCCTGTTTATTCAACTCTCCACGGTTATCAGTGCCCTGTGCCTGCTGCTCCATGTCGCTGCATGTCAGGCCCGTTGTTAACTGATAGGGAACTGCAGAACTTATCACGATGCCTCACACTCTCATTGCAAACTTCAAATAAACCAAAATCGAACACACTACTGAGAAAGAGTTACTTAAACTCCTCAGGTGACCCCTTTGCAGCATGATGGAGAGCTCCTCTGGCTGGGGCACAGTGAGGATGTGGGGGCACTCTGGCCACAGACAGACTCCTTGTCTTTGAGATAAAAAAATAATTTAATCACCTCAAGAATCACAAAGAACCAATTAGGCTGGAAAAGACCACTGAGATCATCAAGACCAATCTAAGACTGAACACCACCCTGTCAACCACACCATGACACCAAGTGACATTTCCTTAAGCACCCCTTGGGATGGTGATTCCACCACCTCCCTGGGAAAGCCCATTCCAATATCTAACCACCTTCCTAGCCACCACTTGCAGCTAGAGTAACTTATAGAATCATAGAATGCTGAGAGATTGGAAAGGGCCTTAAAGATCATCCAGTCCCAACATCCCCATGTCATGGACAGGGACATCTCTCACTAGACCAGGTTGCTCAAGGCTTATCAAAACTGGTTTTGAATAGTGCCAGGGTTGGGGCATTCACAACCTCCTTGGACAACTTATTCCAGCATTGCAACCCCCTTGACAGTAAAAAATTCCTTCCTGCTATCTAGACTAAATTTCCCTCGTTAAGTTTGAACCCATTACTCTTTGTCACTGCATCTCCTAACGAAGAGTGTCTCTCTGGGTTCCCTGCAGACCCCATTCAGACACTGGTAGGTTGCCTGTTCATTAAATTTACTACAGCAGAGCTTTGTTGAAAAGAAGCTAACGTCGTGGTCTTCTCCCAAAACAGAGGAAAACGTCAAGGGTGCTCCACACACAAGCCAAGCCACACTAGATATTGAGACTGTCATACGTCTGTGGGTTCAGGGTCATTTCCTACTCCAAAAGGAGGAAAACCTTGTAGGAGCTGCTCCTTTCACTAACAGGAGAACGTCTGTGGGTAAAACGTCATTTTCTACTCCAAAAAGAGAGAAAAAACCTTGTAGGGGCCACTCCATCCAGAAGCCAAGCCACACTACACACCAACATTGATAACGCCTCTGGTGCACCATCCTCACAAGGCCACGATCCCAGTCCTGCTGGGCACTCTCCCAACCAGCTCCTCCGCGCCGAGACACACACACACACACAGAGCCGGGGGAAGGGCTGGCAGACCCCTCCTCCCCGCAGCCCTCCGGGGCCTCGGCGGCGTAGGAGGTGCCTCGGCGGGCCTGCACCGGAGGGGCCCGCGTCTCCCTCCCCCTCCCCAGCCCCCCCGGCCGGCTGTGAGG
>VZRO01000259.1:309-89509 GCA_013397915.1 Daphoenositta chrysoptera | reverse complement strand
TTGTTTGTGCCGTATCTTGGCGCTCCGCGGGTGGCCGGGCCGCGCCGTGCTGCGCCTCCGCGCTGCCCCTGCAGCGGGGGAACAAAGGGCCGGGGGCCGGCGCGGGAGCGCCCCCAGGTGCGCCGGGCTGGGCGGGCGAGCGGCAGGCCGTGGCTCTGGTCCTTGTCCCTCTGTGCCGTCGGTATCTCAGTGCCCCGCTGTTCGCCCCCGACCGCCGCTCTCTGAGCAGCAAGGCCGCCTTTCTGACCAGAAATTTGCATTTCCGCCTGTTCGTTTTTGTCTGTTTTCAAGCAGTGCTTGAGTCTCGAGAGACAGAATTCACCGATGAGGTCGAGGATGTTACAGTATCAACCTAAGAGGTGATATTTTTATCCTTGGAGGTGTTCGAGGCCAGGTTGGATGGGGCTCTGAGCAACCTGGTCTAGCTGAAGGTGTCCCTGCCCATGGCAGGGGGATTGGAACCAGATGATCTTCAAGGTTCTTTTCCAGCCCAAATCATTATACGATTCTATGATCTTTTGATAACAATTAATTTATACCACTTTAATGCTTGCAGTTTGTTCCAAAAATGTGTTTAGGTTATGCTGTCACTGAAAGAGCAGCCAAAATGTAGTGGATGTTAAACCTCGGTTTGGAGCTACTCTGTAGTCTGAGCAATGACTGTAACACAGACGTGGAGCTTGTGTTTGCGTAGTAGCTGAGTTATTGGTCGGTTGTTTCAAACCACTGGATTTTAGTTTGGGGTTTTTTCCCCCTCTGTACACAAAATTGCAGAGTAAATACCTAGAATATGAAACTCTGCAATAGAGCTGATTGTTGAATAGAGATGGAAGTTTTTAGACATTTTTTCTATGAGAGGCCAGAGCTAACTGAAGCTCTGATGGTGACAAGTAAGTTCCTGGGGAATAACAGTTTAGATTTCTTAATGAAAGTCAAAAAGGATAAGCAAGGGAAATGAATTTATTGTTAGAGGTGAGCAAGTGGCCTGGAAAGTACAGAAGGCAATGATATTGGGGAAGAGGTTTTTGGGGAAGTGCTTCATGTAGGTCTGGAATAAGTCACCCAGTTTGTCTTTCCTTCACATTCCTGCCAACTTTCCCATCTTTGTTATGGTTGGCCACTTGTCTTGCTTTTGGCTTTCCATGCTTTCTGCTTTAGGTATGGAGAATGAAAAGTCCCAATATGAGGAAGTCAATGCGTGTTAATACTGGCAAAGTAAAGCTGGGTGAGAGACTCAGTCTTTATAATCTGCAGTCCTGAAGCTGTACCTATCCAGTGGAGCCTGGTCCTGTCTGTAGTAATGGTCCACAGGTCCCTTTACACTTACTCACCTTTCCACCCCCTCAAGTATTGAGCTAAGGAAGAGACTAGCTGCATCTTTTTTGGTTAGCAGAAATAGTAAATCCTCTTAAACAGCATTCAATTGGGTCAACTTGATTCTGAGATGAATGTATGAAGTTATGGGTTATTTTTACAGTTTCATCATTTATGTGTGAATGAAGCTTTGAAACAGACTCAGTAAAAAAATGAAGAAAGGTGACTTCAGTTTATTCCAGGATACATGAAACTTGCAGAAGAGGCAATTAAGTTTCTTCCTCAGTGAAACTTACTGTCTGTAAAGAAGATGCTTTTTTTGTTTGGCTTTCTCTCAAGTCCCATAATGATTCTTGGGAAACCGTTCATTTAGATAGGAGGGTAGAGCTGTCTTAATAACAGTTTATGCACATCTGGGAAGGCCAGTCATTTCCCATTATGCCAGAGAAGCTGGCTGCTCATTAGAACAGGTTTAACCTCCCAGGTTGCTTGCTTAACATTAATACAGAAGTACTTAAACTGGTTTGTCTGTGTTTTGAATAGATAAGGCTTTCTGCAAGTCTCAGAACCTGTTCAGCCTAAACTGAATGTTTGCTCAGATGGATATAGGGTGAGAAGAAAGTGCTCCTCCCTCCTCCAGCTCGTGATTTTAATGAAGGAGAATATTGCTTAGGCTTTTTACCTTGCATGCCTGTGGTTTTTGTTCTGCTATGTTTAAGCTGGAGCAAGCTGCTTACCTCTGAATATGTTTTGATTTATTTTTTAATATTTTGTCAATACCCAATTTTGTTAGGCTTTAGCTTGGGGTGTAATTGTTTATTTTTCACCTCTCTGGCAGTGTCATCAAATGGGTTCCTAAATAATTTTTGTTAACGATTTTAAACAGCTGGGTGAGCTTTGACTTCCTACCACTTTAGGAGGTGACCATGATATTATTTTGAGACAGCCACAGCAGTGGCAACTTGAGCAAAACTAAACGCCTGGAGGCCAAGTATCAGCTTCTCAAAATTGATATTTGCACTTAAGCAGTGTTTGCAACCTACTGTAATTGTAGAACTATTGCTCTACCAAAAATCTCCTACAAACCTTTTCTGAGATTAACCTACTCAGTATGGAATTGTTACCTAAGATGCACTGCAGCCAAGGCAGTTTAGAAAAAAGTGGCTGTGAGGTATACCTGCAGTGATACTAAAGTTGTTTCGATGTATCTAACAAGAGAGTGACAACATCTTTTTCTGTTTAAACGTTAAGACTGGTTCGCATAGGAACACGTGGGTTTTTGGTGTTTAGTTTGGGGTGTTTTGTGTGTGAGGTGTCAGGAGTGCTCTCAACTCAGATACATAGCTGAGGCATTTCATAAAACATGGAGAGCTGTCGAACGTGCCTGTGCCAGTTACACTTCAATATGTCTGAAATCATTGTGATGGCTATAGGCTTTTGCTATGTAACCTGGGAAGTTTTCTTTTTTAGCACAGAACTAACATATGATACTGAAAAGATTGCTTAGCACTGATATGTAAACAGGAGGACTCCTCATAGAGGTTGCTGCTGAGTGGTTGTAAGTAGTAAGTTGATGTGGAGATGTCATGAACTTTCTTTCGTTATGATAAATATGTCTTACTTTTAGTATGTGCTCTCTCCACCAAGATGCATCTTGCCTGTTTTCGCTCTTTTCCAACCCTCAAGGCCAAATAAAGTTTCTGTTAAAAATTCTGTGATAAGTGAGAACTTCCTAAACACTGCAAGGCTCCTGTTTCAATATCCTCCATTTCACAAGCGTTTTGGTCATCTATGCAGTATGAGTCCTTTGACCTTTCTCCCTTTTTGGCTGAAAAATCTCCTCAGTACAGCGCGTCTTCTGTGTCGTGGCCTATCCCCAACTGTAAGGATTTGTCTGTGGTAGAATGAAATATAGAGACCATGTGACCAACTGCTGAAATAGATTTTGATTCCTCAAGAAGGCTGCTTGCAAATGCTTGGTAGGCACTCTTCAAAGAGAAATTGCTGGAATTTATTGGGGAGGCTGTTTTTTCCTACTGTCCAGTTATGGTTTTTTTTAGATTATGCTATTCTCAATCCTTGTGCATTTGCATTTTTAAATACTCTTCCGGTTTCTTGTAGCTGCCAAGATTGGAGGCAACTTGCTCTGCCTGTTTAAGTTGTTTCTTCTTCCAATCCTTGGCCACTGACCACAAAGTTGTGGAGTTTCATTTTCTTCTGATAATATAATTGCATCAGCATGTCTTACCTCTTGAAAAAAGCATCATGTTTCAGGAGTGGTTGATTGTGCTGATGACGACGATGACAGTGAATCAAGAAAACTATTCTGTTTTAATACTATATGTTGCTGTTCAGAGGGCAAAAAACTTGAGCTTGTCAGCAATCACGGCATATGACTTGAGGAACCTGGCAGGTCACAGCCCCTGTAACTAATGTGAAAGACCGCTAGGCTGAGCAACCTTTTCTTGTATTTATGAGCTATCACTAAGATAGTACAGAATTTGTTGCTCCACCTTTGAAAGGGATAGTTGTCTCTGACTGTGATATTCTGAGTGTAACATTCACCGTGTTTGAAGGAGCTGGAGTGTCTAGCACCATTATTAGGTAACGGGTTTTTTATCATGTTGGTGAGAGGTCAAGCAGAAACAGGAACTTCTCTTCAACATTATATTGAAGAGCAAGTTATAGTAGGCTGATCACATAGGAGTACGATAATTAAAGGTAATAGGGTACAGTTTGTATGTGTTCCTTGCCATCCCCCCATCTTTTAAGTCAACCTGAGAAAGGAAGGCTGAACGCAGAATTTGGAGGTGCAGGCAGTATTCATCATGTGTGCACTTTGACACTGTTAGATTTTCATTCTTAGGGACCTTGGCCTGAATTCTGGGGATTTTTTTCTATTCTCTCCTTTCTGAAGAGCTGTTCTATACAGTGTACATTTATAGCAGTTCTCTAAAGAATAAAACGTTTAGATATGATTTAGTATGTGCTCCGTTTCAGCTGCCAATTCTGCCCCCTCATTTTTTGGTGAGGGGTTGCGAGATGTTGCTTGGAGAAGAAACAGACCTTGCTGCTAGGATCTGTGAACCTTAGAGAGTGTAAAGGAAACAACTTTTCTGTTATGTTGTTAATCTCAAAGTGGGAGGTGTGGAGAGAAACCTGTTTCTATCTTCTCTGAAATACTTAAACACAGATGTTTCAAAGAGATTAAGTCAAACTGAATTTTGCACAATTGTCTGTCTTAATTGTGACATTTTGGGGCTTGTAAACTTGGAGATAATATGACATTCTGTTCTTCCTGGACCATTAGAAATCCTTGCTGCAATGTGTTTGACTTTTGTAGAGCAATTGCAGACATTCAAGTTGAGCCGTGGGCCTCTCCTCTCTCCTCTGCTACACAATTGTGCTTGCTGCTCTCTGCTTTCTTGGTTGACTCTTTATTGTAGTCGTTTCGAAAGGTCGCTGCCTAAATTTGGTTTGTTAAGTGCGCCCAACTTCAGAGCCTAAGTCTGGGGCTGTTTAATCAATGTAATTTGCAAGTCCTAGTGATTAATTAAAAAAAACCCCAAACAACAGCGAGGTTATTTGCCACATGGCAACACTAGCACAAGGTTAAGGCAGGAATGCATGGTTGGAAGTGAGGGAATGAGAGTAGTAGTGTCCTTGTGGCTTTTGTTGCCAACAGTCTGGCAGGTCCTGCCACACAGGGAAGGGAGAGGGATTAACTCTTTCCCTTAACTACCGGTAGTGGTTCCTGCCACACAGGGAAGGGAGAGGGATTAACTCTTTCCCTTAACTACCGGTAGTGGTTTACTGCCCTGCACATTATGCTTGTATTGTTTTTCTGCCTGCCTTTGCCATACGTGACTTAAGTCATTCCCGTGAGTTCCTTAGTACTGCTCATTCAGGGCGGAGAACAAAGAGCATGAAAATGAGGAGAAGGGTTTCGGTGAAGGGAAAAGCTCTCTAAGGTTAAGGGCGGGGGAGTCCAGCCAGCACTCCACTCCTGCCTGTGGCAGGCAGAAGCTTCTGAATGAATACAAAGCTGGAGTTGTGTTTCAGTGGACTAGCTGGGGCCACAAAGGGATGGGAGCTTTTCAAAGGGGACACACAGGAAATGTTTTTGAAGTGGTGCAGGTAGTGGAGCAATATTGCACAAGAAGATGTATTGTAAATCTGATGATAATGTGCTTTAGCCCTGGAAGTCCTAGGGCTCTTTCATGCCATTTAGCTGCAAGCTTCTTTGCAAAAGTGTGTAATACTGGAAGTGTAGTTCTTTGTGTCCTCTGTGGAACTCCCATTTGAAGCTAAGTCTCTCAAGGTAGCTAAGTTAGGATACTTAAGCAACAAATGCTTATTTAACCCCACATGATTTATATTTTGGGCACAATAGATCAGGGAAATGAGCACCTGTAATTTATTCATTGCAGTGTTGCAAATTACTAAATGAGTTACAGCCTTTCTACATTTCAGGATTATGTAAGATAAATCTCTGAGTGAACTTGTTTGCCATGGCAGCAAGGTATCCATAGTTTCACTTCAGTGTAGAAATAAGTAGAAATAAGTGTGTAACTAACTGCAACAGAATTTATGTGTGGTTTTTTGTTTGTTTCTTATTTTATTTTTTGTGTGTGGGTTTGGTTTTATTAATTGTGCTGCCCCTTTTGTGGCTAGACAAAGACAGCATGACTTGATCACTCTGGCAGGGTTAATGATTTTGTTTTATGGACAGTGTCAAAAGATGGCTGCCTGTGGCTCCTGTCTTTTTATTAAGGAATCATGGAATTTGGTCAGCCTCTGAAAAATCTTGTTCTGCACAGAATTCCCTGAAGTTCAGGAAATTGTTTGTTGAAATATAAACAAGGAAAAGGAGAAGACTTGAATTGCAACATATCCTAACTTTAGTGGTGTGCTATACATCTGTGTTACCAGTTGTAGAATCTGTTAAGTCTGAAGTTTCTTAACCTGGTGAAAACTTAGTGCCAGCTTCCTCTTAATCCTATATTTTAGCTGCTAAATCTTTCTTACACATGTGATCCTGTGAAAGCCTGTGCTTCCACACTGATCAGAAAGTTTGTGCAGATGATATTTCAGAAGAGCTTAGTGTTCTTGGATTCATCTTCTGTGCCCTCAGGGAAGAGAGCTCTTTCTTTCACCTCTCAATAGAGACAATATTTCTCATCTGAATTGTAGCTGCAAAGGTTGGAATTATAGGTGTTATTCTTCTTCTGTGTTTTGCAAGAGGAAAGCTATCATGTATTTTCACTTCTTGCTGTTTTGTTCGTATTTATTTTTTGTTCTGTTTGCTTTTTGTTTGGTTTTTTTGTTGTTGTTGTTTAAGTAATATTAGAAATATGTATAAATTTGGAAAGTTTCTCTGGCTAGCCACTAGCCAAGAAGTTAATTGACATAAGTTGGCCCTGTACTCTCACATAGATGCTATGTCTTGCATCCTGTTCTTTATTTTAGTATGGATCGATTTGGGCACATTTGCCTGATGTTGTTCAGGTTTCTAGTAGCCTCGCCATCTTCATTCAGAATAAAAAGAATTTCACTTTTTTGTTCCTTGAGCACTGTTCTGCTATTTGTATTGAACATCTGCTTTTACAGAAAACTTTCATTATCTTCCTTTGGTGAAACTTCATGTGTCCAAATTCTATGGGCTGGATTATCATCTAGGCTTCTGTGAGTCTGAGTACTGAAGGTAGAAGATACCCTCTTTCTGTGTTTAATATGACATCATTATAAGTGTGTTGTTTTGTACTTCTGGGTAGTAGAGATGGAAATTTTTGCACTCTGATTAACAGAGGAAGCTGCTGGTTCCTGGAAAACCTACCAGGATTTGTGGTTTGGGTTGGGTTTTTTTTTTTTCCTCTTAAGAAGATATTTCTAGTCTTAAAAGGCACTTTTGAAGCTTGCTAAAATTCATTGGTGCTTGGGGGAATGTGAATGTATGTATCCTATAAACGTGGGTGCATTGATTTATTGTTTGGCAATTTTGCTTTTTATTAGCAGCTTGTATTTTGAGAAGAGAAAGCATTGACTGGTAAATACTTTTAAATAAAACATGAAATAGGTGAAGGCTTGGAAAGAACTGTTGGTGGTGTTGTTTTAGGCCTTCCTATTATATTTTCATTTTATCTTCATTGCAAATGCTGTTTAGAATTCTTTTTCATCTGTTGGCTCATCTGGCTTTCAGATGAAAACAGGAATACATTCATTTTCACCACAGGCGTTGGTAGGTTAGCTTGTCTTCTCATTAAGGTTTCTGAAATGGTTAAACCAAAAAACATTCAGACTTGAGACTCTGTTCATTGTATCGTAATAATTTGTCATACCTGAACACTTCAGTTAGCAGCAATTTAGTCGCAATGCCAAGACAGTGCAGTAGTAACTGGTTTATGCTGTTGTGGCTCTCTCATCTCTTAACTCCTTTAGTAAGTAAGCTTTAGTTGAGGTGTATCTTCTGATTTCTGCACTGTTTCTTCAAAGGAAATATTTAATATTTTAAAAAATACGATTTTGAAGAATATATTTTGATTGATTTCATGGCTTTGACCTATTCAGATATTTGGGTTAAACACAATATACATAAAATGAGAGGGAAATGAATAAAAAATTAATATTCAAGTCCTTCCCCAGAAGAATCCCAACCCTGACCAGTCATGTAAAAACCTTGTAATTTCATTGTTGGGCTAATTGAGTGCCTAACGTTACAGCTGGATTGCAAAGAAACTTTTGAGATTTTAGTAATGAAAATCTGACAACCTAAAAATTAGTGGAAACATTCACAAATTCAAATATTGGAATAAAACTGCTGCTTTTTAGAGAATCTGTTTCACCATTGTTTGTTTCCTGCAGTCTGCTGTTGTCTTGGAAAGCATGAGAAAACAGCTTATGCCATGACTGCAGGCAGAAGATAGCAGTGCTACCAACTGTGAGGAGAAAAATGGGTGAAGAAATCTTAAGGATATCCAAAAGCACAGAATCTGCTTTTAGGATGGGAATCCACTTCTAATTTGAAAGATCTGACTCAATACAAGAATTTTACATCTGAGGAAGAACAACTGTGTGTATCACGTAATTACCTCACCATTGTGAAAAGAATTGATATTCTGGTTTCCTCCAGGCATTGAAGCTGAGTAAATGTTGTTTTAGTGAGATTCTTGCAGATCTTATAGGTAATAAAGGATTAATGTGCAAGGACAGAACTGTTCAACCCGCCGTAATCTTCTCTGCCTGTGTTCTCTTTCTATCCAACCCAGTGAGGCTGGTTCCTTTCTTGTCTCCTTTCACAGCCGCTTCTCCCTGTCTTGTCTGTGTGATTTATTTCTTCTCTAGTGGCACAGTATTGTTCTAGGCTCTACATGGCAGCTAGCTGTAAGCTTGCATATTCAGTTCCAAAAATATGGAAAAATAATTCTGAAGTGGTGGTGTCATGGTTTAACCCTTGCTGGGAATTAAGGATCACACAACTGCTCACTCATTTTCCCCTGATTCACTTGCCAGTGGGAAGAAGAATGGGAAAGAAAAGGTAAACCTTTCAGGTTGATGTACGAAAAATTTAATAATTGAAACAAAGTAACAACAATAATAGTAATAATAAGCTAGAAATAACATAAAATAGTACTAATAATTAATATAGTACTAAATATGCTAATAACAACAGTACTAATAATTGTAATGATAAGGAGAGGGAAAGAGAGTGGCAAAACCTGACAAAAACAAACAGGTTGGTCAGAATCTCTGGACTGATGCTCAATTTGTCCCCCAGCAGCGAATGAAGAGTGCTTTGCTCAGATAAATTGGAAACTGGATGTTACTGTTTGTTGTGTTTGTGCTTAAGGTAACCAGTCACACAGTGTTCAATCTGCTAAGAACCACTAATAACTATTTCAGGTATTAATGCAAAAGAATACTTAAAAGGTTTATTATGTAACTGCATCAGTAATAAAAACCAAGCTGTGTATATAATTACTGTGCAAGAGCAAGTCTTTCATTATCCCTTAGTGTTGAGAAGGGAAAGGTCATTGAGGCTTTTTTTTGTCTTTGAGGTGGAATTGGTTTGCGTTGTTTTGTTTTTTACTTTTTTTTTCCCATCAAGTTTCATGGTATGCTGGATTACCCATCACATTTTTATCCGGGTTTTCACCTACTGCCTTTGGCAACTGAGTGTTTGTCTAGTTAACTGACCTTCATATCAGAAGTGTTTTTCATGAAATACATTTTTGCATCGTATCCCTAGTAGCTAACAAATCCTCTCTAGCCATGTATGTAATCAGGAACTGTAACTCAAATTTTCTAAGCTTTTGTCTTCCTGAAGCGATTATTTAGTCCCCAGTGATAGCCTCCTTTGCATTGTAACAGTCACCTGTTAATCCTTATTTTAAGGTTTGTATAAAAATTGACTGTTCATGTCCATGTGGATCGGAGATCTGGATTAATATTTAGTAAAATTAAAGCACCCTTTTCTTTCATTGCATGATAGTTGATGGAAGGTGTGAAGGCCTACTAGACCTAGTGATTGAGCCAAGTGGCTGGGGTTTTTTACTTTACCCCTTTTTTTTCCCCAGACTCTTGTGTGATAGGATCATAGAATAGTTTGTGTTGTAAGGGACCTTCACAGGTCAAGTAGTCCAACCCCCCCGCTTTGGGTAGTGACATCTTCAACTAGATCAGATCCAACCTCACTGGGGATTGGGCATCTATCACTTCTCTGGGCAACCTGTTCCGGTGTTTCACCACCCTCATCATAGAATAATTCTTCCTTATATCTAGTCTGAATCTATGCTCTTTCAATTTAAAACTTTACCGCATTTCCAGTTGCTACAGGTGCTATTGAAAAGTATGTTCCCATCTTCCCTTTAACTACAGTTAAAGGCCACTGTGACATCTCCCTGAAGCCTTCTCTTTACAGGCTGAACAACCCCATCTCTCCTAGCCTTTCCTCGTAGGAAGAACATCCGCTCATGATTTTTGTGGCCCTACTCAGGACCTGCTGCAACAGGTCCATGTCTTCCTTGTGCTAAGGACCCTAGAGCTGCACAGAGTACTGGGAGGTGTGGGTTCTCATGAGAGAGGAGTAGAGGGGGAAAATCGCCTCCCTTAACCTGCTGTCTGTGCAGGTTTCTGACTCAGGTTCAGCCTCTCACCCTGCAGCACCCCCAGCTCCTTCTCGGCAGGGCTGCTCTCGATCTGTTCATTCCCCAGCCTGTGTTGATAGCGGGGGTTGCCCCAACCCAGATGCAACACTTGGCCTTGAACTTCATGAGATTCATGTGTGCCCACAGACATGACGTACAGGCTCCATACACTGGTTCAAGAACTGGGGACAAAATCCCAAGAATCGTAACAGCAAACAGGAATTAATTTTCAGTCTTGTGGAACTAAAGATGAGAGCTGCATTGCAAGCACTCAAGAAGTAGGAGCAGAGGAGCAGTTCCTGCAGGAAGAGAGAGAAGTTTTCCCGAAGGAGACACATCACAATGCACAGGAAGAGCACTGTTTTAACAGCTGTTACTGAATAGCTGTTTAGAGGCACGCACACACAAATTTGCTCCTTTGTCTCCATAGCTGGACTCTGTGTATGCATTGCCACATTCCTAACATTTTCTCCCTTCTGGAAAACGAACTCCACTTTCGTAGAGGGGTTTAGGATATTGTAGAACTGAGAATGGTCTAGGAGTTTACTTTGATGCAAATTTGAAAAGCTATTTTGTGTAAGGTTTTTTGAAGAAAATTTGTTACTTTCATATCTCTGAAGGATAATTGCTGAAGGATATGAAAAGGATATAGTTCATTATTTTTAAAGATTTGTATAAATGTTCTGCAACATAAATTTGACACAGTTGAAATATAAAAGCAAAGACATTTATTATAAAATTTAAATGTGAAGATAAAAGTCACATTACTTTAAGTCTTTCTTTCTGTTCTTTGACGTCTAACTATGAAAAACATTATTTTCCTTGATGGCTGTCTTGCATGTGTATCTATGGGAGGAAGAAATAATTCAGATAGGTTATCTGAAACTTAATGACACTTTCAACCTTTTTTTCTATGTAAAGTGTTGGGGAAGTATGTTGATAAAATGTGCATCTTGTTTTTCTGTGTTTTGGAAATAGTCTTAGTCATCTTTCTTTAACGATTAGTGTAGTGATATCATCTACATATGCTTTTATTTAGTCAAAGAGGTGTTTCGTATATCAAGTTACAACATAAATCTAAAAACCCCTGATCAGTTTGCACTCTGAAGACCTTAATAATGTTGCTGTTGCTTATTTGAAAAGAAATTTAACATTGTCTTTTTCTGAAAAAACGTAATAGTAGTAGTTCTTAAGTGATTTTTTGATTTGGCTATTGTCAAGCCAAGTGATTTCAATTTTCATTAGTTAAAGGTATAATATGCAAAATTAGAAAAGTTTTCATTGTCTGTGCTTGATAATTTTATCTTTCTAGGATCTTGAGCTTTTTCAAGCATGAGCATCCATGGTGTCACTGCAGCCCTTTTTTTTTTAGCTGTAAAGTATTATTTCTTGTTTAATATGTTGCTGAGCTGGGGGCTCAGGAATCGTCTCTGTATTCCTTCAGCAGTGTTGCCACAATTCAGAGACTACTGGTAAATTCAGTTTTCTGGCAAAATAGCAAATCAATGTTATATCCTGTTATGTTGTGTTTTCATGTGTGGGTTTTTTTCCTCACCTACCCACTCCAATTTGCACCTAGTGTCCTGACAATCTATGATGGCTTCTGGATTTTCTGGAGAAGAAGCTGTGGTTTGTTGTTTTTTTTTTTAAGTAGCTCAGACCATGCTGTAAGAAAATCTGAATCAGAAGTGCAGAGGTCACTTCTGTCTGTTTTATATGCCACTCAGTAATTTATTAATGTACTTTTGGAACATGGACATCATTGACTGGTCACAGTTGAATTTGATCAGGAAACACACTTTGAGAGCTCAATTTTTATCAGTTTTGATCTTCATGGATATCATTACTTTTTTTTTTTTCTCCAGAATGAAGGAAAAAAAGGAAAATTCACCTAGGTGCCTGTACTCCAAATTAATGTTAAATGGCATTGCTTGAGTGCTTACATGACCTAGAGTGCTTATACCTATTCCAAAGGCATAAGGAGAATCTGGCTATTGTGCACTTGTCCTTTTGAGAGCCTTCTTGTCAGAAAAGTACCTTCAAAATTTCACACTGTTACATGAATTGTCTTTTATTGTAATACACTTATACAAAGGGTATTAATTGGGAAATGACTGACCACTGTTACTCTTTCAAATGCCACTAAAGCATGAATGGTTGTACATTATGTTCAGAAAAAAATTATTGTACGTTACATTCAGAAAAAAAATGGTTGATGTACCTAACATTTATGTACTCTGAAGCTGCAAGTGCTCTTGTAGACTCTTATCCCTTGTGCGTTTGAGTAGTGCTTCCTACAGATAAGCCCAGGCTTCCCCTGGGAGGAGGATAGTAGCAGAGAGCACTAGGCAGATACCCTCCAAATAATACCATCAAAATTATTTTTGCAAACTCACCCACATCATTAAAAATAATGTTACTTTAAAATAAATTAACAAATAACTTAGACCATTTAAAAAGATTATCCTGAAGTGGACTGATTCTTCTCAGCAAGAGAGCAAGGAAGAAAAGAGCTTTGCTGTGGACTGTAGTGCCTGTCACTGTGTTAATAGAGCAGACTGACATACTCAGAATTCTAGTAGTACGTAGACCGGTTATGGTTTAGCAGCATTGTGTTCTTCTCTTCTATCTGATAGTAGGGAATAATCAAGTCTGGAATATGTATGTCAATCTATATTTCATCTTCCAGTTGTGGGGAGCTGATGAGCATTCTGTGGGATCAGTGTTCTTTCTGAAAACTGAGTTTCCTACTTTTCTTGATTGAGACAGTGTACTTGAATATATGCACATGAATATATGGAAGTACTTGAATGCACTGATCACTTTCAGTAAGTAGAAAATGCAGTGGAAATTTTGCTTTTTGGAGAATGTAAATTTTTGTAGCAAAGTTTATTGAGTAAAAAAGGATACTAAGATCTGTTCATTTATTTGATGGCTATTAAATGTAAAGCTTTTTAAACCTAACATGTACACTAAATGTGTGGCATTTATTCTGTTTGCTGTTTGGTAGCATTTTTTTTTCAAACTTTTGAAAATTCCTTGACATTGAAGAAAAAAAAGATAACTTTTTCCTTTCTCCCACAGATCCAAACGTTTAATGTTGAGGCACCATGCCAGACCGTGGAAGATTTAACGAGTGGGGTTGTGATGGCCCAGGTCCTTCAAAAAATGTAAGTAGTTGTTTACTTAATTAATTAAATGCAGAGGATTTTTATCTGTACATTTTTCTATATTTACACGTGTTATAGTTCAAACTTGGCTGGTATTCCATAAGGATGTGGCTTAGATGGTACTTTAAACTGGAACATGACTAATGACTTTTTTCTCTGTAGTTTACAGATAACTATCTTAAATGAAAAAAAAAGTTTTGTTTTAGGAAAGAGTTTATTCAAGTGTGAACTTACGGGAAAGTAATCTGAATTAAAACTAAACGTAGAGATGCACACTTAAAATTGAAATCAGTGCAAGGTAAGGTAATTGGTCCTGATCGTTGTTTGAAACTACAGTCAGTAGTGTTAGAATTAGTTTAATGTGATAAAACTTCTGTGATAAACTGAATGGAACTGTCAGTTTAGTTGTTTGCAGTTCGAAGTTCTTTTCAATTTGTTTCCACTACCCCTTGTCTGTTCACTAGACACCACTGAGATTATATGAGGGTATAAAGAAGAAGCATTAGGTTATTTATACACAGGATTGGTAAGATCCTACTGAGCCTTGTCTTCTTGAGGCTAAACAAACACAGCCCACCCAGTCTCACCTCATTTGACAGAAACTGCAGTCTGTTAATCATCTTAATTGCCCTTTGCTGAACTACCATGTATGTCCAGGTGTCTCTCATACTGAGGAGTCCAGGATACAGCAACTCAGATATGGTTTTAACAGATCTGAGCAGTACCTCCCTTGGCCTGCTGGCAGTGATCTTCCCAACACAGCCCAGGCTGTGTTTGGCCTTCTTTGCTGCAAGGACACTTTGCTGGAGTGCGTTCCACTTCGTTTCTACCTAGCTTCTTGTCTGCAAAGCTGTTTTCCAGCCAGTTTATACTGGTGAATAGGGTTTGTTTGCACTTACCTTTTCTGAAATGTGTAAGGTTCCTCTCAGTGTGTTTCTCCAGTTTGTCAAATTTCTCCTAAATGGCAATGGAACTATCAGGTGTATCAAACACTCCTTCCATTTTTATATTATATGAAAAATTGCCCTCTGTCCCATCATCTAGGTCTCTATTAAAGGCATTTAATAATATTGACACATTGGATATGCTGCTAGTGGACTGGCCTCAAGCTGGATTTCGTGCTTCTGAACCCTTTGAGCCTGGCATTTCAGCCATTTTTCAGCCCACTTTGCTATCCAGTTACCCCCATCATGCTTCATCAGTTCTTCAGAACTGATGTTACCCTGATCAGGCAGCCCGTAGCAGGAATCTGTAACAGTATCACTTATGTTGCTTAGTCATCCTGACCAGTAATCTCTCAGCTGGCTCTTACCCATCCTAGAACAGAGTTTATGCATTCCCATTGCTCTCTCGCAGGAAGGGCGTCTCCCTGTCACTGCTTGCTCAGCTTGTTCTTCTTAAAGAGCCTGTATATGTTCATGGCAGCAGCCTTGGCATGTGAGCCATCCTACCACAACTTCATGATCCCAGTGAGACTGTGACCTTGTAACTACATACAGGACTCTGTTTCTTCCTATTTGTTCTCCATGCTGCATGTATTAGTGCACAAGCACTCCACATATGCATCCAGTCTTTCTTATTCCCAAGAATGAAGCTTTCCCCAGAATGTTCGTTCTTCTTTGGGCCTTTCTGTATTTATGTGCATATGCTTGGAGTGATCCCACTTCATCCAGCCCTGTTTTGTTGACTATGAGGTATCTTTTGTTCACATCAGTCCTCACCCCTATTGTTTTAACAGAGTCCACTACTTTGTCACTTAATGTTCATTTTTCTGTTGTTCCTTGTATAAAACTGTTCTTACCACATTGGCCAGCCCATTAATGAAGATGCATCTGCCCACCATAGTCTGGTGGATCCCGTCTCTTGCAAGTAGTCCTTGATTCTCAAAAGGGTTCACTGGTTATCGAAACCAAAACTTTGTTGCCAACACTAGATCACAGCTGGTTGTTGACCTGCAGGATCTGTCTGCTGCTCAGACCTCCTCCTCACTAACTGGTGCAACTGGGGAGAACACCACTTGAGCCTTGATCATAGCTTCAAAAGCCACGTAATCACACTCGGCGCTTTGCAGATTTCCTTAGCTGTACAGCTCATGCCCAGGTGGAAGAGCAGAAGGACTAATAGTGTGAGGGCTGGACAAGCTTCAGCAGTCTTTCAGCAATGCCAGGAATTCAAACCCTGAGCAAGTAACAGCCCTTCTTGGATGATGTCCGTCAGAAGATGAGGGTCCTCCATCCTGTGCTAGTGCTTAGCACTTCTCTCTTGTGCTGCTGCACGGCTCAGGTTTACTGAACACAGATGATTTGCTTGACAGAGCTCCTAGGGCTGCAACTGCTTTGAGGGCCCTGTTCTGTAGTTGCAGATTCTCAGGAGCGGGAGCCTTCCTTCTAGAGAGTGAGGGAACTGCCAACTCACAGGAAGAATAAAAAGGGGGAAAAGGGAAATCTCAATGTGCTCAAATAAAGCGAGACTTAGCATGTGGTTCTGAGGTACTGTTTTCAGTTGATGAACTGATATTTTTAAAATAAATACACAATACAAATATGGCATTTCTGTAGCATGATTTTAAAATATTTCCTGTAGCAACTGCCAAGCTGACACGGAACACAGAAATTCTTCCATTTTTTCCAATTAAATGTAAAGATCACCTAAACAATTTATAATTCTTTCTTTATGTCCTATGTAATAATGTGAACATGCTAAAATTAGTATTTGACTATCTTACTTTATGGTAGTTGCGCTTCAGATTTAACATTTTGCATACTTACGTAATGAACAGACATATTCTCATGCTGAAATTTAGCAACAGTGTTGCTAAATCTTGACTGCATTCCTGTTGAGATAAACTCTGAAGCACAGGAGCAATTTGATCTTGGAGTGTATGACAGGAATGATAACATGAATAATCTTTGAGAGAAAATATTATTGCTTCTTTTTTGTTTTTTCTTTGTCCTGCACAAGTAGTATAAGAAGAAGTGTAACAAAAGATTGGTCTGATTGATTTTTGAAGTGGAAACCAAGGATTGTAGAATAGCCAAACGTTGTTTCTTTCCCTGGACACGAGATTGGAATATAGGTCAAATACAGGGATCAGCATTTGTATAGCTGTCTAGAAAACTGATCAAGAGCATCTTGACAAAGCCATTTTAAATGATCTTTCTTGAAAACAAAACCAATTTCAACACTAGGAGTGAAATCCTCCTCTTGCTCCTTTGAACAGATACAACAGGAAGAATATAAAGCTGGAAGTCAAGGGCGTGTTCAACAATATGAAGCAAGTTCTAGAGCAGGCCTTTTTGCTTTTTTTTAACATATTAGCAGCACTGGTTCCCTCTCTGTCCCAATATAGATAGAAGACAATGTAGTCTTCATGTAGAAGACAATTTTTGCAGATGTAGAAGTGTACAACAGGAAGACAGCTTAAGGTTATTTGGAAAAGTTGTGCAGTGATGTTAAATAGCAGTGAACAAGCCTGAAAGCACCAGGTCACTGCGGACATATCATTTGCAGTGAAAAATTGAATAGTTGTGTCTTTGACATGAAAATCTCTCAAAAAGTTAGTCTTCAGAGGACAAATTTATTGTTTTGGCTGTAGACACAACTTAAATGCCGTTACTCTGGTTCTATTGAGAAGGATAAACTATTATTTTTGTAATTTGTGTTCCTTGAAAATTGGGTGCTTTTCAGTATAGCTGCCTTCTGTTTAAGGTTCTTCATAAGCATACATTTTTTGAGCATAATAATAATGGGAGTTTAATTAGGTAAAGGTAGGGAGGGGAGAATTCTGGCAACTTTTGTGTGCATCAGGATTTTACTATGGTAAATTAATTAATATTTAAAAATAGCTGAAAGAGCAGATTAATATATCCAGTGAGAATTAAAAACAAAAAAAAAAAGGAAAAAGTTCATTATGAATGAAGAATATATTGTCAACAAAGAAGTCAAGTGAAGAAGAGCCTTGATGAAAATTTAAACCTGTTGGGGGTGATCCAGTGATCTGGATCTATTTCCACAGGGGAGTGAGGATAGCATTTCTTCCAATAAACTTTAAAGTTTACTAGTGAACTCTATTACTTTTTTCTTTCTTTCTTTCTTTTTTCTTTTTCTTTTTTTTTCTTTTTTTTTTTTTTTTATTATGTCTACCAACATAGGAAGAGTCCACTGGTACTTATGAAGTTGGGAAATAGTAGGTCATGATGAGGAACAGTTTTTGAGAGACCCCTAGTTCAGGGAATTAGTTGTTTTAGACATACAGAAAATTTGCACAAAACAGAACTGCAAGATTTATTGTCAGAAAAAGGAAGAAAAGAGGAGACAGAAAAGGAAGAACATTACTTGCTCATCATCTGATAAAAACCAGCTATGCCTTGTGTTAAGTGGAAGGGGCTAACAGTTTCTTCTATGCTTCTTAATTTTTTGTACATCTTCCTTAATATTTTTTGCACTCACGGTAGTAGCCCATTTGTAGGTCAGTGCAAGACATCACAACAAATGTAGCAGAATTGTCATTAATAAAACTACTGGAATAACCTGTCAGAAGAGAAGGTTACAGAGGAAATGGACACCTTCAGAAGCTTTCCACTATTGCTGTAGTGTGTGATAGCAAAAAGCAGAAATGTGTTCTGGGTAACCAAGCATGAACTTTTTGCTTACAGTGTCAGCTGTTAAAAAACAGGTATTGGTAAATTCCTGAAGGATTATTTTATTTCTCTATAGCATTAAAACTTTATCTTCAAATTTCAGGTTAAAGTACCATTGAATATAATTCTCTAGTGCTAACTGCATTATCTTGGAGGAAGAAATGCAGCCTATGCTTTAGCTTATCTTTTTGTGTTGTTCTGTAAGATTCATTGTTTGTGTTCAGATGTGATGGTTATTGGTCGCTCTGACTAGGATTGATATGAAATACAGTAAGATAAAATGCCTGTACACAATCAGTGTTGATGATTATTTTAAAGAATGTTGTACTCCAGGAGTAAACAGTGGAAGTGAAAGAAAATGTTCAGATTGTTTATGAGTAGACTGTTTGCCTAAAATTGTGTAGCTTATGCTGGTAGAAGTGCCATAGCTTGCTTCTGAATCACATCCTTTTTTTTTTCTGTAGCTTGCACTGATGTTACTTATGTTTTCACTGTCCACTGCTATTCCTAGAATAGTATGATTTCCCATTTTATACTCTGTTTTAAAATTTTCCTATCGTCCCACTCTGGAGGCTGTTTAATACCAAGTGTCCCTCTTGTTTTGATTCTTTCTTCCTCTGTCATACTGGCCTTGGCAAATGTAAGAAGTGGTATGTATCTTCTTTAGTCATATGTGTATTATGCCCCTCTCAACGAATTACTCATTTGTTACATTATACATTGCAACATGCTGTGTATGTTTTGACACATGCAGAACACAAAAGCCATGCTTTTGTATATCACTGGGGGAGGGAAATTTTTGTAAACACGTTTCTTGAAGCAGCTTACTGTACCACTGTTAAAATGAGTAATAATCATGAGTTATACTACGTGCTCTGTGGGTTGGTTTTCTTCAGAAGAGTATTTCTGTCTCTTGGCATCTGCAATGTGGAGAGATGATTGCTTAAATAAAGGAAAATTTGCATACAAAATAAGATGGAGATGGTATAAATGAGCACTGCTGAAAACATCACATGAAGTGATAGAGCATTAACAACAGCATAAGTATCTTGTGCTTTGAAGAAAAGTCCCAGTTATCTTCAGTACTACTCAGATAGTAGGCAGCAATCAACTGATACACAAATACCTTTCTAAACTTGAAAGTTACCAGTGGTAGAGATTGTATAAGTTTGGATCTAGGCTCAGGAACTTACTGAATTGAGAATACCTAGTTCATGCACAAGTCATGTCATAGTAATGATGATGCTCCAGTCAATTTTCTGATAGTTTAGTTGCTCCCTTCTCAGCCACACATTTTCATATTTGCTTAGGTGATGCTTTTTTAAACACTACAAGAATGATGCTGTTGCTTCCAAATGAAATAGCCTAAGGCGCTTAAAGAACTCAGAATCTGATGAATCCTGATTCCCAGAAATACAGTAAAGGGAGACTTGTTTTCAGCAAGGGCTGTGAATGACATTCACATCTGGAAGCCTCTTTTTAAAAGTATGTTAGAAATTCTTGTGGAAAAGTTTTTATTTCAGGTTTGATTTCCAATAATTTGTTATATAGAGAGCATTGCTGCTGGTATTAGTAATGAACTTTTAAAGAGAAAGAAGAATATAAAAGTAGGTGATTTATGGTAAGGAAAGTATGATCATTCTAGATTAGATTGGTGTTGATACACAACCTATTGCTTTTCTGCTTATTGTATTCCCAGCAAAGTGTTTTTGCAGTGTGCTGTTAATTATTGTGTAACCTGTGAAGGTTCTCTAAAAAGAGCTGTTGGTGCTATTTTGACCACTGTTACATGGTATTGATTTCAAGTGCATTGCTTATCAGCTGCTGGACCCTTGGATGCTTCCATGAGGTTTGTATACATACAAATAAAAAAACCAAATGGGATTTGTGGAAGAGGACTACCACCGTGAGTTTAGATTTATTTCTCAAGGACCTTCCTTAAGTATGTCTGATCACTTATGTAAGGGTTTAGGTAGCCTATGACTTCCATCAAAACCGTAGAAGGCAGTTGCTGGTCCATGTGTTACTTTTATTACAGTAGTAGCTGAGAAAAGCTGCCTAGTTTCTTCTGAAACGAAGGCTTCCAGAGTGAGTTGGACCTAACTCTGAAATCTTGTTACTGTGCCTCAGCTGATGCCCTTATTGGTGCTATTATTGTTGTACACTGGATATGCAGTATCAGCTACCCAATCAGTTCAAATAAAATTTTGCTTGTTGGATGTTGTTTATACTTACCCATGTTGCTTCTTAGAACCATTATTTACCATGAAAATGGTATGTCAGGGATTGATACATTCATGGCACTGCAGCCTTGAAGCAGCTGAAGATGTTAGTGGCCAAGTGTAACCCTTAAAATGATAAGATACAATCCTTAAGGAAGTCCTGTTGGGTTTTTTTGGTGGGGAAATACAGGTTATACCTGCTTTCTCTCTCAGCTGCATAAATACTTTGTAATTGTGAGTCCCTTTTTAAGCAAGCTTACTTGTGTCTTGGCAATTCCTAGAAGACCTATTTGAGAGTCACTAGGGTGCTTTTTGAACTCCACACCTAAAATGGGATTTGAGCTGTCATTCTTTTAATTACTGTTCAGATGATTTTGTTGTGATTGAGTGGAAGTTAGGCAAGTGAAGACTTTTTAATTAAGGTTTTTTGCAAGGAGAGCTATTTGTTTTATGTAAAAGTTGAATGTGAACCTTCTTCATGTGTCAGAGATCTTATATACACTTGAATGAATGTCATTTTTAGGTTTACTTGTCTTCTTGTGGCAGAAAGGACATTTAAAAGCTATTTGAAAACGTATTTCAAAACCAGATGATACTCTGGATAAGACATTGCTTTTTCTGTTTTGTAATTTAAGATTCTGACATCTGTGCTAGAATGGTACTGTTTTTGAACGGAAGTAATTTAGAGTCATCAACTTAACTTGTAATTAAAGCTGTTCTTCCAGATACATGTTTGCAGATGCCATGTCAAAGGAAAGGAAATATGCTGTAATCTTCACCAGGGTCTGTAACAACGTGTGCAAAAATAGCAATGGAAATGTGTCAGTAGAGAAACATTGCTGTTTGTGATCTTCCTCCATTGCTGTGTATTGGAGTTGTAATACAGCTTGCACACCTTGATACGTTGTGAAGACACTGTGGGCAAGATGCAGTACAGCATGTACTGTGCACCAGATGCAAAGTGTGGCTACAAAGTTTGTACTCTAATAAAAGTACTGATGTAAATTGGTTTACAGTATATATGATACAGATATTATTTGAATCTCCAGGCACATTCAGAGTTTTCTTGAAGTTTTGCTGAAACATCTCATGGCATCTTGCCCTTAAAAAAAGAGCTCAGTCCTGAACCCTTCTATGTATCGAGGGTACAACAGTAAATCTAGCAGTAATCAGTGGCAAATGCCGCAGTATAAATCCGGAAAAAAGATTACTTCACCTGAAACTGTAACACAGACTCTTGAGAGCATTTTGCTAACAACAGAAAGGTTTTTTTTTCACTGTCACTGTATTATCTTTATATGTTGGATGAAATATGAACATTTCCTTATGTTTGCCTACTCCTTTAAAACCAGTTACATAAAGTACATTCTCTCTCCTTAATTCTGATTATAGCATTATCAAAATTCTTTATGATATAAGAAAAATTTGACTGAACTGAGCGGTAGAAAATTTTAGCCTTTTAGGTGATCTTTGAGCTTGTCAGCAGGAGAGTCTCAGCAGGTGTCTTGAGGAAGCAGCTTGTGGAAGATGCTTGGAGAAAAATGAAGAGGGAGAAGTTGTTCATAGAAATAGAAGTATACTCTGGAAGCAGTTAGAGTTCTCTGGTCTTTTTCTTGATTGCCTTGTCAAAAGTGCAGAGGACAGAAGAAGTTCTGAGGAAGGGTGTTCACAAAAATATTTGTGTATGGTTACTATGAAAAGACATTTGCAAAAACTGATAGTGTTTGGTAGATGAAATAGTGAAGTGTGTTCTCAATCATAAAAACTTCAGTGATACTTTTTAGCTCTTCTCACTGTATCAAGACAGCATATGTATTGTTCAGTTTCAGGCTTCTATTTTAGAAGTCGAATAGTTGTAAGCAGTGTACAATGGTAGGGATCAACAATATGTGGAAAAGTAATAATTTTTAACACTTTTAAGAAATGCAAGTAGATATTGCTGCTGCAGCAGAACAGAAATTAAAAGGTAGGACTTATGGAGGGAAAACTGGCAAAATGCATTCAAAATACAGAGAAGCTTCCTCAAAAGCATAAGCTGCTCATGCCACACAATGAAACTCTGCTGTCAACAGGGTGCAAGATCTTAGAAAAGTGAGTAGTAACAGGGTTCTGAACTACTGTATTCAGGCAATGTGTCAGATGCAAGAGGTAGTCCTTTAAATTAACTCAAACCTGAGACAGGAGCTTAATGACTAATGTGTACACACAATTTCTGTAACTGTTTTTAATGAATACACTTTTTATCTTTCAGAGATCCAGCTTACTTTGATGAAAATTGGCTGAACAGAATCAAAACAGAAGTAGGAGATAATTGGAGGCTGAAGGTATCTGACTTACTTTGCTTGTCTGTAAATCTGTGTTTCAGTTCTTAATACAATATTGTGTCTAAATATTCACACATTTCTGGATTAGGATCTTGCTTTATAGACAGCATTTTGAATTTTAGGCCATTTTAATTACACTTATTGGTTTTTATGTTGTATTGTCCTGCACAGTTTTAGCAAAGACATTTTGAATTTGTAGATAGGTTTCAATGATTTAAAAGGAAAATATTAAAATAAATGTTATACATCAATTACCTCTCATTTTTCAAATGTTGAATGAGATTTTTTTTTAATGCACAGTGTGAAAGCAGCTTTTTTGAGAAGCAGCTGCATAAAAATAAGAACATAATAAGCAATATATTTAGAGAAAAATGGCAAAGTGTTGCTTCCTTTTACTTTGTCAGCTCTGCAGAACTACTGAGTTTTAAGGGAGGAAGTCATGTTTTTTCTGTGTTTCTACTTAGCATGGTTTTTAACCACAGTCTATTTGCTGGGTCATTTGTATCACTTGGCATTCTAGTACGTCTCTGCAAACCTGAAGGAAATAGAATTTACAAGAACTACGACTGAAGAACATTTTGCTTTAGAATCTGAAGAATGCAGTCTCGTATGTAGATGTTAGTGTAGTTTCTGACGAGTTTTGTTCAGAGAATGATCTATGTGCTTCTCTAAATTTCCATTTTCAGCCTGATTAATTCAGGGGAAAAAATAGTTATGATTTTACTGTTAGTTCTTGTTTCCTGTAAAACCATTTTGTTCCAGCCACCAAAGCCCGTTCTGAGCATCTGGGGAAGGGCTGCAACTGTGAAATGCTCTAGCACTTAGAAGCTTGTCTGCATCACTTTGTGTTGCAGGCACACGCAGACAGAAATGCTGCCTGAGACAAAGATGGAGCACACGGCTGCTGTTTACGTTTTGACTTGGCCAGGAAACCTATCAGCATGGTTTCTGCTGTCTGGCCAGCTGTGTGAAGTCTGGAATGCTTTAGAATGTTTTGTCTACTAGGGCTGCCAGCAAAAGTGAGGGTACATTGATGAAGATATAGTTACTAACTGGTGAATAAAAGACATTATCCCTAAAAAAGCTTAAAAGAACTCTTGGCTTCTGCTGCATGTAGAGCACTTAATATAAATGAACTTTTCAAAGAATTGTACGGAATTGCAGGCGAACAGCTGGATACAAGGTCTTACTTTTCTGTAAAATATTTTTTGGGTTTTTTTTCTAAGGAATATTGAAGTCTTGACTGTTAAATGTGGAGAATAACAAAGTGAGAACTGTTCGTTATAATAGCAGTTGAGCTGATTGAAAGTGGAGCAGCAGCTTCTATAACTGTCATGTGGAGTTAGAGGAATAAATGTTTTGCTTTTACGTCTCCCACCAATTTGGCAGATGTAAAAGCTTAGCAGGTGTGAAAAAAAAAAAAAAGCTGAGTAATCTAGTAACTTGCTTATGTGACTGAGGTTGGAAAAGCATCAGGTCAAATTTCAGTTTCTTGCTGATGTCATTCCATCTCATTTTTCATTTATCCATGTAAACAAGAACTAAAGACTGGGTTTTTTTGTTTTGTTTAAGAAATATATATAATCAGCTTTTTTAATACATTTTTATAGACCACTTCCCTTTTCATGAAGAATACTAAAAGGCACAAGTGTGATACTTTAACTCTTTTAATCAGTTTTTAATCAGGAAAGTAATCCTATACTTTGCCAACTGTTCTTTATATGTGAGTAAACAGTATTAGTAGTCTAGTTTTCCAAATGTCTGTCATCCAATCCATCATTTATAGTCTGGCTTGTAGGAACACTTCAGTCTGTGCATTTCTATTCATAGAATTGTTCAACTTGGAAAAGACTAAAGATCAATTTAACTCTACCAAGTCCACACTAAACCATGTCCCTAAGCTCCACATCTACACCTCTTCTAAACACCTCCAGGGATAGTAACTCAACTGCTTCCCTGGGCAGCCTGTCAATGCTCGACAACCCCTTTGGTGAAGAAATATTTAATAATATCCAATCTCAACTTCCCCTGATGCAACTTGCGGCCCTTTCCTCTTGTCCTGTCCCTTGCTAACTGGGAGAAGAGACTGACCCTCACCTCACTGCAACCTCCTTTTAGGGATGTATTCATTACTAGATTTAAGATGTGGGCATCATACTTGCATGACTCTAGAATACAGCTTTCCCATCATACTTTAAGAAGTGCCATGAGAAGTAATAATTGGATTATCTCAAATGTTGTGATAATGAGCTGCATTATTTTCTTGTTGCTAAATATGGTCATTCTTTGCCTCTGATGCCATCTGGGATAACAGTCACCACTTGTACAAGCTCTCAGTATCTTGAACCACATAAAGGAGCCAGTCTAGTAGGGGAAATATATAAAAACAATCTAAAGTGTAATGTGTAGGAAGTTTTGCTTTGTGAAACGGTGTTTAAGAGGGCTGGTAGAGGTTAGTGTAGGCCTTGTACAGCCCACCTAACCAACTGTTCATAGAAATACTCAGAGAATCATAGAATTGTTAAGGTTGGGAAAGACCTTTAAGATCGAGTCTAGCCGTCAACCTAGCACCACCACTGGGTTCACCACAACCCATTATGTCTCCAAGTGCCATATCTGCATGTTTTTTGATCACTTCCCTGGATGATCACTCTACCATTTTGCTAGGCAGTCTGTTCCAATGCTCTACAATACTTTCCAGGAAAATTTTTTGTCTAATATTTAATCTAAAACTTAACTGGTGCAACTTGAGGCCGTTTCTTCTTGTCCTGTCACTTTTTACCTGGGACAAGGTAACAAGGGATGTGATTGTTAATTTAAAATTGTGTGTTGTCCTGTATGGAGAAAAAAACAAGAACATAAGGCTGAGGTGGTTTTGTTTGTTTGTTTTTTTGGCGGTTTTGTTTTGGTTTGGTTGGGTTTTGTTTGTTTTGTTTGGTTGGTTTTTTTTCAGTTTTTTTTGTTTTTTGGGTGTTTGAGGTTGCTTGTTTGGGGTTTTTTTTAGCATTTTGCTTTCTGATAACTGCAATGTTTTTGCTGTTGTATACCATTAAAAAAAAAAAAAAAAATCACAGGGATGTTTTTATGTTCTCGGTTTCAGGGCAAGTTGCCAGACTTGAGAAATTGAGCAATACACAGGAGAGAAAAAGGGAAATTTTAAAGCTTGGGGAACTTGCAAAGTAGGAACCATTCAGCAAACATTCTTGTTCTTAGAGCTGACTCAATCTTGGTATACTGTGTTTAGTAGAGAAATGTTGTTGTTTCTTCAGGGTGAAAATTTTATGATCATAGCATACATCAGTGTAGATAGTAGTTTGTGTTTTCCCGTAGGCAACAAAAAAAATTTTCACTGCTGTCTTATCCACAATTTTATGATGGTTTACAAAAAAGAAAAAGCAAAGACATCAACTCTTTCCTCATGTACAATGAATACTTCTATATAGTCCAAGTTTATATTGTGTACAACCTAGTATTTCATGGCTGAGGAAGATGACATCTGGAGCATAAAATCTTTATTCAAAATTAAAAACAGCTTAGAAAATAATTTGATTGCCAAAATTTTTCAGGAATGAAATTCCCTAATCAAGAAAAAAGTTACTGATTTGATACATACATGTCACTTTTGGCAGTTACAGAATAAACTGTTGGCTGTCTGGGGGATAGCATAAAATTGTCAGACTTTGCCCCCCTGCCCCCTTCCATTCAGTGTGGGAAGCTTAGGAAAGGAAGGTAATACATTGTTCAGCTTGATTTCTGACTTTTTCTTCTGAACTTTTTGTTTTGGCATTCAGCCTACAGCATCAATTTAAAGTAAAATTTTATTGATGTTTATAGTAGCAAGCTGTGTTAGTTGCATTACTGAATAACAGGAACCACTAAACTTTTGGCACCCACTGCAGTTTGAATGCCATGTGTTTGGTACAGTATGGCAAAAGGGAATAACCAATGAATGCTGTAATCTAAGTAAACAAATCTACTTTCTGAGAATTAATTTTGTCTCCCTACAGTTGTACTGTTACAGTAGCTCTGAATTCTTCTACAGTACAAGCTGACTTGACTGGTAGAGTAATGGAAGCTAGTTATCGGTGCACAGTATCATTTTTCTATTACTTTCTGATTCTTTTGGAGAAGAAGGGAGCACTTTTAGCAGCCTTTTAGAATGTGTTTATCTGATAAGGCTGGAAGGCTGTCATGTGAATGTTTCTTCTACAAGTAAGAAGCAGAGATTATAGGTGTATTGGAAACCAACGTTCATTTCTGTCAAAAAGTTAGTTTGTAACTATGTATTTAATTCTCTCTTGATATAACCTTTGCTCCTAAGTCAACAGTATAAGTTGAATGTGGGAATGCTCTCTGTCTTTGGAGCTAAATTTAATTTTTCTTTCCTTGTCATTTAACTCAAGCAAGTGTCTGTATACGTTCTTTTGGGGATTCTTTTTTGTAGAAGACAGTCTGAAGGGGGATAACCTAGTCTCTCTCTAGGTTCCATCTATAATCAGTGATAAGACACATTCCTGCAAAACACAGTTTAAATCAGAAACCAAATGCCTGTAAGAGTGATGCAAACAATGCACGCACGTGCTCCCTCCGTTTCTTGGTGTGTGTGCACACACCCACCCACCCTTCATCCCACCTGTTAACTGCAAATGGGTAAAAATGTACCTTAATGAGATGCCCAAAGCTCATTGGTTAGGAATTCACACACCACTTGAAAGTGTGCCCTAGCAACACTCCCAGAGGTTATTCAAGATCTGAAGTAAAAGAAAAGAGCCAATTTATTCAGAGCCTTCAGCACAAACAGGGTTTCAAACAAACAGAGTTATGCAGAATTGGGGATTGACTGTCATAACGTTGGAGAAAAAACAAGAAGTTAGATAAACCAATGCTCTCTTTTTATCAACAATCACAAGCTTAAAGGCGTTTTCTATTGTCCACTTCATCGGCTTTTCCCTTTGTTGCACAACTATATTAGTAAAGAGAGAAATCTAGACAGACTACCCTTACAAACCTGAGGTTGGGAATAGTAAGTAAATGGTAATTAATTAGAGATTTCATATGACAAGTGAGAATAAAAGAAAAAATAGGAGAAAAACTAAGCAACCATTAAGTCATATGGCAGATCACATCATCTCTCCTTTTATTCCCATCATTTTATCAGTTTAATGCTGTGTAATAAGCAGTCTCATACTAAACACTGTGTGCTCAATATGTAGTGCTATACTATATCCAAGATGGCTGTTAAATTGAGAGGGTACTGATAATTTAACATAGAGAACACCCACACAACTCGGTTGTGGGTATTAGTGAAATTTAGGTGTTCAAAGAAGGAGTGAGAATATTCTGGTTGCCTTTGTGGGTGCATTAGCTCAAAGCAGATATACAGTCATTCATAATACGAGATTGGGAAAGTAAAACAGAAAGGCTGGATGGTAAAGAGATTGAAAATGGATACAGGTTTGTCTAGAAATACTTAATGGTCCATCTGTTGTGAACTGCAACACATTTTTGAGGTGGAATAAAGCATAGTTGTTGCTTTTTTTACCCCACTAAGCTTCATGTATTTTCCAGCAGAAGTATAGCTGCAGGGAATGGATGTTAAAAGGTGTTGGGAGGGTAGAGTGTGTATTTTTATGGAAAAGGAAGAACTCAGGTTGCTGATGCAAGCAAATAGGCATCCCATGTGGTCGTGGGCTGACATCCGAACAGTGATTTAGTACTTTAGTCATAATCTATATTGGAAATTCTGTCTGTTGTGTTCTGCCATTACATAATTAAATGGTCTTTGTTAACTACAGTTAGGTTTTCCCTATGTGCTTAAGAAAGTGAAAAGTAATTCTGAACAGCCATCACCTGCTGTGACTTAGAATTCTGATCTAATTGGTTGTCTTTAACACTTTCTTGAGCTATTGTTAATTTTCATTCAGCTGTTTGAGGTCTTCCTTCCTTAAGCTTTGACCTCATAAATGTTACTGGAACTACTCAGTTGAATTTCAAAGTATTAGTGGTAGTTTCCCTATGATGATCCTCTCTGCCAGGGGCAGTAAAACCATCTAAGTATATTCACTGCAAGCAAGTTAGAAAAAAAAATTGAGAGCCATCTGAGTAACACTGAAGATCATTGTTAAGTTTAAGTCAGTCTTAGTCTTAAAAGAAGTCTATAAAGAAGCTGCTTTAACCTCACAATTGTCTGATTGTGTGCCAGATACAAAGATGATACAGTTAATTCTTGAAAACAAGCTACCCTGGTACTGTTGATTGACAGTGGAATAAAACAGGACTGCAAAGATTTCTTTTTCAGTGTGTTTGCTGTTCTCTCCTTTCAAGGATGCTGCCCTATATGCTAGTTTTCCTGACAAATGCTGATCCAAATTGGTTTTGTTCCAGTATCTCAACTCTAAGCTCTATGAAAGTTTACATGGAGGAAGGTGGCTCTTTGTGTTTAAGTGATTTTAATTCAAAAATGCTTACAAAGAGAGGGGAAAAGAAGTATTTCACAGGTGGATGCTTTCTGTTTGGTTTCTCATTTTTTTGGGATTATGTTCAAGTTCAAGGTTCCTCACAATGTTCTCATCGGTAAACTGGACTTAAATTCTGCAACATGGCCCTTGCGTTTCTGTGGCTCTTTCTGCAGCAGACTCAGGTAAATTATAAACTGGAAGATTTTAATTAATCAAGTTTGAAAATTATATTCCAATCAGTGCAGTATTCTTTGTGGTGATTTGACATAAAAATAAAATTTCTTAATTTCATTTAATTCTTAATCTGTTGCAGACTTTGGTTATGATTGTGCTTTGCCTTTGAGTGGTCATCTTGGTTGCTCTTGGGCAGACAGCTAAGAAATAGTTGTAGCTCTTACAGAAGCATGCTGTATTGTGTGTAATAGTACAGAAAAAGGATGTGCTTTGGTGTAGAAGGTGTAAGCTGTCTATTTGCTATTACGGGAGAGACAGTGAAGGTTCTCATATACTTGCTACAATGTAGCAGCTTCAGTTCTCATTCTAGGTTGTCAGGGTATTTGATGTGTCACTTTTCAGATCCAAATGAATTTTTGTTTCTTGTATGACTTAAAATTCTGTCATTATGGAGACAGTCAGAATGTTCCTATATCTTAATAAGGAATTAACTTCTGGCACTTGTATCCAAAAGGGAGTGGATTAATAGGAGTAAGATAATCAGATCATTACCACTTTGGATTTCATGGCAAAAATCTTTTAGTGTGTGTAGCCTGTTACTTTCCTGAGTTTGGATTTTACTTTCATCACCTCATTTTGTTTGTTGACCGTATCAAAGTGTTGAGTTTGTCCCTGGATTTCAGTATCACATTTCCTAACAACCATCAGGTTGTTTGAAAGGTAAATAACTTCTGTCAGTGGACAGAATCTCCTAACAGGGTATTTTTGGAATGCAGTCAAGAATATAAAATTTATCGTGGGCTTCAAAGGCAATTAGAACTTGAGAGGTTCTGCGCTCCATTCATTGTAGTTCCACAGTTCACTGCTGTGGCTGCTGTGGTCAGCAAGAGAACTTTGTGAATCCTATTTCTATCAGTGTTAGTCTTTGCAGATCCTGTTTAACCTTCAGTCATAGAGTCATTTAGGTTGGAAAAGATCCTTATGATCATAGAACCCAACCATAAACTGCCAAGTCCACCAGTAGGTTGTGTCCCAGCACACCACAGGTACACAGCTCTTTGGACATGACAAGGATGGTGACTCAGTCATGTCCCGGGTAGCCTGTTAGAATGCTTGGTAACCCTTTTTGATAAAGAGATGTTTCCTGGTACCTGATCTAAACTCTTCCTGGCACAACTTGTCCCATCTCTTGTTACCTGTGAGAAGAGGCTGACCTCCACCTGGCTACAGCCTCCTTTCAGGGAGTTGTAAAGAGTGATAAGGTCACCCCTGAGCCTCCTTTTCTCCAGGCTAGACACCCCCAGCTCCCTCAGCAGTTCCTCTGTCCCAGGAAACAGTGCACTGCTACTATTACCTAAATTCTCTTCTTAAATACTTGGACCATAATTGGTGGTAATCTGTAGCAGTTACTTTCAGCAAAGATTCTTTTTTTTTGGTCTAAATTTCACCTTTGAGACCCGCAGGCATTTTTATAGTTTTAAACAGAAATTTTCTTTATTTGCAGAAACTTGTGCAAATGGATTTTTGCTGGGAAGGGAGCAATACTCAGTACTAGAGAAATGTGACATGCATTCTGTACAGCAGGAGGTACTTAACTGGTTCCATTGGTTGTGCAAGTGAACAGAAGCTACCTTTGTATAGCAGTGAAGTCATCACTGAGAAATGTGAATTTTGCCAGATACTGTATGACAGACATTCATTTGTTAAAACTGGGGGGGGGGAAGGGAAGGGGGGCAGAGAATGACAAGAACAGAAATGAAAGAACTAAGAGGAATAATTAATGAGAAAAATAACAAATTAAACTTATATAGGTTAGGAATAAAGGATGATATTGAGCAGTAGCTGGTTTTGGTTTGGAAGAAGAGGTTTATCTCTGCAGAAAGTAGATCATTAGGATACTTGAAGAGAAGAAAGAGGGAAAAGAATATTTCAACTTCTGGATATGAAGATAATCCTAAAATAAATAAGTACTCTAAAAACATTCATGCTGTAGGATCTGATTCAAAGCCTATCCAAGACAATGTTGTATTTTTCATAAATTTAAATGTTAGGTTCTGTGAATTAAGATTTGTGATCACATCTGGAAGTCTGATCATAAGGGCCTCTTGCATAATTTTTGTGATTCTAAATTTAACTGTGGGTAAATAGATGTAATTGTATCCTTCTTTTGTGTGATTCTTCTGTGATCACCTACTGTACAATCATTTCTCTGTAATTTGTTCCCTGTATTTATTGTATTTCCTCCTTCTTGTCAAATAGGTAAGCAACCTGAAGAAAATTTTAAAAGGAATACTGGATTACAACCATGAGGTAAGAACTATTTAAAATAATCTACATCTACTTGCCTTTTGAGTTATGTATTTTAGTTAACCTGTTGAAGATAAATTGTACTCTGCAGGTTAAGTTCTGATGTTTTCTTGTAAACATTTTGGCATATATAATGATGCATGGCCTATTCCCTAGTCTTGGCCTTCTTTAAAACTTCTCACCTGCTTTATTGAATACTCAGGAGTTCCAGGGAAGCCTGATATACAAATTCTGCCATGTAAACAGAAGATGGCTTTACTGACTATGTTCTGATGATAGATTTTGTGTCTGATGTACTGTACTGTGGCTTTGTCTGATTTTTTTCCCCCTCCTCTGCAGCTGAAGTCTGCTTTTTTTCTTATTTTTCTCCTGAGGAGAGTAAGAGCATTTCTAGCCTCTCTTCGCATTAAGATTTTAAATTAAATCTTTTAATTCAGCAATTGTCATTGGACTCAGCCCTCATCATTCTCTCTTATTTTGAGCAAACTCAGCACTTAATTACTCCAGAGGAGACAAAGTACTGTATTTTTTCTTTCAGTGGTGAATCTTCAGGTGAATTTTCAGGTGAAATATGCTTTCAGTGATGTTTGAGACAAATTGATCTGTACAGGCGGCAGCACAAAATCCATAATATATATATATTCTAGACATTGCTTGTCTAAAAATATTGTCTTCTCATAAATACTTAAGAGACTTAAGTTATTTGTTAATAAACTGAAGTATTTCAGAAAGAAAAATCTGTCTTAGGAGGTCATAGTGAGTAAATGGTTAGGTATCCATATTTAAATAAATGTTGAAAATTGATGATTAAGCAAGCTGGTCATAACTGGAAATACTGAAAAGAAACAGATCAAGTTTTTGTTATGGAAAATTAATATTAGTGAGACAAAGTGATGCCAGCTTCTTTTTGATTGGCTAGTATGTATGATGATTAAGTCTCTGGTGTGAAAACATTACTATTAGGCAAGTTCTGAGCTGTTTCAAGCTGATTAATTTCTGTAAAGGTAGTACACATTTATAAATCTGACTGGATTTTGGTTTAGGTTGTTTTTTTTCTGCTGAGGCAGTGCTGGGGGTGATAGTAGACATTATCTAGATTCTGCTAGTGAATTCTGCTTATGTTTTCCTCAGCATGATTCCCTGCCCCGCTACTAGAATATAGATGTGTATGTGGATTTTACCTGATGTAGTTAAAAGCCTTTGAAAAATGTGTATCATAATGTTATTCATCCTCAAAAATTCAGAAATTTGTATCGCGTTCAGAAGAACTGTCTTCCAGTAGAAATACTACATTTGCTGTCTTTGTCAATTCAAGTATAGAAGAACAACAGGCCTATGTTAACTGTTTATAGCTTTCATGCTTTGTTATGACTCAGTTAATCTTGCTGCAGAACTCTGCTGCTCTAGAACTGAAAATGTAATTTTTTTTGGAAATGTATTATATTTTTGTTTTTTGAAAATGGGTTAAGTGCTCTTTTTCATCTGGAGATAGTTATTGTAGAGTCAATCGTTCATTTTAATATTTCTTTCAGGGCTTTTGGTGTTTTGGGTTTTTTTAATAATTCTTTTCTCTTGTTTATTTCAAACTCTGTTCACATGTTCATGTCCTTGGCTTCTACATATTGCCTGCCAATTTGCCTCTTCCCTTCAGCTTTCCTCAACAGAAGTTTTATTACAGTAACTATGAAGTCACTGTAGTGTTGTTAACTTAAACCTAGCATTATATTTGAAAGAAATTCAGGAACTACAGATCAATATATAAATGCATATCAGATTAAAAAAAATATTGTATTCTACTGTATTATTGCAGTCTATATACAATGGTAACATTTTCCATTGTTCTTGATGCATTCACAGAATTCTTATGACCTAAAGGAAGTCTCTTCCAACAAGAGTGAATCTGGGTCCTTTAAAGTATACAGAGATTTTTAGAAGTGTTGAAGTTACTTCTTTGATAAAACTGCTTAAAAATCCTACCTGCAACACAAATCACACCATACATAGACAGGACAAAACCACAACACTTCCACGAATCCCAACCCTACTAGACTTTAGAATGGCTTGTTTTCTTTGTATTCTTCATATATGCCATGCTTTTTGCAAATGCCTTACCCTGATTTCTGTTTTTCTTGGGTATTGCACAAAAAAGAGCATGCAGCAAACACATGACTGATTCCCTCTATAGTCATTGTTTCCTTATTGCACCCTGTTCAAGAAGTTACAGTTTCTTTTTATCTGCAATTAATGTGTCAGAGATGTGTTTAATTCCAAATTTCATATTCATATTTTCAACCCTCTGTTCAGTAAAGAGCAATTTAGCAGAATTGTCTAGTTCCTTCTACTGACAATCCTTAATCCTTAATGATCTTTAATAATAAATCAGATAACACTAATTGTGAGTCACATGGGCTTTTGTTTTGCGGGGTTTTTTATTTCTTTCTGCATGTGGGCTGTTTAATTACATATCATTGTACTACTACCTCAGATTATCTTCCATGGAACAGCTTTCTTAGCTGTAAGACTTGCCAGATATCCTTAAATTTGCTAAAAGTGTGAGATTTAGTGATACAAGTTTTTTACTGTCTTGTATTTGTCACCTGTCAGTGACAAGATATATTTGTCAGTGTTAGATATATGTATTGTATAGGTGAAATATTTAATTTTCTGACTTTGTAGTTGTAAGAAATGTCAGATTTGTGCATAATATCGTATGCTACAGGAGATGTTTTTAGTTGGATTTTTTTAATGGAATGCATTAAAAAAAAATTTAGCCATGGGGAGGCCTGCTTTTGTTAGCTTTCTTATCTGAAGAAAAACAATCTTGCTAAGTGTTTATCTAGTAGTTGCTTGTGAGTTGAGACAGTCATGTTTGTCTTTTCCCAAATCTTATTTGTATCAAATGGTATGATTTAATAGTGGGATGTTAGGTGTTAGGCAATTTAGTTTGTTTTGAAGGTGTATTCAAAACTATGGTGAAGTAGGAGTGAATTGCTCTTGTCAATTCTGAGTCATCTTTGTATGAAATAAATGGGTATGCATATGTGCAGTGATACAGCCATGTATGTACTTGGTCTTTATGCAGATTCTAGGGCAACAGATAAATGACTTCACCCTTCCTGATGTTAACCTGATTGGAGAGCATGCTGATGCTGCAGAGCTTGGGAGAATGCTTCAGCTTATTTTGGGATGTGCTGTGAATTGTGAACAGAAGCAAGGTAATAGATTTTGAAAATGTGTTTTCTTGGTTATTGTTCAACTGCTGAGGAGAAAAGTTGTATTGCTTGGGTTTCTGTCAGAAACAGTTGAATTTTTTTTTTAATGATGACATTATTTTGTCCTACAGATAGTAAACTGTTGTTTTGTTGTAAGCTTCACTATTTTTGGAGACTCAGACTGGAACTGAATTTAATTCCAACAGACATATTTTCAATTTTGGTTTGCTGAGTTAAAAATCAGTCTACAAAGAAAAAAATTTTTGGGCACACCTTTTAACCATTTGTGAGGCAGATTGGGATACCTAAGAATTGAAAAATGTAATTATTGCATTGTTCAGCATGACTGTTGATTTTAGAAATGCATTCCAGGCATCATCTTACTACATGGCCAGAAGCCATCAGCATGACTGGTTCTTGGTCTGAAGATATGTCTGGTTTGGTCTGGGATATTGTAGTTTCTAAGACTTTTGTTTTTATGGGGTTGGCAAATAGGAAGAAGTAATGCTGGCAACCATGCCCCTGTGGGCAACAGTTGCAGATGGAGCACTATATCATAAGGGCATCCAAAAAGTCACTTCAGGCCATTTGCCTGACGATTGAATCCCACTTCAGCAATCCCTGATAGAGATTCCTGCCTTTCTAACCCCATGACACTGATTGTGATTCTGACCTGCACAAATACAATAGAGACCTATTCACCTTTCTTGAAGATGCCGCAGAGGATCTGATGAACAATGGAGATGTTTTTTAAAGTCTGCCACATCTCATGTTCTAAACTTGCCTTGGGCGCAGGCTCTTTATTGTCACCCAGTTACCTTAAATAACACTTAATTCAAGCCAGATGAAGGTAACAGCAAATCCAAACATTGATTCTAAATACTTAAAACAGGAAACATAGTCATGTGTGGGAAAAATAGATGTGTGGGAAAATAAGACTTTTTAAACTATATTTACATTACAGTTGCATCAAACATGTGCCTCTTCCAGATTTAGCTCATTTTGGGTGTGACGGCTGCCAAGAGTTCAGGCCTTTTGTCTTTCTCTTGCTTGGTGCATCTTCACTTTTACAGCTAGTTTCCCCTTTCCAGTTTTCTTAGGTGGCTAAATCACTTTGGTTTCTCCTTCTGAAATTGCTTTTATTCTCTTAACCAGGAAGCAGTCTGGCTATTCTATTAATTGAAATAGAGGTGATGTTCTTTCATGAGTACATAAATAACTCTGGTTTATTAAGCTTCCTGTCATCTCTGTTTTATATAAAATTACCTTCCTTTTGGTGACTGTTTGTCATCTTCAAGTGGGAAGTGTATCTTATTCTTGTGTCCCCGTTACTCTTTAAATCTGGACATTAAAAATGCACATGTTTGAAATACCAGAACAGTCTAATTTTATGTCCTTTGAGTGAGATTCAGCATGAACAAATTAACCACTTGAAGGTGACTTTTTCCCAGCTTCTTTCTCTTAATCACATCATTAAAAGAATAAAGGAGATGATGTTTGACTGGAAACCATATGATGCTGGGCAAGTAATTTGCTCCTTGACTTAGTCTGAATGTCAGAATTTATTCTTCTGACTACTGTATCATCTTACAAGGTACCTGTTGTGTAGCTCACACGTACACATAGCTGAGGACTTAAAAAGTGGAGGCGACCTAATTTGTGAGGTAGTACAGAAATAAGAACAGACACCAAGAATGAACATGAAAATGCTTCGTGATGAGGGTGCTGTAGGAAGGCAGGCTGTTATTGTTGCATTTACAGGAAAGGACAACCTATGCATTTGTGTACTCGAAGCACCTGAATAGTTTGGGAATGAAGTGAGAAAAGGATAAAATTAGTTATTTCAGAAGTGTGAGATGCCAGGGGAGGGGAAAAAAGGTAATACTGTACTTTTTTCATTGCTGTAGCGTTCAATAAGCCTGGATTTATGTCTGAACAGACTTGTGATAAGATCTTGTTGAATATGTTGGGGTGGAACTTGACTGGTGATTATGCATTTCAGTGTCATCCATGGCACCTAGTCATTTTGTAGGAAGGTTGTAGCTTCTGATCTTACCTTCTATGACTTGAGTTTCAACGTTGACATTTCAGAATGCTTTTTTTTTCAGAGTACATCCAGACCATAATGATGATGGAAGAATCAGTTCAACATGTTGTCATGACAGCCATTCAGGAGGTATGCTGGGATGCCCACAGTGTGTAAAAGTTCAGCCTTTCAGTGTTTTACAGTAGTATGCTTCATTAAAGTAAAGAGAATAAGGGGCATAGATTTTGCTTTTTTGCAGTGAAAAATTTCTTTTTGTTCCTTAGAAAAATCTTGCTTTATGTTAAGGAACTCTGGTTGGATGTCCCACTTTTCTTTAAATCTAGAAGACTGAAACTTCTAGATATTTTTGATACTGGGTTCCCTTTCCTTTTCCTTTCCCACCCTGTGAACCCTGAAGTGCACTAGATTAATTTTATATGGATAACCAGTTACTGTAGAATTTTGTCAAAATTTGTACCTTGAGACTGCAAAACTCCATGAGCTGTTAATTTTTTTTTTTAATTTAGTAGACAAGTGAAAAGAAAGAGAATTGTGTAACAGTATTCTTTTGTCAGTTGTAGTGTTATGAACAGGGTAATGGTATGTAATATGAACATATATGAATAATACAATAGGCCGGTATGTTTTTACATGTCAGTGAGTGTACTGCAGTGCATTTTGTAGAAGTGCTCTTCTGTGGTAAATCAAAACCACACTGTTAGCCACTGAAGCCCTCATGTGACTTCTAAGAAGTCCAGAGTGCCTGTAAGAGAAATGTCTGTCAGTCTATATATAGATGTTTACTGCAGGGCAGGCCACTGGGGAAAGCAGAAAGCCACTGGTAATCGCATTTCTTCTGAACTGAACAAGAAAAACTAAATTCCACATTGAGCTTTAGAGCAGTGTCTCATCTCTGTAATGTCTGAATAGAGAAAGAGATGTCAGTGATCCTGCAGGGGAGTCTGTCCCCAGTCATCACTTTGGCCAGTGCTGTATCCATGCAGTCATACATTCAGTTGTCTGTGTGCGGACTACTGTCTATAACATACCAGTGAGGACTTTTAAAATGAGCATAAGAATCATTATCTAAATCATCTTCCAGTCAGTGCTGCCAAGCACCAGTTTGCTGGAGTTTTGGGGTATTCTGCTTTTTTATAAGTTTTGTAACTGTAATATACAGTGTCTGGTGGATTTTTCTAGTGTTTTTTAATAAACCCATTTTTCAGCATCACTGTATTCTACACCACCTTGAAATAGAAAACCTTCTTTTGTCTTCCTTCTTTGTGCTGAAAATCTATTTGATTTTTATTAAAGCCTCCTTCATTTTATAAAATAGCTAGACTTGAAGCAGCCAATAATTTTCAGCATTTGATGAGTAAACTTTGAACTTGTTTGGTGTTTGTGCCCTTTCTCTGAGCTGATGAGTAGAAGTAAGAAGAAATCATAGGGTAAAGGTCTGTTCTTCTGGAACAGATTTTTGAAATTTAATGAGTCAAAAAGCTACTATTAAGCTACTGGCATAGTTCTGAGTGATTTTAATGCTACTTTCCAAGCTGCTTAGAAATCGAAGGCATTTCAGGACCAAATGAGGAGGATCTCAAGCGCTTAATGAAGAGATGAGAAAGTGTTTCAGACATTTCGACACACTTGGAGAGCAAGGCCTCTCTCCATTATTTTTCAGTGGGCTTGGAGTTTGGACAGGTCCCAGTCAGCTGGAAGCTGGCAAATATTATTCCAGTTTTCAAGAAGATAAAGAAGGAAGACGCTGTCAGTTACAGGCCTGTCTCACTTCAGTGCCTGGCAAAATTATGGAGAAGGTTATTCTGGGAGTTAGATCATAGCCGGCACAGATTGGCACAAGGGGAGTCTTTAAAGGGTTGACAATTCATGGGATTTTGTAAGGAGGTTTTTCTATTTCTTGAACTCATAGCAGCTCTTAGAATTCAAGTGGCTTAGAAAAAGCAGTATGTAGGAAATTAGCTATACATGCATATTTGAAAAGTTGGTATGTCACCTAATCCAAACATTTCAAAGCATTTGACATTGCAGGTACTCTTTAAAATTAGGTATGTCAGAAGACCTCTCTAAGCTTTACTGATGTATTATGTAACTAATTTTTCTGTTTCAGCTGAGCACATACAAATTTTTTTTATGCTTCTTCGGGTATGATAAATCATCTTACTCATGAAAGTATTTCATGAGGCACAGTAGAACAAGTCTACTCTGTTTTTTTGCGTGAAGAAGCTGATTTTTCAATGGAAGAAGCAGCATTTTATATTCTAAATTTTATTCAGTTACCTAGTTTTTTATTAACTTGTGGTTAGTCATGATTTTTTTCTTCACCTATTTAAATGTTTAAAATATGCCTTGTGCTCCATAAAGGTTTTATAAATGAAACAGTGCTTTCCTGTTAGTTTTTAAGTGCAGTCAAATAGATCTGGTGTGTTGTCACCACTTAGATTCTTAGATGCTAGTCTGCAGTTGTAGGTATCAAAATGCAAGTTGTGTGCAAGATACAAGATTGAATATATTAATATGTGTAATATAACAGGTTTTTTTTAATTTCATAATTTTCAGATTTTTAAAGGCCCAAAATATTTTCTTACAGAAATTATTTTGGCCATTATGTATTTTCCTCTTCCCCCCCTCTTCCCCTCTCTTCCCTCCTCTTCCCTCTCTTCCTCCTTCTTCCTGGAGTGGCCAGGTTCATTGTTGATGAAGGTGGTAGCTGAGGTAAATAAGTTGTTTGCCTTTGCTGTTTAGAACATCTCTAAACTTGATCACTTAGCAGCTCTCTGTGCAGGTCAGGTTGAGAGTCAGAATAGTGTCAGGGGTAGTGTCAAAACTTGCCTGAGGTGCATAAGGAAAGGTGCTTACTGTCTGGGGTAACAGCGACTGTGTTATTCCACTGTTTGGTTTTGTGGGCTTTTTCCCTCCTGTATTTTGTCCTGGTTGTTTAGAGGTTTATCTTGTCTGAAGTAAAAATTATTTTTTGAATAGTTAGGAAATTATATAAAGTATAAAAGTATCAACAGATAGACTGGAGTTAGACTGGGTATCAGCTGGAGGAAGAAGGAAGCCCAGCTGCTTTAAAGGATATGCAGTGTCAAGCATAGCCTTGACTCTTAGAAAAACTAACATAAAGACTTTCTAAGAAAGAAAAAACGTGAGTACAGAAGCTAGGTTTTGACATTACTTTGTGGGCACTTATGTGAGCTTATACAATATTATCAACAATAGAAGAAGCATTTCAGATAAAGCAAATGTTTTGGACTTGAAAATCATCAACTAAATAGAGCAGCTGTGTTTGCAAAATCATGTATGGGGGGGGAGAAGCTTTCATAATTCAGGTTATTCATGCATGCAGGTTTTCTGACAGTTTTTCCCCTTCCTTAATCTTTAGGTATCCATGACAACACAGCTTGTTCACATTTTACAGTGAATGCAGTTAAAAAGTGAAGGTTTTAATAATATAGGATTAGCAGACCTAAAGATATTATGTAAGATATCATACCAAAGCTATGAACATGAAAAAATGTAGATGTAAAGAATTAACAGGGAATGACAACTTCTTCTCATAAAACTACACAAATAACAGTAAGAATTGTCATGTTGTCCAGGTTATTGCACCGCTTAAAATCCAGACTGACCTCTATGCAAAATAAACCAGAAAAAGAGCAAGGCTGTAAATGCTGGTTGCTGATTTCACTATGGGAAGCTCTTAAGCAGGCTTTTCTTTCTCCTGTAGAGGCCCAATGCAATTCCTTGAATTTGCAAGCACATATTTTATGTTTCCCTTTTTATAATCTCTGCACATCACCCTCCATTAAAGTTACGTGTGAAGATAGGTGATAATACTATACCTAAGCTAAATTGTGAGTTTGGAAATGAAAGCCAGTTCCAGTGCTGCAAAATAGTGAAGGTAAACCTTTATTCCCCTTGCAGTCTGGTCTTGAAAAGAACTTACATATGTGAAGGGAAATTGAGAAGGCCACTTCCTTCTGCTTTTTGTTCTCTTGACTCCTTTGAAATACAAATTAAATAAAGTTTGCTCCTCTAAACTCAAAGGTATTGCCATTGATCCACACCGCTCAACAGCATATATTCTAATATCATGCTTGTAGGTTGCATGTCAAACACTGAAACTACATCAGTATTTCATGATTTTTTTCTGAATGTGAGCTTTTAAGTAAAGGATATATATATAGTAGAAAACAGTATGGAAAATTGCTTTAAAAATTATTAACAACCTACTAGTATTGTAAGATCAGTAATACGTAGTGCAGAAAGAGCTGATATACCATTGAGCAGGTAACTGATTAATTGGGCATTTTGCAACTCTAAATTTCAGTAATATCAGAAAATGCTGATTGACCAGAAACAAAGTCAAGGACAGGGGAAACTAGGCAAGCCTCTTCCCTAATAATTTTTAGATGGATGGAAGGTGTAGTGTGTGTTTCAAGTTAACATACCTATCTGTATGGAATCTGAAAACACAGCATTCAGTAAAAGTTTTCTTGAAATTTTCAAAAAATCTGTCTGAAGAGAGAGAGAAGTTTGGGTAGATGAGTGGACTTGTCCTCTACTGGCTGTGCTATTTATGGTAAAGTTTTTCCTTCTAAGTGGGGAGAAGCTGTGTACAGGCAATCCAGAAGCAGAGCATGGTCAAGACATTTCCTTGCAGATTGTCCTTTACAGTATGTGGGGAGATGTGTAGGGAAGAGATGGAAGCACTCCTTTGCTGTGAAAACTCTACCTTTGCATCCCACTTCTTAAAGTTGTTTTATTGTTAACTGGTGATCAGAAGTTGGATTCCTGTGTTCCTTTTGAGTTACCTGGCAAACTCATTCTGTGTCAGATTGTGATACTGGACACAAAACAATCCCTTAAATTGTGTCTTTAGCTTTCCCCCCATACCACAGATCATCCAATTGCAAGGTGCTTTCTGTTGCATTGAGTCATGTGAGATACATCTACACATGTATTTGTGGCTCTTGCCCTTGGTGCCTCACTGACACTTCCCCATTACATTCTTTATGTACCTGATGGAGTGAAATTCACACATGCAGTTTAGCATTCATGGTACACCCAGACTGTGTATCTCCACTACCTAATTCTACTCCAGATGATGTCCTCTTTTCTGGACATTTCTGCTAAAGGTTCTCAATGACAGGATGTTTTGGGAGAGATAGCAAAACTCGTTGAAGAAAATAGGGATTATCTTCTTGGCCTGCCTTATGGCAAGTCACAGAAAGCAATGAAACCACAGTGGCCTCTAGTGGGTTGTGTGGTCACTTGTATTCCTTTTACTGTAAGTCTTGGACAGGCCTGTTGAGCTGGTTTTTCAAAGTGGAAGTTGAGTTAGAGCCAGAAAGGGGTGGTGGCTGTTAGGGACATGTTTTACACCTTTGCATGCAGCATGGCACCTGCCTGTTGGAAAGTGCTGGCTTAGTAGGTGGAACTTACTTGTGTGTGTGTGAGTACATGTGTCCAAAGTGTGTTTGTGAACAGCATGGTAGAATATGAAATAGTGAGAGGAGTTCAGTGTTTGGTTAATATGGGATATCCCTGTTAGTCATCAGGAAAAGCTGGTGAAATGCAGTATTTGAAGTGTGTATGAACATCACAGAGTGGGGAGGGATTGGGAGGTTTTGTTTAGAAAACAGAGTCCTAAACTGAAGAGAAGTTTTTAAAGCCGTTATATATGGTACTGAAAAAGACAAGACTTCATTTTTCAAGGGACAGCTCTGAGGCTAGGGACTTTCTAATTCTTGTTGCAGAGAATGTGGGCTTCATGTAATGCTTTATCTTGGAGTAGTTTGTCATTGTAAAGATGTAGACCAAATGGAAGAAATTCAGCAAATATTGTCAAGGTCTGACGAGGACTGCTGAAGAAAGATAGATTAATCTAAATTGTGCAGCTAAATCCTAGTTAAAGAAATGGGGAAAGTGAGAGAAAAGTAAGTGTATAAATTTGAATGATGTAAATGTCAAACAGATTTTTCACTTGTACACGGTGATATAAACAGACAGGATTGAGAAGTGAAGGCTCTGTGCAATGTATCCCAAAAACCTTGCCAAGGAAAACATTGCAAAAGCACTGATTTCTAGAAGGAATAAAGGAAGTACTGTTTCTGGAGAGAGTTACCAGGCTAGGCAGGAGATTGTAGGGAAGAAATCTTGTCCTGATTTTGGTTAGTGTAGGGCCTTTTTAATTGTAACTTTCATGGATCACGTCAGAACATTTTGTGTTTGGGCAGAAACCATCAGTGCTGTTCTGCAGTGATGGCTTTTGAATTAGTTACAGTGTATTTCTCATTTGCAAGACGGTTCCTGTTGGTGTCTTACAACTTTTAGTAAGAACATTACCTCAGTATGTTTGTTTGAGCTGTGTGGGAGGAGGTTGCTGAGCTGCAACTTCTGCTACAGTTGATTTCGCTTTTACCGACCTGTGCAACTGATCACTAGGTTACTATAAGAAAACTTACTTACCAAGTTTTTTTTCTTTTGATCAGTACATCAGTCAATTTTGTAGGATTTGATTTGGGGTTTTGTGTTGAGGGTTTGATTTGGGTTGTTTTTTGTTTTGTTTTGTTGGTTATTTTAATATATTCTAGGCTTAAACCACTATCACCTATTCCTGCAGTAAAATAGTACACAAGGAATTGTAATACTCATTTCAGGAATGCGCTCTACTGAATTTCTTTTTAAGCTTGAAAATTACAGACAACTCCAGAGCAGAATTTTTATCACCTTTGTTTTGCACTAGTAGTTGAGATAGATATGTCCTGGAGTTTAATGAAACAAATAAGTAAATAAATTGATGTTAACATGCAGGTAATGGAAATATGAAAAAACCACTCACTAGTAGAGAACAATTAAAGATAGGTCTTGCATGGTGTGTTGATACCTACTATCATTCCAATGCCACTGCAGTAAAAAATTTAGTGGGATGTTCTGTAGGCTTCATCATAGATAAAGAATGTGCATTGTCAAAAGAAAAAGAGATGATGTAAGGTTTCTTTTGTAGCACTCTAAATAATACAAATTGTGAAGATTTTTTTTGTTCTTGTTTCTGAATATGTCATATATAAAAATGAAGTTAAAGACGTTCAAATTAATTTTGATTGAAGCTCCCAAAAGTAAAAATCAGCTCAGTATTTCATTGAAACTTAGGTTTTAATATAACAGTAAAAATCTTTGCTTTTTCTAATCCAGTGTAATCTAATTGCAGTTGATGAGTAAAGAGTCTCCAGTCTCTGTTGGAAATGATGCTTACGTTGACCTTGATCGGCAGGTATCTAAGACTAGATGTTTCTTTTCCTTCAGTCATAGCATGCCAGTGGCCAGTCTTTTTTCCATATTAAGAATTGTCTTTTTTTTTCTTTAATCATTAAAGGGTTTTGTGGAAAAGTAAAATAGGAAGTGGAAAACTAAATTTCAGTGTTTCAAGTCCTTTAGCTTTATAAATTGAATTTGCTTGTATTGTGTATTTAAAGGATATTAAAAAGTTGGTTTGAAAAACCAGTCCAGCTGTATGACATAATAAAGCAGAACTGCAGACTGGTACAAATCTTCAGATATGGAGAAAGAAAGAAAGATAAAAAATGTGTACTATTAGAATAAATATTTTTATGTGAGTTCCTATTTCCAAAGTCAGTTTTTACGAAAACCCCACTTCTATGGGAGTCTTGGAACTGCTGCAATATAGTAGAGAAGTTTTCAAATATAATCCTTACCGGTCTGATTTATTTAAAAAATATACAAACCTGCTTTTTGTTTTACTACCGTATCCTCATGCTAACACTGTCCTGCTTCCTCCGATTTTTTTCAAATTGAGAAGACTAGTGGTGTTCCCTGTATTCCTCCACCATGCTTTCTCTGCAGAAATATGTACATTCTTGTAGATGAAATTAATTTTTGTATGTAAACAGGCCCATGAGAAATAAACTTGCAAATGCAAGATATGATGATGCTGTTTGAGAAAGCCCATTTAAACATCTTCTATAATAGTACACATATATCTATATCTATATGCATAATGTGCATGCACCTATTTTATCAGTCTAATTTTCTTGTAGCTATGTTTTTTATGTTATCTTAACTGCATTCATTTGCAAACCAGTGAGCTACACATCCTTAAACATTAAGCCTTTGAAGGGAAGTACCTGAATATTCCCTACTGCTTATAAGGTTCAGTGCCCTTTTTCAGAATGGTAGGCGTCTCTGTTACATATTAGTTTTATTCCTGTTGTGCACTAAAAGTAGCTTCCAGTGACTAAAGAGATTTTACCCTAATTGTCCATTCCCTGTATTCCACCTTCCAGTCCTTTCTGTATTTCAAATGTAGATTGAAAATTGAAATTATGTGCTCTTTGCGTCCGTAAAGAAAAGTGGTGTTGACAATTTTTTCAGTGTAGAGATTTGATGAGTTCTTCAGATCCAAGTTATTTTGGAGTTTTTGACCCAATTTATAGAATAGATGTGATAATTCTAATGTAAGAGCAAATATTACTTTTAGGCACAATTACTTCTTACTAATACACTAACTAAACAGTATTCACATCTGCTTCTTTTTTTCTTTATAAGAGCACAGTTGCTCAGTTTTAAAAATATTCAATGTATTACCTAAATGTAAAAATTATTTCACAGATATGTAATTCAGAATATTTTTTAAAGGATCACAGAGAGTGATGAAAATGTAAATGTTTGTTGTTTATGGTAGCTGAAGAAAACTACAGAAGAATTAAATGAAGCTCTTGCAACAAAAGAAGAAATTGCCCAGAGATGTCATGAGTTAGATATGCAGGTAAGTTTGCTATAGAGTCCTTACCAATTTTGAAGTGAGAAAATGATATGCTAACTTTTAGATGGCTGCAAATAAGTATTAGAGTATGGAAACATAGTTTTTAGAAGGGGGGTGAAAATGTCAGAGTAATTATTTTGTTTTCCCTTGTGCTATCAGAATGAATGCCATTGTTTTCTTATCTTGTTGCCATTTTGCCAGTATTAAGATGATTTATACTAGCAAAACTTTTTTTTTTATTCAGTTAGGAAGTGTTTGAGCTATGTGGTAAAACTCTTGCCACAGAGAACTAATACAAGTTCTGCTGCTGTAACAGTTCCAGTTAACAGTTAAATCCCAGTCAGAAGTTGCTGTAGACCATTTAGTGTGTATGGGTGTAGACTAAGTCTTACTGCAAGTAAGTCAAGACTCATCTGGAAGACATGAGGACTGTGAGGGGGGAGCCCTGAAAGGCATTGCCATTGCAACCTCCTTTGCAGTATTAATTAAGGCTTCTTGCAGTTCAGTTACTGTTGGAATTAATAAAGCTGATCTGTTTGTCGTGGTAAAGACACGAACCCATGTTTCAGGCCTTGGAGCACTTTGGGTTCTTCCCACTGCTACCTGTTATCACAGTGTTAGTGGAAACTGAGTCATCTTCGGGACTGTGTTCCTGTTTCAGGCCTGCTTGCAGATGGCCCTTACTGTGGAGAGCTAGTTTTATTTGTTTTTAGGAAAAGTATGCAGATTTTGTTATAATGAAGTTATCTTCTGTCGTAACAAAGACTTTTTCTTTAAATGCTTGTTCGAGATACATCAAAGAATAATTATGTTTCCTGAGTGGGGAAACATCCCCTAATGTTGCAATATGTTGGTTACATCACATAGCAATTGAATACCTATTAAATGATACAGTGTGTTCTTGTGAAGTGTGGTTAATGAAGCCTACATGTTTCTGGTTGTGGGCTCTGTTGATACTTCATTACGAAATGAAAAAATGCTGCCCTCTCTGCTTGGGTAGGTTAGTTATTTCTATACATACTTTCATTACAACAGGTTGCAGCCCTCCAAGAGGAGAAGAGCAGCCTGCTTGCTGAGAACCAGATCTTGATGGAACGTTTAAACCAATCTGATTCTATCGAAGATCCCAACAGTCCTGCAGGTCGTAGGCACCTGCAGCTGCAGACACAACTAGAACAGCTCCAAGAGGAAACATTCAGGTAGAAAAGCTACATTTGGTTAGGTTGTTTGTTTGTAGCTGGCAATAGAGGCGACTTAGATACTTGCGGTTCTGCTGGCAAATATGAATTAGTATAATGGATGGTGTATAACCACAGTAGTACAGTTTTTAAAGTGACATATATGTTCTAATTTCTCTCTTTACAAGGTCCAGTATTAAAAAAAGCACAATTTGCCACCCTACTGTGAGTCACTTTGAATTGTTTGTGTGCAGTCATTTCACCCATGTTTTGCAAAGTCAGTGAGAATGAAAAGTAGCATGCTTTCCTTTATGCAGATTATTCTGATTGTATTTTTAAGGTGTAGTAATTCCTTGATGAAAGTTTGCTACAGGCTGTACTGCTGGTGGCGTTATATACAAAGCAATATATGTCCTTCTCTGAATTTGAAAACAATTTTCATATATAATGAAAGATGGAGATTATCCATGTATGAGCTCTGCACTTCATTTACATTTTCCCAATACGTGAAGATACAGTCCCTCTTTAAATATCCTTCCTGGTCCTCTTGGCTGGTGCTTTCACATTGTGTAAGCCTGTTCTGCTGAAGACAGCCGGTTCACTTCATCACCTTTTCATTCTCTTTGCCATACGTTCCTTCTCCTTTATGAGTGCAGTTATGGTATTTCTTACTTTACACTCCCAGTTTTCCTTTTGCTGTCCGCTTCTCATTGCCCTTTTCCAATTCTTACAATATTTGCCACATTACTTCCCTTTTTTTGTCTCTTTTGCCATTTTTCCAATTCCCCTTGCTAGGCCTCCTTTTCTGCTTATTGTGACATATAATCTCCCATCAGTTTCTTGAAAAACATTCAGTGTTTCTCTTTCACAACAGGTAGTGCCTGGATTTCTTCTTTTTGTACATCTACCATGTAAAGGAATAAAATGGTGATAATGTCCCCTTTTATCTCTTCTGATTTATCTCCATGCTCTACAGCGATTCTTACCTGAGTCAGATATCAATTACTGTATGAACAGATTTTGTCCCCATGTTCAATATCTTCCCCGTCTGTTACTCTAGTTTCAGGTTCTGAAGGTCATTCTAAACTGTTTTCATGTGTGAGACTCATTCCTGGTCTCTTTTACCTCCTTCCCCTGTCTTCATAACATGTGGCTTCTAATGGCAATTCGTATGTGTTGCTTCCAGCTCTACCTGTTCAAGCAGCACATCTGTACAGCTAAACCGGTGCCCAGTGTGGTACACCAGTTTTCCTCCTAGTCTTGCCCTTTTGTCCTTGATTGTTCTGGTCTGTCATGATCCAAATCTTTGTTGTTCCTGGTTTGGAGGACTTAAGGATTTTGTCTCCATTCTTGTAGATTCTGTTTGGACTCCTTGACTTTTTTTTTTCCCCTCTGCCCTTATCTCCTGTCCTGGATTGTTTTGTGTTAATTTCAGAGCAAAATCACAGTAAGACTCTGTGTTCCAGGTTGTGTCCTCTTCCATCCATTCACAAAATACTTTGACAAAGTTTCTATTACTTATTCCCTTTGTTCACTACCGGTTAATGGAGCTTTGCCTGTGTATACTGTATGTGAGCAGTTCAGCAACTTTGGTCAGAGTTCTTTACTTGCTAACTAGAGAACCTGGTTCTCCAGACATAACTGGGCATGCACAGGTTCTTTAGGAGTAAATAAATAAAGCCACTTCAGTGAGAGGTCTATGGTATTTTTAACATCTAACAATCCGATCAATGTCATTGAGGTAGATGAGTTGGACAGCTGAACAAAATTTTAGAATAAAGATGTCATGTTCAAACTCTGTATGTCTCAAGATGAAAAAAGATGAAAATTTCTGCTTAAGCTTCCATTGTGAAAAACTATTGGTATAGAAGAAAACATCAGGTTTTGTCTTTATGAGAACATACGTTACCTTGTGAATTTTCAAATAAAATGATAGTAAACTGGGAACATCAATAAAGTCAATCTGCTTCTATATTTTGAATAAGCACATTGGGCCATTGTTCTCCTTCACTGCGGCAGGAGGTCATTTTTTGTGTTCTTAGAGGGGATGATGATGAGGAAAGGTAACTGTGGCTCAGGATGAGAAATTATTTTCTGGGCTTTTTTTTCATTCCTACAGATTAGAAGCTGCCAAAGATGACTATCGAATACGCTGTGAAGAGCTAGAAAAGGAAATTGCAGAATTGAGACAACAAACAGAAGAGCTTACTACACTGGCAGAGGAGGCTCAGTCTTTGAAGGATGAGATAGATGTACTCAGGTAAATTTTGTTCCATTAACCCTTTTTAACTGCTACCTTTAGGTTTGTGTACTTAATCTACATTATTTTTTTGTTTAAGTAATTTAAATATTAAACACTTTCAATGCCAAGATTCTTTGGATCCTTCAGTTTAGGTACACAGACCAACACACAATTCGTGAGTAAAATAGTTGCTTATTGTGTACCTACTCAATAACTATTAGTAAACTTAGAAATTCTATGTCAATTTATGGTTATAACAGGGCACTCACTGGTCTCTTTGAGTGTGTAATATTCACCTTTATAATGTCTTGGGCATCTGTTCTCATCAGAAAACTAGGCCATTTCCTTTCCTGGGTTTGCATTATTTGGACTTTGAATGGTGCTTTTGGTTTATCATACAATGTTAATATGAACAACATCTGTTGCAGCTCTCATTGCCACTGGATTTTAGCAATGAAAGTTGTAATGATTTGATGATGCTAGGGGTTTATAGGGTGGAACAGCCATTTTTACTATGGAGCATAATCCTTCAGTTGGCATCTTGCTTATTTAATACTGCCATTCCTGAGTCACCAGCAGCCTTCTACCAAAGCTATCTGTCTTTATCCCTTCTGTCATTAATATAAGGAATAAACCCATCAGGCTGCTGTGTGGGTGGCATGGGTTCAAAAATTCCTTGCCCTAAGAGAGAGCCCTGCACCTTACTGACAATTAAGCAGAGTTGGCTTGCCTCAGTGTCCCATAAACTGACCCATCAATTCAGTGGGAGATTCCCTGAATTTCACAGGAAATGGGACTGTAAATTGGTTGATTCTAAAATGAAACCAGGGACAGTAATAGTAGCAGAGGTCATTGCAGGACGTGAGGTCCATTGCTGTTGTGGCAGTGCAGCAAGTGGATTGATAAAACTCTGAAAAGCTGTGAATGAAGCCTGGTGTTTCTTCTTCTTTTTTCCTTTTTTTTTTTTTTTTTAGAAGGAATGAAGTTCCAAAACTATTATGGTAATTCTGTGTCACCAAGTACAGTTTGCCTAGGAGATGGATGTTTATGGTTTTATTCCTGGCTATCATTAAAATGAATTGAACGGCAGAAACTTTTCTTTTTTACCCTTGAAAGATTTAGGACAGAAGATAATTTAGAATTGAAAGGAAATGGGTGGGAGTGAGGTTGTTTTAACTATGATTTTAAGATTGGAAGCAGATCAGAAAGTTGTGTTAGGAAAAGGGGTAGGGTCTAAAAGAACCTTCAGCAGCAGTTCTTAGAGTTGACAAATAGTTATTGGAAGAAAACAGACAATTTAAACGTGAAAACATCAATAACAGGAGGATATGGTTGCTTTATTTTTCTCCCCATGATGTCCCAGTATGTCTACTCCATTAAGAAAAAACAGTGAGGAAGCATTTTAAATTCTGTTAATTTTGTTAGTTTTCAGAGTTCAAATTTGATACAAATCTGTCCCTTCAGGCATTCTTCTGATAAAGTAGCCAAGTTAGAAAGCCAGGTAGAGTCATACAAAAAGAAATTGGAGGATCTGGGTGATTTGCGGCGGCAAGTGAAGCTTTTAGAAGAGAAGAATACAATGTACATGCAAAATACCGTGAGCCTGGAAGAAGAACTGAGGAAAGCCAATGCAGCACGCAGTCAGCTGGAAACATACAAGAGACAGGTGAGGACAGGCATCATCAGTGCAATAGTACTCTGTATAGTATCAACACTTTGTCTTCTTAAGGTGGCTAATACCTCAAAGTAAAAACAACTATTAAAAAAACAACTCCTGTTTAGAAGACTTCCATGTTTTGTAGGTGCTACCTTTGTCCTGCTTTCCTGCAATTCTTGTCATTGCTACAAGTTTATGTTACTTTGTCAAAAAGCAGTATTTCCTGCATTTAAAAACTCAACAGATTTTAAGTGGGTTTTTTTTCTAACTGAAAAAACGATTCAAAATTCATATTCAGTAGCGGGGCTTGAATTATAGGCTCACCTTTCAGAAAAAGTATACAGTTTTCACTACAATTTTCCAGAAATGAGGAACACACACCACAGCTGAGGTAAGTCATTCCTGTGGTTAAATTACCCCCTTTTTTTAAGGTTCTAGTTTGTCTGATACGTCTGAACTTTTCCACGTAAGAAGAGAGAAGGACACATGTCATCCCTGTTGTTTATATGCACCTAGTGGAGTACAAAATGTCTCACCAGGACACTGTGGAGTGAAAGGCACCTATTTATCCTTCTGTTTATCCAAGTGCCATGTGATGCTGTTTCTGTAAAAGTAGAAGATGTGCTTTATCTTCTCTCTGCTTCTATACTACAGGGACATGATATCATTCTGGTATTCTTGTTAGAGGGCCAGACAGAGCATGGTTCATTAAAATAGTAGTGCCTGCTCTGTATTTCTACCTGATCAAATGATCACAGCAGAGGGATCCCTGTATGTCAGTTTACAGTAAAATAAAGTACAGAAACAAGCACTAACAATATTTCCAGCCCAGGAGCAATGTTTCTCCCTAAGACTTGATAGATTGTTTTCCCTGCACACTTTGCCATCTCAGTGTTTAAATCAACTTGTTTCAGCCTATGTAGGCTAATTTTAAATACAGACCAAATTATTAGAAAAAAAGAACTTGGACAAGAACAATTGTCCGAGGGGACAAAGGGAAAAGTAAATGTAGAAAAGAATGGCCTTCCACACATGAGTAGTATCAAGTTTACTGGCAACCCAATATGTCACTCCATTAAACAGCTGAGCATGTGATACTGTTGTGTAACATCAACATCTGCATTTGATTCTTCTTATTTCACCAACTGAAAGGATTTTGGAAGGGCCAATCCCAAATATTTGTGCGGTTAAAATACTCCTTTTCTTCATTATTCCCTGTATTTTATGGGTAGGGTTTCCTGTATGCAGTGGTGTTGTTTGGTGCAAAACTGTTTAATGGCTGAGACTGGAATAAGCCTCAGGTGTCCTGTGGCAGATGTGTTTTGTTCACCTAACTACAGTGTCTCAAAATTAACACTCAGTGTTTGTCTTCAGTGTCTGTAAGACTGGGCTCCTTTTGAGACGGGCCTTTGACTCATAAGCCACAAAACTATTTTTCTGGGAATCCTAAGTTGTGCTATCAGAAGTAAGCCAGAAAAAAGGATTGTGATGTTATGTCACTGTTGAGTGGTAGTGTGCTCCTGTAGTGGAATATGTCTTGTCTGGTGTTTGAAGGATACAACCCTACTCATGAGGACACCATTAGAGAGTTATTTATTTAGCTTAGAAGCATTGTGCTATGCAGATGAAAGTGGTTGATTCAAATTCCTATAGTAATCTGCAAGGAAATTGCAACTTCTCTGTGAGGTGAGGTTGAGTGGTGTGGTGGTGTTTTGTTTTCACTCTCTGAAAGCGAACGTAAGCGTCTTCTAAGAAACTTCATTTCGGCATAAAGAATTGAAATGTGAAGATTGCAGGGTAATTGTTTTCGTAATTTTAATTCAGCCCCTTTGTGCATGTGCATTCTGATACATAGCTAACAGTATGTCTTGCTTTTCTTTGTTGCAAGATTCCTGCTTTACTCATTCCACACACAGATAATGCTTAGTAAATGTGATGGCAGTTCATTTTTTTTTTTTAATCTTCTGCATTACCATGATATTGTATGTTTTTTGATACACTCACAAATCCTAATTCAAGACAAATTTATTTCCTACAGTGTTTTACTACATATCATTACCTTAGCATGATTGATTACAAACATGAATGCATTTGTTTCCATTTGAGGTGAAGATTCTCATATTTTGCAAGTGGTGGCATAATCACTGGTTAAGGCCTGCAGATTTTTTTTATACCTGCAGTTATTCTGATAGCCCCAGTGATGATGTCACATCTGAAAAAATGAAATATTTTCATATCTAACATTTTCGTTTCTTTAATCTCGGAAAATGCAGGCCTGTGCTGGTTTTGCAGCCTTTAATTTAAGAACAACAGCAGCAAAATCCTTCTCTAAGACTTAAGACCATGCATATTTTAGTCCTTGTAGTTATTTTGCTATAGTTGTTCACATTGAAAATAAAAGGCAGTTAGAATAAGTGGGCAATCTTAATGTAGGTATGGCTACTGCTTTAATCACCTCCTGTGTAATCTAAAAGCCATGAAAAAGCCTTCTTATAAATTGCTTCAGAAGAAGCTGTAGGTCTTAAGCTGAGTCTTCATTCAGCTTTTGTGTTTGCGGGTCAGTCTTTATTTAGCTTATTTGCTTCCATGCTCTCTGCATTATGAGCTTTACTAGTGTTCTGGGAATTAATCTTTGCTAGTAAAGGCTGAGAGTTTTGAAATGGCAAGACATCGCTGATTTACCTTCTTTTGTGCTCAGCTTTCAGATTTCTGATCACTTAATTTTAAGAGCTCTTTACTGGTCTTTAGTTGAAAGCATACATGTGGCTTTGTTAGCAGTTTCTCTCCAAAATAAAGAAGACTGTGTGGAGCCTGTGACTGAATCTTCCTGTTAGGAAATCTCAGGTTAGGGAATGTTACCTGGCTGCATACACTAGTAGTTGAATTCCGAGTGAGGTTTGTGAAATAAAGTTAACAAAAGGTGTAGATAATGGGCTTTCTTCAGATTTTTTTCTTGTAACTAGGCTTTTCAGAATGCACAAAGATTTTTCTGATGTTCCTAAACTTTTTGATTCCTAGAACTACATAGCTATTTTTTCTGTAAACCTTGCTTGAGCTTCAATTCTTGTTTTAGATTTACTGGAAACACTTTGCATTTTTTCTGTCTTTTGCTTGCACTAAGACCTAATATTTGAATGCTTTTTATTTTGCTGAAACACAGAACAACTGATGAAAGCATTTTTTAGTATGTCCTATAAGTAACTATTTCACTTGTTTTACAAAATGACTTGTGGTGCATTGTAATTGGCTACTTTGTCTTGTGTATTTTGTTTTAACATTTGCAGACACATTATTGATTCTTGTTCTCACAGGCAGTTGAACTACAAAACAGGTTATCTGAAGAATCCAAGAAAGCTGATAAATTAGATTATGAATGCAAACGACTGAAAGAAAAAGTAGACAGCCTCCAAAAAGAAAAAGATGTAAGTGCCAAGGTGTTATTTTTTTGTTAGTAACAATAGCAACTTTGTATCCTTTATAACACAGAGATATGGTAATTATAGTTAGCAATCTTTTTAAATTAGGAAGTCTTTTTTCATCTAAAATTTCCTAATGTTTGTGTACAAGATACTTTTTAAACCTAAAAATTGTACAGCATGGAATAAAGTGACTGTACAAAAACATATGCAACCCATTTTTAAGAGGAAAAGCCTTCATATTTGGCATCTGAAGTTGTTTCCTGACCATTTACCATGAGAAGGTTATTAAATACCCAGGATAATTGTTACGTATTCTGAAAAGCTATTTACAACAGGGTTTCTGCAGTATCATCCTAGAACTAAGTTCCTGTTGCTTTTTTTTCCCTAAGCCATTCTTTGAGGTACCATCAGCATGCTTCTCTTTGTGGAGTCATCACCAATGTAGCAAGAGGCTAAGTAGTTGTGTAGAGGGAAATGTCCTTTGTGGTGATCTCAGCTTTTATGACAGCTCCTTGTTGACCTATCTTGTACTGCCAATGTGTAACACACAGGGTAGATACCAATCTATCCCCTTCCTCTTGTGTCATTTGCTGCTGGCGATTCCGCAATTAATTGCTCTCTCCTCTCTTGCTGGGACTGATCCTTCAGACATCTCTTGCACACTGTCATTTCTTAACAGTTAATTTCAGCTTGTTTCTTAGGAAGGTATATGCTGGTGCCTCAAACTGCCTAAAACCAAGGTCAACTATTGAAGCTAGCAGTTTCTTAGGCATTTTTTTAATCTTAAGTTCATTGATCCAACTGTTGGAAGCTCTGTAGGCTTTTTCTTCAATAGTCACATTTCATGTCCAGTTATTTCCAAGATTTCCAAACCCAGCACTTAAATATCATTTGAACTGAAAGTTTTCAGTTATTTTATATTCATAGGTCATTGATTACCATTTTTTATTAAATTTTCAAGCTGCAGTGGACACTTGACCTTCACATCACTTCCATCTGCCCTTCAAATCAGGCTGGAATGCTCATAATAACTGTATTGGTATTGTGCTTTGGCTTTCTTTCCTGCTTTTTATTTTTAAATTGGGGTTTTTTTTCCAATTCTTTTATGTTGAACAATGGTAAAATTGTTTCTGTGGCTTATCCATGGCTCAGTGGACCATTTCATCTTGCACAAAGGATCTGAATTGCAGGCCATTGTCATATAGTTTTCTGTTTTACCCTCTGGCAAATAGCTTTTTTTTGAGCTGGATGTTGTTTTTAAGTACATTCTTTTGAATGGATATGCACCTGGGAGAAGTAAGTTACAGCTAGAAGTCTCTCATCACATGAATTCAATGATTCAATGTCTGTATTACTTACTCTTTCTGTTCTTTGTTGTCAATATGTGTCAGTAAGGTAACCCACCACAGGTCACAAGCTAAGTAGTGGTATCTTAGTTATATTTTGGAAATAGTTACTGAAATTGATTTTACCCTTTTCTTTATGTTCTGGCAAAGCATGGTAGTGTTTCATACCTTCATCAAAGGAGCTTGGAATTTTACCTCTGGCATCTGTTATATGACAAGTACTGCAATACTTACTGAGTTGCTTGTACCAGTGAAACCCTAGTGCTTTTTCTAGTCACTAAAATATTCTGACATTTGGCAATCATTTGTTAGTAAAATGAAATGCTATCAGCCAACACAACTCCATACTTGCACAGAGGTAAGGTCTGTCCTGGACCATTTAGTAATACTGAACATGTCTGATTTTGGAGCAAACTACAACTTGGATCATTACATTCTTTCTTCTTTTCTTGACTGTTGGCAACCTTCAGGACAAAAACCTGCTGCTACCTGTAGATTCTCATTTTTTTTGCCAGAAGGGTACTTGTGCCAAATTGAAGGAGTATTTGCCTGATGGTACGGAATAGCACACCTGTCTGGATCCCAAGGTGATCCAGTCCTGTTTGTCAGTTCTCTTTGGACCCAGGCTTAAGCAACTAGTTTTCTTTCATAGCCAAGATGCTGGTGAATGACAAGGCCAGCTGACACACAGGAGGAATGGGATATGGAAGTGCTGCTCATACTTCCACTGGTGAAAGACAAACAAAATGGAGTTAAAGGAGTTTGTTTGTTATGTTGACTCTATTTATCTGCTCGTGATTTCACTCCTGGCTGAATCTTGGATTCATGGTGAGGCAAAAATCTGTGGTCTCTCAACTGACTTCCATTTCCTTTGACATCAGCCCCAATGAAAGGAAAAGGAACACAGCTGAATGGCCCCAGTGGATACTGTTTACTACCTGGTACCAGACTTTGTGTCACTAATATCTTGATTTTGTAAGCTTATACCCTGCTATTTTTAGTCCAGTAAGATCAGCAACCCTTCTCCCAAAAAAAAAAAACAAAAAACCACTATTCCTGTGGAATATATAAAGTTTATATTTATTCTTTTATGAAATAGACTGAGATACCTTAATTGGAAAATAATCTCTAGAGTTGTATTAAATTATTTTTAAAATTTTGAAGGCTGTTATAGATGGATTTGTACGCCAAGACTGATACTCTTTTTCTTTCCAATTACTCAGAGATTAAGAACAGAGAGGGATTCTTTGAAAGAAACTATTGAAGAACTTAGATGTGTACAAGCTCAGGAGGGTCAACTCACCACTACAGGTAAAGGACAAATAAGGAGATTAAATGCCTCTTTTCTGAAGTTTACAGGAGTTTTCTGTAGAGTATTAAATGTGTTGTTTAGCACAGAATAAATTTAAGCTCCTCTAAAATCAGTAGTGAAAAACTTCTTCAACTATTCATAGCTTCATAAGCAAGCAAAGGCTTCAAATGTTATTTCAGTCAATCAGAAATTTTAGTCTCCTCTGCAGTGGGATATTTTTATGATGTATATCTGATCTCTGTGTAGTTACATAATTTTCTTTAGAGAGATATTTTCTCATGTTTCATTTGTAATAGTTTATTCCTATATGTAATCTTGTGTACCTTTTGTAGTTCTTAGATAAGATAATAAGCAGAAAATAAACTGCAACATTATTTCTTCAGAATGGGTGAAGTAATGATTCACCAAATGAAATGGTGCCTGTCTGTCAGTCTTGCTATAGCCTGACTTTGTGTCATTGTACGTTGTCTAGCAATATTCCAAAACTTCTAGAACAATGCCTACTTACTGTCATGTAAAGAAAGTAAATGATGTGCTTTTCCTTACTCAGGATTGATGCCTCTGGAAAGACAAGAGCCTTCAGACAGTTTAGCAGCAGAAATCAATACTCCTGAAATAAAGTAAGCTAATGTGTGCTTTGTTTTACTAACCTTTACAATGGTCAATGGCAAGTTAAATATCAGTCAGTGTGCCCTGCCAGCCAGGAGGACCAAGGGGATTGTCCTGCTCTGCACTGGGGCAGAAACCTGTCTGCAGTTTTTGGTGCCACAGTATGAGAAGGTCCTAATGCTCTTAGCATACAACAAAAAGCCACAAGGATGGTGAAGGGCCTTGAGGAGAAACTGTGAGGACTAGCTGAGGTCATTTGGTCTGCTCAGCCTGGAGATGAGGAGACTGAGCAGAGATCTTATGGTGGTCTTCACCTTCCTCAGAGGAAGAGGAGGGACAGACACTCTCCTCTGTTGTGACCAGTGACAGGACCCAAGGGAATGGTCTAAATTTGTGTCAAGGAAGGTTTAGGTTGGATATTAGAAAAAGGTTCATGTTGTTCCCCTGTCTTGATTGTCTGGAGCTTGATGATGTTACCAAAAGAGGTGAGTAGTTGTGAGTAAGATTAAAGGGGAAGGCCACAAGGCAGATATTCCTGGTGGGTGTGTTACAGACCGCTGGTCTAGGATGCCCTGTACTTACATGCAGCTGGGAGAGGTCTTGAGATTGCTGGCCCTTCCTGTGGAGGACTTCAGCTTACCAGATGGCTGCTGGAAATGCAACACAACAGAAAGGGATCAGTCTAGAGGTTCCTGGACTGTGTGGAAGATAACTTCCTAACACAGCTGCTGAGCAAGCCAGCTAGGGAAGGTGTCTCAGTGGACTCTGGTGGATGATGTAATGATCAGAGGCCATCTTGGGCACAGCAAACGCTGAATGAGAGAGCTTTTGATTCACAGAGAATTAAGGAGAGAGGCCAGCAGAACCTCGACTTTAGACTTGTAGAGGGTAGACTTTGACCTGTTTAGGGGTCTGGTTGACAGAGTTGCTTGGGAGTCAGTCCTGAAGGGCAGAGGAGTCCAGGAGGGCAAGAAAGAACTGTTAATGGTGCAGGAGCAGGATGTCTCCATGTGCCAAATGATGAGCCATCAGGAAGACTGGCTTGGCTGTACAGAGAGCTTTGGCCAGAACTCAGGATAAAAAATATGGTATCATGTTGGGAAAAGGGGCAAAGCCAACTAAGGAGGAGTACAGAGATGTTGTGCCATTATGCGGGGAGAAAATTAGATGGGCCAAAGCCTAACTAGATCTTATTCTGGCTACTGCCTATAAAAGACAATAAAAAATGTTTCTATAAATACATTCACAATTAAATGACAGGTAAGGAGAATCTCAATCCCTTATTGGATGCAAAGGGAACCATACCGGTAGAGGACAAGGAAAAGGCTGATCTACTTAAAGCCTTCTTTGCCACCGTCTTTAATAGTAAGTCTGCTGATCTGGAAGACAGATGCAAGGAGCTGAATAAAGCCTCCACAATACAGGAGGAAACAGCTAATGACCCGCTATGCCACTTAGACACCCTCAAGTCCATGGGGATGGGTGGGATCTACTGAAGGTTACTGAGGGAGTGGCAGACAGGTGTTGCAAAATTCACTCTGAAACAGTTTTTGATTGTGAAATAGAGCTTTGTGATTTGCTACTGTAGCAAGTAGAGGCAAGAAAGAAACAAGAGGCAAGCCAAGCACGCAGAGAGTGACTCTGCCTGAGTGCTTCTACTTTTAAAGAGCTCAGGGTACCGCCCAATCTCTGCCGCCGTTCTCTTTTCCAGCTGCAGGAAGATAGTAACAATTTTGGGCACAGATAGCTATGGAATACAATAACATTTTGAGTTACCCAGGACAGTGTTGATCTGCTGGAGGATCAGAAGGCTCTGCAGAGGAATCTGAACAGGCTGTATCTGTGGGTGGAGGACAATTGTATGAAGTTCAACATGACCAAGTGCTGGCTCCTGCTCTTGGGTCACAACAAGTTGTGCAGTGCTACAGGCTTGGAGAAGAGTGGCTGGAAAGATGCACAGTGGGAAGTAATCGTAGAATCATAGAACAGCTTGGGTTGGAAGGGACCTTAAAGATCATCTTGTTCCACCTCTGCTGCCATGGGCAAGGACACCTTCCAGTAGACCAGGTTGCTCAAACCCCAATCCAACCTGGCCTAGAACACTGCCAAGTAGCGGGCATCCACAACTCTGTTTGCCATTGCCTCCAAATCCTCAAAGTAAAGAATTTCTGTTCAATATCTAATATAAACCACCCTTTTTCAGTTTAACACCACTCTCCTTTGTCTTGTTGCTCCATGCTCTTGTAAAAAATCCCACTCCAGCTCCCTTGTTGGCTCCTTTCAGGTATTGTAAGGCTGGTCTAAGGTATCCCTGGAGTCTGATCTACAGCCCCAACTCCCTCAGCCTGTTTTCATAGTAGAGGTACTCCATCCCTGTGATCACCTTAGTGGCTTCCTCTGGACTCACCCAATCTAGTTGACATCCTTCCCATGCTGGGAGCCCAGAGCTGGATGCAGTGTTCCAGGTGGGGTCTCAGCAGAGCAGAGCAGAGGGGCAGAATCCCCTCCCTCCCCTGCTGCCCACGCTGCTTTGGATGCAGCCCAGGACACGTTTGGCTCTCTGGGCTGGGAGTGCTCATGGCTGGGTCATGTCCAGCCTCTCACCCACCAGCACCCCCAAGTCCTTCTCCCCAGGGCTGCTCTCCATCTGTTTGTCCCCAGCCTGGACTGATACCAAGGGTTACCATAGACCAAGTGCAGGATCTTGCGCTTGGCCTTGTTGAACCTCATGAGGTTTTCATGGCCCCACTTCTTCAGTTTGTCCAGGTCCCTGTGGATAGCATCTGTTGTTCTGGTGTGGATTTGGGGGTGTTGGTTGACAGCAGCTGAACATGAACCATGAAGTGCTCAGGTGGCCAAAAAGGCCAATGACTTCCTGGCCTGTATCAGCACTAGAGTGGCCAGCAGGACCAGGGCAGGGATTGTCCCCCCTGTACTTGGCACTGGTGAGGCCTCACCTCAAGTTCTTTGTCCAGTTTTGTGCTGCCTCTCTACAAAAGGGACATTGACGTGCTGGAGCTTGTCCAGAGAAGGCCAATGGAGCTGGAGAAGGGTATAGAGAGTTAACTCCAATGAGGAGTAGGGGGGTTGTTTCTACTGAAGAAAAGGAGACATAGGGGTGATCTTATCCCTCTCTGCAACTACCTGAAAGGAGGAGGTTTAGATTGGACAGTAGGAATCATTTCTTCTCCAGAAGGGGTTATCAAGCATTGCAACAGGCTACCTAGGGAAGTGATTCAATCATCATCCCTGGAGGTGTTTAAAATATGTGTAGACGCGGTGCTTAAGGGACATGGTTCTGTGGTGGACTTGGCAGTGCTGGGTTTATGTTGGATCTTGATGATCTTAAGAGTCTTTTCAACCTAAATGATTCTGTGATTCTGTGTAAACAGACCAAGGGTGGAAGCGACTTGCTCAGGTTTATGCAGTAGTGCAGTGACAGCTGAGATTACAGTCTTTCTTCACACTTGCCATTAAGTTTTCATTCTCTGTGTTCACTGTATAAATTTGTTGAGTTGTACTTGGAGATCTGGTAGGGGCACTGAGGTAATTTCCTTGTGTTCTGCATTCTGCAATTACAGCTCCTTAAATTAGGTTTGTATTTGGGGATTTGAAAGTAAAATTGTTGTTGCAGCCATCTCCCTTAAAAATATGATATTTATGTTATTATGTTACTTCCTATGGTAAACTGTTTTCTTTGTTATAGATATTGTCATTCCTTTTTTTTACAAAATTGTGTTCTATGTGTTTAGGGAGAAACTCATTCGCCTTCAGCATGAGAACAAGATGTTAAAATTGAACCAGGAAGGTTCTGACAATGAGAAGATTGCCTTGTTGCAGAGCCTTCTTGATGATGCAAACTTACGGAAGAATGAACTGGAGACAGAAAACAGGTAAGAAATTTTGTCCTCTGTTTCAGTTGACTTTCCTACAGGCATCCTCAGGACAAGAAAGACATGGATTTAATGGAGTCAGTCCTGTGAAAGGCCACAAGGATGTGATTACAAGACTGCAGCGTCTTGTATGAGTAAAGTCTGAGGGATAGAGACTATGTAGCCTAGAAAAGAGAAGGCTTGGGTTAGATCTTATCAATGTATCTTTTCAAAGTGTCTGATGGGAGGGTGTAAAGGAGATGAAGCTCCAGACTCTTCAGTAATTCTCTACTAATACTCAGTAACAGGGCAAGAGGCAGTGGGCAGAGCTTTAAACACATATTTCATCTAAATGTAAGCACATACTTTTTTTTCACTCTGAGGGTTGCTGAATACCGGATTATGTTGCCTAGAGAGGTTGTCTCCATCCTTGTAGATAGTTAAAATTCAACAGGACGTGTTCTTGGGTAGTCTGCTCTAGCTGACCATGCTGGATTGAGCCAATCAGCATACAGACATCTGTGGGACCAGACAGAGAGCATGTGAGCATGCCACAGTATTTGGCTGATAGTGATGGGAGGCTGATTTCTATCTAAGCTTCGAATCTGTTCTTTATCTAATCTTCCTCTATCTTCCCCTTCAACGAGGGGAGGTGTCTGAAGCCTGAAAAAAGGTAAATACTGCACTCACCTTCAAGAAGGGCAAGAAAAAGAGCATGAAGAACTACAAAGTCTGGTCAGCCACAGTAATCTTTCTGGGAATTTCACAAAGCAAGTCCATCTGGAATCTATTTCCAGACACATGAGGGACAAGAAAGTAATTGGGAAATGTCAACATGAATTTATTTAGGGCAAATCATGCCCAACTAATCTAGTTGTCTTGACAATGAGATGGCTGCACATGTGAAGAAGGGTGAAACAGAGGACGGTAGTTAGCTTAGCTTTAGCAAAGCCTTTAATAAAGTGTTCCATGGTATCCTTATGTTCAGAATGGTTAGATATAAACTAAGTAAGTGGACAGGAAAGTGAGCAAAAAAATTGATTGGACAGCTGAGCCTGAAGTAGTATTGTCAGTGAAATGAAACCTAACTGGCAACCAGTTCCTCAGTCATCAGTACCAGGACCAGCTGTTCATCACTTTTATTAGCAACTTCACTGATTGAGAGGCACTACACACTCTCAGCAAGTTTGAGAATAGTACCACTTTGGGATATCCTGAAAGGGAAAGCTGTTATTCAGAGGAGCTCAACAGTCCAGAGAAATGAATCGTTGGGAGCCCTGTGGAGCAGCTCTGCTGCAAAAGCCCTGGGGTCCTAGTGGGTGGCAAAGGAGGATGTGTTGTCTGGGGACCTTGCAGTTGACTGTGATCTGGACTGTTCTCACTGAGGTGCAGGCAGTCAGTCTGGGAAAATGATTGTTCACCTGTCATCAGTACTTATGATACCACATCTGGACAGAGCATGTAATTTTGGATTCCCCAGTACCCAAGAGATGTGGATGTGTAGAAGTGCAACAAAATACTGCTAAGGTGAGAGACACTGGAAGGTGTGATAGGTGGGATAAAACTGAGAACTGGGTTTGTCCAGGCCAAAGAAAACGTGACATAGAGGAGACTGTACTGTGATCTGCATCTACCTCATGGGAAGGTAGCAAGAAGACAGATTTGTGCTTTTTTCAAGAGATTATTAGTGGAAGGACAGGAGACAACAGACAAATATGGAGTATGGGTCTGATCTCTAGAAGAGAAGCCCAAAGAGACAGACCTCTGTCCTTAAAAGTGTTCAAACCTAGTACTGGATGCAGTTGCCAGCAACCTGCTGTAAGTGCACCTGGTTTAAGGAGGAGGTTGGATCTAGGCAACCTGTGGACATCCCTTCCAGCCTACAGGTTTATTGGGTTCTGTAACTATGTAAAAGTGTAAGCTAGCAGCTCTCACACAGTAACACTGACTGTTAAAAGGTCTTCTTTCATGTACATAGAAATGATTTCTGCGTGCATTTATGTTGTCCTTGAGGAATATGGGAATGTTCTGGATGAACATCTGGATGTTGTAGTCTCTGAAACTGCTGTAAGCTCTAACTACTGCTGTAAATTTTTTGTGAGTAATTTACAGTATTGCATTTTTCGTGTAGATGACCTGGAAACACCGGACACTAAAAATCTGAGACTTCCTTTTGAAGTTTGTTTTTTTTTTTTCTGAAAAAAAAATACTGTCTCTTTCCTAGATTGGTAAATCAGAGACTTCTGGAAGTACAGTCCCAGGTTGAAGAATTACAAAAATCATTGCAGGATCAAGGTTCCAAAGCTGAAGATGTAAGTAGAAATGTACATCAAACTTACATTCCAGTAGTTACCATTTTGGAAACTTTCACCTTTTTGTGAAAAAAAAAATGTAAAAGAAATATACAAACTGAGATTTCTAATAGTTTTACATATTTACTTGTGTGGTCTTATCAATAAATTGTGCTTCTCTAACTAGGATGTAAGACAATTGTCTAGATTAGAAAACCATCCTATGTAGAGAAGGTGTCAGATATGTTTTATTTGAATAATTGTGTCTGTTGCAATACAAAACTCAGCATTAAAATTATTTAATTGGAATAGAGAGTTTTGCAGGGAATTGAGGAAATGTTGATTCTCCATGAATAAAGCATCTGAAGTTGTTTTTGGTTTAGTTTTCTTAATGAAAGTTAAGGCCTTTCCAGCCACTGGAAGGTCTGTAATTGTTCATGTAAATGTATCTCAGAATGAAAAAAAATGGCAGACCAAAATGAAAAAAAAGTTAAATAATTAGGCCCTCAACATAACACAGCATTTTCTGTTTCTGTATACAGAGTTAACTTTTAAATGTAAGAATACACACTGTAGCTGAGTTAGTGTGGAAAACAACTTTCAGTCTTCCACTCAAAAATTGTTTATTATCTCCTGTATTTCAAAAATGAAGCTCTAGAATTTTCTTGAAAGCGGTGATTTGTTGGACTGTACATGCATAGTGTATGCTCACAATCTCAGTGTATCATGTTGCTAATTGGCAACAAATTGTAATGTGTTGCTTTCTATTTTTGTGGGTTTGTTTTAACTAATTTATATTAAATAGTGAAAGTTTTATTAGTAGCTGCTCATGTTCATTTAAGAGTGTGTTAAATTTAGTTTATACTTTTCATTTTCAGAATAAACTATATGAATGTAAACCACCTAGTTGATTTCCAACAAGATTATTTTCCTGAGTAACTTAGAATGTGTTTTAGAATGCATGTTAAAATAAGTCTGTTCTGAGATATTGTTTGTTGTCTTGATTATTGCCAAAATCTTTGCAGGGTGAACAAGAATATGAAGGAATTATTCTCAGATATTGAGTATTGTAAATGATCCCTGTCTAACTGTATTCACATTTATTTACTGCAATTTAGTTGTGTTTCTTTTGAGGCACTGATTGGGGCAGTAATTTAGGGTGTGTCTGAACTCATGGCTTCTGTGTACGTCTGACCATAGCAGTGGTGACTTACAGGCACTGACCCCATGGTCTGTTTTGCTGAGCTCGATGTGTAGGATTTCATTTACTCTTAAGGAAGCAAAAGAGTGAGTGTAGACTCAGGAAAGTATTAAGGATGCAAGAACCTCTGATGTGGTCTTCATGCAATCTCCCTGACAAAGCAGAGCAAACCTCAGAAGTTAAACCCAGCTGCTTAAGTAGATCAAAGTTGTGCTAAGACTACCTGAGTTACCTGTAGGATATCCATACAAAAAGAGTGATTGTTCAGAAACATATGAAAAAGCAATAGGAGAGACATGGCATACAGTTCACCAATACATCATTTTCAGCTCATTTGCTCTGTTTTTTGCTGTTTTTCTGCAACAATGCGCTGAAATCCCTATTTTTACATACTTATATGGTAATTGTACTCAATCCAGAAAATTGACACTCCATTTTAATTCAATCCAGAAAGGTATGATGAAAGCTCAGGGGTTTTTTTTTGTTCGTTTTTTTATTTTTTGTATTTTTTTTTCATTTAAGTTTTGTTTGGTTTTAAATCTGAAATTATTTTTAGACGTGCCCAAAAAAACGTAGAGGTACTGTCCTACTGCAGGCAAGTGTCCTTGCGGTGATACACGGTGTGTGCCAAGGTCCACATGGGCAAGCAGTTCTGATTTTATACTGAAGTGCAGTGGAAGGTAGCTGTGTGCCATTGGGCCTGTAATGGGCACTGACACATTCTGCTGGGATTACTGATTAGTCCGTCCTGGGTGTTACTTTGCTAGCCAGGCAAAGGCCTCCTTACCCCCGTCCTTCAGACTACAGAGTCAACTCAGGTATGTCTGGTGTTCTCAGAATAGGTTTGATTTATTGTCTTCCAGAACGTAGTAGTTGTGCAGGACTACTCAACAGTTACCTGAACAGCTTCGACTACATCATTTGCATGTCTTACCACTGTCTTATATCATCTTTATTCTCCCGTTCTCTGTCCTAATCCATTCCTATATAAACACCCTGCCTTTAGTTACTTCTGCCCCACTTGTTGAATCCATCCCACGCCTAATGTTTTTCATATTGTAACATGCAGTCTTGGCCTTACATGCTGTTACTGATACAACACCTCCCTGAAAGGTCCCCAGAACTCTGTTACCTCTTCAGTTACCCCTGAAGTTCAGCCAGTTTGTTCGTTTGGTGAGACATTAGAACAGGTTGCCCAGGGAAGTTGTGGATGCCCCATCCATGGAGTATGCAAGGCCAGGTTGGACAGGGCTCTGAGCAACCTGACCTAGTTGAAGATGTCCCTATTTGTTCCAAGGGGTTGGACTATGTGACCTTTAAAAGTCCCTTCCAATCCAAACCGTTCTATCATTACTGTCAGCATCCTTGAAATCTGACCATGCGTTATGGTACTGTTATGGAACTTTCACCACTTCACAGTGTTGCCAATCTCATCCAGCAGTCTTCTGTAGTGATCATCCATAGTTTGCCACACCCTGCTAAGTTAGTTTAACCTCAGACCAGAGTTTAGCCCTTCTGCCCATATCCTTAACATGTAAAACAAAACCAAATTTTGCCCTGAAAAGGGGGACAGACTTGTTCCTTTGGCTTGTTTAAGCATGAAGGAAACTTCAAGCAAAAGTACTTTTATTTCTATAGTTTTTAGGAGACTCATCTTCCTATGAGATAACAACAATTATACTAATTACATTTTAGATTTGTATATGAATCTTTAAAGCTTACTGATACTGCAGAAATCCCTGAAGTAATGTTTGCCCATTTTTAGAGTGATCTGTTTGAATTTATCTGACAAGTATGTACAGGATCTTTGGGTGCCTAAAATGGTACACTGAATGTTTTAGTATTTTTCCTAATCATGTGTCTTGGGTAAATTAATGTGGGTAAACTCAGTTCTGCTTCTTTTAATTGTTTGTGCTGTATATCACAATTAGTTTCTTGCTTGTGAGAACATGATCTATCTAGATGGGAGAGGGTTTACTCCCTCAGCAGTGCAGGCACTAGGTAAATAATACACCAGTGGAATCAGTGTTGAGTAGTAGTTGTGTCTGTTTCAAGATAATCCCAAGTGCAATACAAGGATTGCAAAAGAAAAGCGGAGTTCAGTTTTGATTTTCCTATCTTAGGGAAATGGGGACTGCTTCCGCCTTTTCCCCTTTCTTGTCCCAGCCAGCTGGCAGTCACCTAAATGATTGATGTAAGTGATGGGGACAGTTCAAATTATTTGTGACTGATAAAGATGCATACAAATATTTTTTTGTTACAGAAAAGGTGGTGTTGCTGCAGTTGTTCAGAGGACTGGAAAAGAAAAAAGCCAAATGGTCAAAACCTGCAGAACTTTAGCTGCTGCAAATTTCTGACTGAAGTCAATAGAGCCATGTTGACTTGTTTATATGGCTCCCCGCCTTTCTTGTCAAGCGATAAGAAAATCTCTTAAAATAATGAAAAAACACACCCCAGGAATGTGATCAAAGACAGTATTTTGAAGTATAACCAAACTAAAATTCTTTTTGAGTGCAAACAGTAAATTTTTCTGTTAGCAAGGTGTCTAAAACCTTTGTTGAAAGAACATTGGAGAAAAATGAATGAAGTAATTTGTTGATGATTTTATCTTATATTTTGATGGTGTTTTGGACCATCAGTCAAATGCTAAACCTCCCATGTGATTAATACTGGATAAATACAAACCAAAAAGGCAGTTGCAGATTTAAATATTCTACATTTGCTTTGTATTCAGTCAGTGTGGCAATAACACAGTTCAGCATCACACCACAAAAAACACCTGCATCTCTTAGTTCTGATTGTAGCCCAACAGACTGGCTATTTTCCTCCATTTTTTAGTTGTATGATTTTTATTTTAAAATTACTTTCCAAAACAGTAGGTACTCTCCTTTGGAATTCTGGTTTAAACACAATGATTTGTAAATGTGCTTTTTTATTATTTTTTTATTTTTGGGTTTAGTGACGTGTTTTAGAATATGTTACAGGATGAAATTGCTCATGAGAACAGAGGAAAAAATTGCACATGCGTGAAAAATACACAGCTTTAACTTTTTCTGTTCATGACTTTCTAAATAGTTTCTTCTGTTGGCTGCTGTTTTGCTTTATACTAATGTCATCTCTGTTTCTTGGCATGGGCTTCTGCTCAAGGCTATTGTGAGTATGGCTTTCTATTTACTTAACACTACTTTCAGTTTATAGACATTTATTGAGTTTGGGTTTTTTTTCTTTTCAAAAGATACTCACTGTGTATGAAGTGAGTTTAAAATTACTTCTAAGTTTTTATTCCAAGAGCTTATCTAAACGTGATTTAGCCAGAAAGTGGAACACTGTAAGTTGTATGGTGATTTTTATGTGTCTGTAATCAATAAAGATAAGAAACACAAAAAAGGTGACGTTTTTGCTACATTCCAGTTAGAAATAGTCTACTTCTTCTAGTTTCTGTGGGGATGGGAATTTACTTCAACTAATTTGCTACGTGTCTTCATGCAAGTTGCAATGCAATATTGGTAGGACAGCTCTTCTTGCAAATTTGCTGCACTTTCCAATACAAAGTACTGAACAAATTAAAACAATTGCCATAGAATTCTGTCATTTATGGATCTTGCTTTTATTGATCTAGTTCCTGGGAAAATATTTGTGAAGTTCTAAAGGGTTCTAATTTTACTAAAGTCACACAGCTGTGAACAGAAAGGTTGCTGCCACAGAGGCTTTACAGTTGTGATTTAAAGCTGAAGTAAAAAAGTTGGATTTTGGTTAGAATGTCAAAATTGCATGTTTAAAAATAATTTTTAAATATGTTAAAGCTTCACAATATACTAAAACAAAACATTTAACTTTCTATTTTAGTCAGTTCTCCTGAAAAAGAAACTTGAAGAACATCTGTAAGTATTTTTGTTTGCCTATTTTGTTTGTGGTTTGAAATGACGTGTTTCCTATATGGCAAGGAAGGCAGACAGTCATTAATCATGGATCTGGAAAATATGCAACTAAGAGACACTAGATAGCACAGGAATATTTGGGAATCTGCTGTTCAGATTCTACTTCTTTCCTGTAGAAAACCATTGTGAAAGTAAGGGTGATGAGGGAACCATCATTTTGTGTTGGGTAGAAAACTTTGCTTAACATTGTGCAGATCTTTGCTCAAGAGGACTATGTAATTTTTTTCTGAGGAAAGCATGTTAGTATAAGAAAAATTAATTTCTTTACTGTTTAATATGCATTATGGCATAGAAGGTAATACTTTAGGAAGAGCTATCATTTTATTGTGCTATTTTTGCACATCTTTTATTTCCCTAAAAGAGTATTTGCTTTCTGACTGGCTTGCAAAAAGAAGTTTCTGTTGCCTTTGGTTTTAGCAGTTCTTTCTCAATGTAATATCAATTACAAGTATTCATTTTAGGCCCTCATTGTACAATTAACTCTAAGTTCTAAATTAAGTACAGTTACTGACAAAGAAGCTGTTTGCTGTTGCAGTTTTCCATAAAGAATGATGTTTTTAATCTTATCTAACAAATATTTCTACAGTGATATTGTCACTTGTCCTTATGCCCCACAGAAAAAAATTAATCATGCCCTTAGAAATAATCTCTCTCTGAGGATTTTCTGTACTGCTTAATGCTCATTTCAAGCACAGTAATACTATTGGGGAGACAATATGTGTTTTTGTGGTTGTAACAGTGAGAAGCTCCATGAAGCTAACAATGAGCTACAGAAGAAACGAGCTATTATTGAAGATTTGGAACCAAGATGCAACAACAGTTGTGAGTTACCTGTGCAGTCCATTTCTCTTTTTTTGTAAATTATTTCATATGCAACATCGTTAATTATAATACCTAAAGGAGGTGTCAGGTAAGCGAAATGTACATTTTTAATGGAAGTGACATGTATGTTGTTAATTTCTCTGGAAACTCTGGTGGCCAAAAAGATGCTTTTAACACTTGAAATGCATGGGATCACATTTTAGAAACCACTGTAATAAGAAATCATAGAATCATAGAATGCTAAGAGATTAGAATGAACCTTAAAGATCATCTAGTCACAAACCCCAATGACACTGGCCGTAGAAAGACCATCTCACTACCATACCTGCTGTTAAACCTCAGCTGTCCAGAACTGTCCTGTCTCATAAGTCCCTACTGTAGAAGATCCTTGCTGCTGTCACTGGCGCATTTTTACTTCCAATGTATATTCCTTCAATATGTTTTCAAAAATGCGTTGTCATTTGAACAAACTTTCAGTTACTGGTCAAAGAGAATGTAAGATATGTATCATATTGCTCAGAGGGTATGCAGAACCCAGCATCTAGTTGGTTTTTAGCACATAATTGCTACATTTTTTCCAGAGAAGTAATGAGGGAGGTAGTCTGGTTTTTTTAGAGGACTAGTTACTATAGAACAAGGCAAAAGATTGTAACCAGTGGCAGCTTTTCATGTTTATGGTAGAATTATTTTAATCATAGTGAGATAGAGGAAAGAACAGAAAAAATATAATTTTGTTTTCTGAGATCTGAGAAGTTGTATAGAAGATGTAGAAGTAATAGTGACTTGACATATTCTTACACCAACACAGGAAAACTCTGTGCAATTAAATTGTCCTACTGATCTCGATTGCTGCTTGAGAAAATGTGAGGGGGAAGTTAAATTTAGTATATTCATGTTACAGTTTGGCAGATTTAAGCAGGAGTTGTGCCTATTAGGAATTATTGCTATTACATAAAATAAGAAAAATCATATTTCTCTGTATTACATGCCAAGATATTATAGTAGCTGTAAGTCTTTAGTAAACTAATTTTCTAAATGTGTTCAGTAATGATTGCTTTATGATTCAATTTCTCTTTATTTGTCATAATTTTAAAAAGCAAAATTATGTCCCAAAAAATCCATTTAATGAGATTTTATAGGAGTACATATTTTTAATGTGTTTCTGAGCTGTACAGTAATTAAATCTATGATATGTGCTACATCAGGTTTCTTATGCCAGCTTTTCTTAACTGAAATATATTTTAGCTGTGTCTTAAATATCTCTTGTAAAACATGAAAATATGTGCAATGTAATGATGTTATTTTCCAATGTGTGCATCTCCTGACATAAAGCACTTAAAATTGAGGAATTACAAGAAGCTTTACGGAAAAAGGAGGAGGAAATGAAGCAAATGGAAGAACGATACAAAAAGTATTTGGAAAAGGCCAAAAGTGTAAGTAGATGTGTTCCATGTTAATGATCCCTCTCTGACAGAGACTGTATTACGTGTCCACTCTGCGGGAATAAAAATGAAGGAGGTATCTGTATACACACTTAACATGTAAAAAAGAAGGAAGGGCTATAGATTATCATCTTATTGTTTCAGAATTTAATATGGATTAATTTTTCAGAAGATTACCCTCTTTTATTGATGCTTTTTCTCAATAAGGTGATCTTTTTGACTGGATCACCTTCGACAGCTGTTACATGTCTCTGATGATGTTCAGCATTCTCTTTGCCTTTATTGCTTAATAAATGCTTCTGTTGAGAAGGTGACTGATATTTAAGTACTGAGGATATGAGTATACTACTAGCTTTGAAATAGCTATATTGTGGTCTTAATCATAGTCCCATTTCTTCTCTTAATATACTTTGCTATTTTGAGTTTCTTATAAGCTTATCAGTGTCTTGGATACGTATCATTACATTGGAATCTGTAAGTAGGTTCCTAACTTGGCAAAACTTTATGCTTTCTTCCTTCACTTCTGTGGAGTTTTCTGAGTGACTTTTTGTGAAATGTCTTCAGGAAGTCTTAACAAATTTCTCCTCTGTCCCTTCAACTCCCCCCTCCGATTTTATATTGGTTGTTGTGTCTTAGAGTGTATTCTACTGAAAGACAGATTTTCCCTTTACAGTAAGATTTGTTTATTTTTATGTACTGTGTTACTATAGGGTATTTTATGCAACAGTAGCATTAATTAGTTAGGTTAATTTTGTAATCTTTTAATCAATTTTCATTTTGAATTTTATTTGTGTTTGGTTTGGGGTTATTTTGTTTTTTTTCTCGTTGTTGTTACTGATGGGTTTTAGTGCAGGGTTCTTTGTGAAGACCGGTAGAATCATTATAGTCTTCCACTATGGAAAGTATATCCAGGTCTTATGAGTATTTCCTTAGAAAAATAACATGCTTTTATAGAATAGGATAGAATCATACAATCATTTAGGCTGGAAAAGATCTCTAAGATCATCAAGTCCAGATTCTGACTGGTCATGACTCTCTTAACTAGACCACGGCACTAAGTGCCACATCTAGTTCCTTGAATGCCTGCAGGGATAGTGACTACACCACTTCCCTAGGCAACCCATTCCTATGCTTAACAATCCAACCTAAACCTTCCCTGGCACAGGTTGAGACTATGTTGTCTCATCCTGGTTGCCCAGGAGAAGAGGCCACAACTCTCACCTGGCTACAACCTCCTTTCAAGTAGAGTGTGATAAGGGCTCCCAGAGCTTTCTTTTCTCCAGGCTAAAGACCCCAAGCTCCCTCAACCACTCCTCATAGGATTTATATGTTTACCATACACTAAAAATGTCTCAATAAAATTTAAAGCATTATTTTATTATTTCAGCATTTATATTATTTCAGCATCTGGACACAACTCAGAAATAGGCAGAAGGACAAAAGATGAGAAGTGTTATTTCTGTATAGCCAGAGGTTGTTAAAAAGTTTCAAGCCATTTTCTATTGAAGGTTTAATGATTCAGGCAATTTGCTGGATTTGTTCTTGGTTTAGCTTTGTTTGATGACACATACGAATGTACCAGGTGTCCCTTCATCTTTTTAGTAGCATATTGATTATGCATGTGCCACAGAGTGCTTCTTGGCTTAACAGGGCCACCTAGAAATTACAGCACCTGGTACCCCAGGTAGGTGAATCATGGCAAATATCCGTAAGGACAGAAGCAGTCCTTCCTCAAGCAGGGGAAATTCACAGGCAGGAAAAACATAACTATAAAGAGAGAAACCTTATAGATGTTTCTATCGCCGTGGCCCCAAGGTAATGTAGCCTGTGTTGGGAGCTACAAATGTGAGTCTGGGTTACTGAACTTTTTAGGTATCACTTTTTCTTATCAGTAGTTTTGTTTCACAGTCCTGTAAAAGAGGGCCCTGTTCAGATGCTCTAATATGTCATGTTTGATGATAGAGGTAGAGGTATTTTAAGTCACTTTTTTTTTTTTATTTCTTAACCTGACTTAAAAGGTTTTAATTCCTTAACAAGATTGCTTTTTCAGGATTTAATAAAAGCAAACTGGTTTTCTCTTACAGGTCATCCGCACATTAGATCCTAAACAGAACCAGGGTGCTGCTCCTGAGATTCAGGCACTGAAAAATCAGTTGCAGGAGCGGGACAGAATGTTTCATTCCCTGGAGGTAGTAATCCTTGTGTTTTGTGGTAAAAGCTCATTGTTTTTTAGTTAGAGACTAATACTTCTATTCTACTTTGGCTTTAAATATATGGGTTTTTTATGTTTTATAGAAAGAATATGAGAAAACAAAAAGTCAAAGAGAAATGGAGGAGAAATTTATCGTTAGTGCCTGGTACAATATGGTAAGAATCTCCCAAACCTTTAAACTGAAAAGAAAAAAAAAAGGAAAGAAACTGTTAATCCTATTTGTTTCTGGCATGTTTATAACAGCATTCATTCATTTACGGTATTTTTGTTTGAAAAGCATTTTTCAACACACAAACACAGAAACAAATACTTTTTAGTAATTTTAAGTTATCTCTATGTAAGAGCATGTTCCTATAATAACCTTTGGGAAAATAAAGAAAAGGTTTGTAATTTTCAAGGTTTAAAATCGGAAATGGCTCAGATCACTATTTTGTAATCCCAGCCCTTCAAATGTACTCATGTGCTCAAATGTACTTTGATTCACCACTCTCCAGTCTCCCAGTTGTTTCTAATGAAGGGGCACAATCAAAGCAATTCAGTTTACTTGCAATTCATCTTAAGTGCTCTGAGAAAAGATCCCTTTAACTTGGGTGCAAATTTAGCCCCAAAGAGTGAGGGCAGCAGCAAGACCCTTACTTAAATTATTCAAAGAATAAGTTTGAATAGAAGATATGATCTGTGCAGCCATACAGCTTTTGCTGGGCCTGTGTGCCAGGGAAGTTGTCACCCGCATCAGATGTTTTCCAGACTTCCCTTTGGCAGACCGGTTGCATCGAAACTTTTCTTCATATAGAAAGACTCCTTGACATCTGTAACTTTCACTCTGCTCCATCATAGAATTCAAATTCCTCCTCTCTCTATTCCTTTGGAAGAGTTTCATTCTTGCTGTTCAACATTCTTCTTGTGTTCGTGAATAGCAAGTCTAAACTCAAGCAGAGTGTTTGAATTGTTTACATATTGAAGGTATTTTCAAGTCACCAGTGTCCTTGGCCAATTTTATAACATTAGTCCCACTAACAAGTAGAAGACAAGCCTGAGGTAAGACCCACAGTTCAGTGACCTATCATGAACACCAAGATGGTCACTGATAGCTTTGTCTGTATCATTCTTTAATGAGCCTCTGCTTTTATACACAGCTGCACTACCCACCACAGCTTTCTTAATTTCCTCCTTGCATTTTTGCCTGATGAGAACATACTGTCTCCAAGATATGCTTCTGACATATGAGCTGGTGTTTCCACTGAGGATGACAATACCTAAACTTTTTTCAGAACAAAAGTACTTTTCTAGCTCAACATGCTAACTGGGGGGAGCCCTTTTGAAAAGAATTATCTAATTGCCGTGAGAAGCATATTTTGAGTTCTTAGGTGGTTACTCTAAACCTAGAGAATGACTGGAGGGAAGGGGAAGAGTTCCACACAAAGTATTAGGAAGAATATCTTACCTTTGTCCTTGAAAATATGATGCTTTGTGTTTGGAATTCAAAATAGTTTAGTCAGTGTGAAGACTGAAATAATGAACAAAATGTAAATGAATAAAATTGTTCGGTGTTCTAGTATTGGTATTCACTGAGAATTTCTCTTTGTCTGTAGGGGATGACTCTGCATAAAAAAGCAGCTGAAGACAGACTGGCTAGTACAGGCTCAGGACAGTCCTTCCTGGCTAGACAAAGGCAAGCCACGAGCACAAGGAGATCTTACCCTGGTCATGTCCAGCCAGCAACAGCAAGGTAGAGAAGCCTTGCCCTTAGAAAGAAAACTGCCCTGTGATCCAGGCCACTTCTATTGCAAGTGACAACATTCAAGGAAAATAAACCAGCATCCTTTCTCTTTCTCCCTTGTTACTGCTATTATTTTACAGTTCAGGAAAGGCTTTTATTATGCTTTCTTATTGTTCTGTAATGCCCTCTGCTTATATTCTTTGGAGTTCATTTCTCTCTGCATTTTCTTGAACGTGCCAAAATTTTGAAAACATCTAGAGGAGTGCTGTATAATAACAGTCTTATTTGTATGAAGCCTGGTCTCCTATGAAAAACCTCATGTGGACCACATACAATATAGATTTCTTATCACAGTTGGTACTTTTGTGCCTATAAGTGTTGTTATGCTTTATAAGACTTTTTTCATTCAAAGGGAATTAGCTTTTTATTTCATCTCCTAACCTGTTGCTTCAGAAAAACGCTGAAATCTCATTAGAAAAATGCAAAGCTAGATTATAGTATTATTATGACATATATTTCATACTAAAAAATCCACCAATGCAAAAAAGAAATATTTGGGGGTTTTTTTAATCTCCTAAGTGCAAAATTTGCTCTTGTTCCTGGCATTTAGGGAAGCAGGATGGTTTTTTCCCAGGTTTTTCTTTATCAACTGGTGTTACCTCTTTTGCTGGTAGAGATGAATATTTTCAGATGGTTTGTTCCACTCTTCTTTGTCAAGTGTATGCTTAAATACATATTCTAAAAAGGTGGAGAAGTATTTAGAATGTGCTAATATGCTACTCTATCATCCATTTAAAAAGGACATTTGTTTTAAAATTTTATAATTATGGATGGTCAATACATAATGGATCAAGGCCCCAATTAATATTGTTACTGTATTCCAGTTGTCATTCCCTACCAAAAGACTTGCTTTTAATATATTGATTCAGGGTATAATTGTATCAGTTGCCTTACTAATGGTACCAGTGCCTTCAGGTGAGTTTATTGCTAACTTTGTTGGAAACTGGCTGTGATTTATTGTACTGCCTTTTTAGCATATAGCTGATTAGTTGTTTAACACCTTCATGTTGATCAGTGGATGGAGGCTCCTCCTGTTTAGGTTCTGTTCCTACAAAGTTGTGCTTTTTCCCTGACCAGTTCTATGCATTCCCTATCATTTTTGTCAAAGAACTGATGAACACAGAGAACCTGAGTATTGGCTGGAAGTTCATATACACACATCTTGTTGTGATTCAGTTTTAAACGGTTCTTATTTAGAGACTGTTTGGACCCTAATGCACATGCAGTCGGTTTATAAATTTATTCTTTCACCTGATTTTAATGTCCTCCTAAGTGGAGACATTGCTGCATAAATCCCTTTAGAGGAAAGACATACTAGCATTTATCAATTATCTGAATGTGTGTTTCAATTCAAAACTTGGGTAGAATGAGCAAAGGGTAATTGAGATGAGCAAAGGGCAATTAAGACAAGCACACCTATATTAAAGGGTAATAAACAGGGAGATGACATTTTTAGTTACTATTGTTTTATCCTCGAGTACATAATCTCTTTTAATCTGGGCTAAGAAATGCATTCAGTGTCTGAAAAATATTTTCAGTTCCAGTTACCCCCACCTCCCAGAAAACAGATGGTGAATTCTACATATAGTTTTGGCTTGTATTCCTCACATTTGGAAAAAAATGGTTTTCTAAAAATTTTCTGTACTTATGCAGTGTATGACTGGTATGGGCTGTGCTTGCAAAAATTAGATGAGACATTGCACGTTTCTTATGTGCAGAAAGGTAAAAATGCAAAAGGACTTGTGGATAATTTCTGTAGCTCAGTGAGGTGATACACTCAATCTTCCGTCTCTTACTGAGGTACAAAATGCTCTGTATGCAAAATGCTGTCTGTAATTATCTATATGATTATAGTTTGTGTGGGATATCTTTTACTGAGCTTGTTGGGCAATTGACTTTAGTAACTTGAAGAACTCTTTACCACATATTATATGTGAACAGGAGCAAGACCACTCCTCTGAGGGAATTTGGTGGTCCTCTTTGAGGTTACAGCATTTTATATCACCCTGAACAAGAACCTAAGAATATCTAAAGCTCCATTTTTATTTCAATTTTAATCTAGCTGACTTTTTCTGTTACTAAACTGCCAAGGGCTCTTTGTGAAAGAAAGGGATGGAACCTTAATGCAAATTCTAATTCTTAATTTTTGTCTAGCAATTTAATTACTTACTGCTGTTAATTAGGCACAGGTCTAAAAGAATTTGAACACAATCAGCACAATAGAATAAAAGTAATTGCCTTTATTTTGTTAGTATTTGTTTTACTGTTTTGCCTCCAAAGTTCTGATGACAGGCTAATGCCCCTGAGAGTTAGGAGATGAACAGATGCTGGTTAGAAGCCTTGTCTTACGCTTTTACTTTCCAGTCTCTCATGGCTTCTTTTGCTTCTTGGTGGTTGTTGGCTTTTCTCTTCTGCTTTGTGGTTGTCTTTCCTTTTCCCTTTAAGACACTGAAGTGTTTTCTGTAGTTCCCTTCAAAGATAGATAGCATCATTATATAGCATCAAAGAGCAACACAAGACTCATATTGAATCTGAGCTTTACTGTTGCTCACAGTAATTGTTAGGCAAGTGAACAATCATTTTGTCTTTGAGAATTTACAAACATGCAGAAATTCTGGTATTTCCCAGAATTTGTGTTGTATATAAAAACCTAAAAATGTATTACACTCGTACAGAAATATACTCGGTTGCTGTCCAGTTCCATGAAGTCATTTGTTCTGTCTTCTATTAGTGATTAAGAGGAGTTCAATTCTTTCTTCTTCAGTGATTTACTTCTTTAATTTGCTGCATACATCCTTTGTTAATCTTTCTGTGTGGATGAATGCAAGTAGTGAACATCATTTAACCTTCTCTTTCACAAGAACAGCTTCTTTATTCAAAGAGTTCAGCTTCATTATTTCTCTTGCTTATTACATAGCTTTGTAAGCAGTGTGTATTAGGAAAAAGGAGGAGTTCACACTGTGACTCCAGGGAATAAACACATATATAGGGGAGCTACCAGTGAATGTTCTCTATTTGTCTTACCTTGAGTAATAGAAGAGTACAAGCAAAAACCCCAACCTGTGAAACAGAATTCTCTTGGTATATTATATAATTATGAGAAGTTTTTAGGAATACTTTTTTTCCCTGAGGCAATAAAGACTATTTACATCAAAACTGTAGTGGCAGTTACTAAGCCAATGCTATATCCTGTCCTGATACACTACAGAAAAAAACCCCCACAACTGAGCTTTAAGAGAAAAGGTTCTCCAGGGCAAAGATAAAACAGCTGAGGAGTTAATGAGAGTACTTTTCTGGGCACTGTGCTGAGGATCTGCCCAGAATAATCTTTCTGACAGATTTTAACTATTGCCAATGGAAGATAACATATAAATGGATAAATATTTTCATTGTTCAGAGTTGAAGCTTAGTTTCTGACTTAAAAGGATATATGTGCAGTCCAGTTCATGTACTTCTGTGGCGAGTTAAGTTTTTAGCATATCTGATCATTACAGAAAAAAAATATTCAAGTTCTGTGTTTTCTTGATAGCAACACATAACCACTTGGATCATAACATGTATTTTCTAAGTGCTGTGAAAACTGAAGTAATCTGATTTAAAGGTTGTGTGTTCCACCCACAGCACAATGGAATATACACCTTTATGAATTGCAAAATAAAATTAATATATAATGGCTATAAGATGCCTTTCATTCTGTTTGGAAATAATCAAATGGCAATCTAGTCCTGTTCAAGTGTTACTTGTGTTAGCAGTAATGCTTCTGCAAGTTTTCCATGGCTCTCCATTCTGTAAGGAGCACAGGCATTTTTATATGTATGACAGAATTAACAGTGAATATTCCTATTACTGCTTTATTATGATCTCAAATAGCAAGTGGTGTGTGTAAGCTGTTAAGAAAATTTTAAAGTTTTTGGCAATTTTAAAGTCCTTGGTATTTTGACATGTGCAAGTAGTTTTTGTTTCTCCTGTCTTCTCTAGCATATGAGACTATACATTTAACAGCTTCCTGAATGATTTTTAGTGGGTTTAATTATCCTGATGTGTTGGCATTTTCTGTAGATTTGGTAGTTGAACGGTATTTTAATGTCCCCACTTGATTTTCTTCTTGTTAGTGATCTGGAGGAAGACTATCCTGAATGTGGCTAATTTTCTTTTTCTTATGAAGTAAAACAGTATTTCAGTTTTACTTATTGTATAGAGATTTTTTTATTCTTGCCCAACGTGTTGACTTTTTGCAAGGATTGATGAGGGAGGTATTTTTGCACTCAGTCAGCTATGCAATACTGACTTCTTATGGGTTTTTGCACATGTGTTTTAGGTAGAATGTGGACTCTGTGTGTTGCAGTAAGATTGTATTGATAAACTTATCTCCTAACCAATTTTAGCAAATTTTGCAGACATTTTCCTCATCTGGCATTGCATAAATAAATAGCTAAAAGGGTTTATCAGGATATATTCCAAGTGGTAAGGTTTTTTGGAGCAAATGTCAGATTCTGGGTTGGATCCTAGCCATGCCTCCAGTTTGTCACTCTTAAGGAATCAAGAACATATCCTGGCATGGCTGATTGAATTGCCTTACTCCTGTGATCTTTCTTCCCTCTGGAAGTCCAGAAAAGTAGCAGAAGTTTGTCAGTGACCCTGCAGGTTATTACTGAAAATAAGGTGGGATTTCTTTGGTTTGAAAATGGAGGAGACAGATGCAAGCAACTAGTCAGTAGAAAAATCAGGAGAGCAGTATATATTTCACCATTCTGCATTTTGGTGTTCATTTTAAAATGAGTGAAGAAGAACCCGAGCTTATTGAGCTGGGTTTTAATCTTTTTTATTAAATTTTAATTTTAATTGAGTAAGTATTAGAGGTTTTACCTGTGTATAAGGCAGAAGCTGTCATTATCAGCCACTGCAACCTCAGACTTCTTCCATCTGGTACAGTGAAACCCTGGAAATTTTGACTCTGCTGCCAGCTCCATTGTACCGTTTGGAGATGCTGAGGACTTAGCTAGCTTCATCATCTGTTTTTCTTTGACTATATTTTTGTGGATTCATTAAAATATTGGGACATAAATTTCATTTCTAAAATGCATCAGCTCATTGAATTAGGCAATGAATGAATGTCAACTGGGGGGCTCTAGGAAACTTGACAAATCATACTGTCCCATGGGGCATTGAAAGAGCACCTGGCAGTATGGCCAAGACAGCTTCACAGACAAATTGTCCTGGTGTCACATGGTAGTCAGTGGATCAGCAGGAACTTGTGCTGAGTGCTGTAATTGAAGTCCTCATCTGCTAGGGCTTCGCTGTGGTCCAGATTCTCCCTTCACCTTTGGGCTTTGCCAAGGTAGTGCAGGACTGCCCTGAGGTTTATTTCTGCATTAGTTGGCTCTGGTGGCAAATCAGGCGTTTGCTCTGCAGCTGTTTGCCGTGCACGTGAAGTCGTTTGGAAAATTGCATATTCTTCAGTCCCCGTTGCATGTGGTGTCACTTCTATACTGAAAGCAGATTCCATTTGTCGGATAAAAATTTCTTGCTGCTGTCTTGCTGCTGTGGGTCTCAAAGACTGATCCATACAACATGAAAAATACTGCTAGTAGAAGGAAATACAGGTCAGTTGGGCAGCCTTTCCTTTCTGGTGCTGACTTTTTTCATTGCTTTGCAGTAGAGAGGTCCTTTGCTATCAGATGATGTTAGAATATCACATTTCAGAAAGAGGAATGTGGTTGTTTTAATCATTACAAAAGCAGACATTTGTCAGCACTTTGAAGAACTATTAACTACTGTAGCATGGCACAAATCTGAAACACTGCAAAAGCAAGTATTTCCACAGGTATAGAGTAGTTTATTCTGGAAATGGAATTTGAATCCCCAATGATTACCCCTAACTTGAAGAGAAAAGAGAATTAACATGATGCCTTAGGTTTTAACTCTTATATTTTTCAAGTCTTGTGTTGCTTGGTGTGTAACTGAAGTTTGTTGTAGCCTGCTAACTTCAGTTCTCTTGTCATAGCAAAGCCTCTCTGGGCCTGCTCTCCAAAGACACCCAGGCTGTCCTGGGCCCAAAAATGTGTAAACCAACATCCTAGAAGGGGGATGAGCTCCAAGAAATGACATCATTAACTGAAATTTTAATTGGCAAATTTATGCTGATATGCAAACGAACCAAACGTATGAAGGTGTGGGGAACTCGTGACTTGTTGTCCATCTTGGGGTCCATTTTTTGGATATAGTCTTTGGCTCCCAGGGTGCCCCTTTGGAGGCCTTTCAAATAAATACCTACCTTTATTCCCTTATTCCTTGTCTAGTCTCTGTTTCGAGGTAGCCACTCAAGGCATCAAACATAAAGTCCAATTGTTACTGTTAGCATGCTCACGTTGTTAGCCTGATCATAAAAGTGGGTAGAATTTTTTGAGAAAATACCCAGTGGTGTAGTATTTATGGGCTTATAAAATAGTTGTAATGAGACCATCAGACTTTTGATTTGGATTTGAATATAACATCAATTATATAATCTAAAATATTGTAAAGCAGAGATTATTGTTCACAGCCACAAAAGGTTAGTAAGCTGGAGAGTAAACTTATTTCCTGGAGGCTTCAGTGGTTTTGAGAGAGATTTTAAAGCTTTTGTTTAGCAGTATCAATAAAGTCTTGGAATAATTATAAGCATTACATTATAAGGCCACAATTTTTAAAATTTATAGTCTGCTTTGTAATCTCTTTGTCACTCCTCCCTAGACACGTTGTCTGCTGCATAAACTGTTTATTTCTACAGATGCTGCAGATGCAGTGACAGGTTATGCTGAATGAATTTACCCTCACATCTTGCATCTCTGTTGTCTTCTATGTGTTGGTGCCTCAACACATAGCTTTAAATTGAAAAACCGACAGCTAGAACGTGGTGAGAATTTCTAGTCAGGAAAGGGCACTATCAGATAAATTTTTACATCCCTGAAAGATAATACAGTGTCCTGAGTTTACAAGACCTCTCAAAAGCACTGTTGACTCAGAGAGAAGCCTGCAGTGTCACTTCTGTGTATGTGCACCATACACTTGAAGGACACTTGAACCTCTACTAAATAGTAAGTTTGAACTAAATAATAGCCAGGTGAGACTAAAGGAGTAGATTATATTCATTTATGCACAATAGAATAGGTACATGCTTATGTAGCTTGAATGTTCAATTTTTTATAGAATAACTACAGTGGTATTCTTATTAATCCTGAACTGTGTAACTTTATGCACCAAGCAGTGCCAAGCAAGCTTAAAAGACAATGATTGCTCAAAATACACACCCTCAAGGTCTTTGAATGTGTTGAATGTGTTAAATTTTTTATTCCATTTGATATGTGTCTCTATGTTTCTGTTTATTTTTCAACTGTGATTAGTATTCTGGGTGGATGAATGAGAAGGAAAAAAAAGAGGGATACACAAGCTACAGGACTTGTAGCATAAATACTCTTCTTAATCTATTTAATCTGGATTGTCCCAAGAAGCATTCTTAGAATCATTTTTGACCAGTGCAATACAAGGGAGAAGGAAGTTGGGAAGCAAGCTCTAATTTCAGTCTGGTGAAGCCAATTTGCTCTTTGCAATATGACAACAAAAATGCACATTTAGTGCTGTGCCAGAGCTGTGTAAGGACATCTGTGCTAGCTGGGGGAAGGGGAAGCACCGTAGCTGTGTCAGTAAAGCATTCCATTCCAGTCACACTGGCCAGTAAAGGGTGCATCAGTGAGGATGGAGAGCTGTGCCAACCTCTCCAATTCTCTTCCAAACTTCTGCAGCATTGTGGAGTGCTCTCTTGACTGCTCAGTGACTCTACTCAGCTTACTTCAACAAGAACACATACAATTTTCTGGCAATTCAAACCTGTTTTGGCATGCAATGGATAGAACTTGCCAGTGCAGTGGGGCAGTGATGCTGAGCCTCACGCACAGGGTGAGCTCTGATGAAATTTAAATGCCTTCAGTGGTGCTCAGAGCTCAAGACAGTCGTTGTGACTCTTACTGTCTTTTAGCCTGCAAACACATGCAGTATTGGGTGGGCACCTTTCACTTTATCTTGCTTTGATTCTTTAACAGTTGTACTCACAGACAGCAGGAATGCCTGAGACTTGCTCATTGCCGTGTAAACTTACTTTCCGTAGCTTTATTAGTTAAGAATAGTGCCCTGAAGAATTTTACTCAGAAGTGTGTAAAATTTATTTACAGATAAATTTAGATATTGACCAAGGCTATTTTGTTGCTTTTTCCAATTATTGGCCTGTAACCTTCCTGTTAATTTGAAGAGTTGCTTGGCAAAGGTATTTTCCCTGTGAATTTGCACAACTCTTAAGTAGAGGTGGCCTTACTAAACTGCTTTAAAAAAGACCTGTTCTCTTCTCTGTTTTGGGGTTTTTTTTTCAACAGTAATATGTTATCTGCTTTTTAACTTTCTTCTTTATTCTTTTATTTGCAGTGATGTGGTTGCATGACCTGCAGCATTATTATAACAGGGACTGTTCAGTGCATGACTTGCTTTTCTGTCCAGACTGCATAACCAAAACTTAACCAGTTCTACACTTAAGACTCATGGCCATCTGATTTCAAAGGGGGATCTACTTGCAGAGAAGCTTACCATCCTGGGAAGTGGCTTTCCCATTTCCCACTTCCACTTACTCTTTCTCTTCACAAAAAGTCTCCTATGAGGCTAGAAGAGAGGAAATCCAGTATTCACAACTCAACAGGAGGCGTTCTGCAAACTGACAGAGCACTGTCAGCTCTCCATCTTACTTCTGCCTGTCCACTTTATTTAATTCTGATTAACAGTATTAACACACAGACTTCCTGCAACATTTTCATATACCGAACTATAAAAATCTAGTCTTAATGGGTTCCTAAAAAAGGCCTTTTGGTTACTGTTAAAATTTCAAAGCACCTGCACCCTTAAAGGATCCACTTTGAATCTTAAAACAAACAAAGTAAAGCGAAGGAGGTGTTTTACCAGGAGAAATGACTAATGAATTGCTGCTTGGCGATCCCATCTTCCTTAGAAAACCAAGCAAGTTTCATCTGATAATCTCCGAGCCAGGCAAACTACCGGGTGGTATTTTGTTCACAGGCACTGCCTGCTTCCTTAATATGTATATACACAGTAGTTTGTGGCTGTTGTATTTTTCTCTCTACATTTGAGCTGTGTTGTTGGTTTCTTTCAGAAACTTTTTTTTTTCAATCTGTGTACAATTGTTAAAACAATCTGAGGAAAGACCATGAATGGAGATAATTATGAAAGTCATCTACACTTTCAGTATTACGCAGACTGTCCTTGCCAGTTTATAATTTGGATCGTTTATCTTTCACCTGTACTGTTTTTTTCCTTTCTTTTTTTCTTTCTCCTGTCACAGTCTTAGCTATTTAATTTCCAATTGCACTAGCTTGGCTGTTTCTTTGTATTTTGAAGTTTAGCTATAAGATTTGCCATATGTAGACAGTGTAACTCAAAATGCTTTGTACTGCCTATATTAATTTAAAAAGCTGCTTATTTAATATTCCTAAATATCTGCACATTTGTACTACTGTATCTTTGTTTTGTATTGGACATCCAGTACTGGCAAGATTCAGAAGACGAGGGAGTGCTGTAGTGTTGTAAGTTAAGAGGTTTATTGTATAGGAGTTAGTATGTAACAGGGAAAGGGGCTTTCCAGCCATAGGACTTGCTGGAAAATCTGAGAAGTCTGAATGCCGAGTACCTTAAGCGGTTTGATTAAAATCCAGTTTTAGAGAAACCCCATTCTTGCTCACCTGGATCTTAATCCTGCAGAAATACTGATATGAACTCTGCTGCTTCCAGGAATTTTGCTTATTTAGGCAGTAGCAGAACCTCCAGCCCCGTTTGCCATGGGGGCACCCCCGTGCTGAAGGAGTCTCTGCAGTCTCTTCTGGTCACACACACAGTGCCTGCCTCGTCCCTGGCCCTTCAGGTGGGCTCTGACAGAGCCACCCCTCGTGCGCAGAGACACCCGCGCGTGTCCAGTCCTCAGGGATCCTGATCCCACAGTGTCCGTGGCCTTGTGCGGAATGGCTCGGAGAAAGGACAGACGTGCGCCCCACCAGAGCGGGGTGGTCTGCGCTGCCTGGCAAAGGGGTGGGCAGGCAGGAATGGGCTCCAAGCAGGCCAGGCAGCAGAGTGAAGGATAAAATTCAGATCCCAGTGAGAACTGTGGTGTTCTCCCTTCTCTGGATACTGTACCAGGTACTGTGGCTACCGGGTGCTCTGGCTGACAGCTGTCCGTCAAGGCTTCAGATGGGGATATGTCTTTCCTGGTCCACCAGGGCCAGGGACAGTGAAGTCTGATGTGACCTGCAGCCAGGATCTGGGGTTTGGTGATAATGAGTCAGCTACTCCTGCGGCAGAAGCAGCAGCATTTCATCAGACCGAGTCCAGTAGAGAGCTGACAGGTTTGTGTCTTTCCAGGTCCTAGCCATTGATCCCTTGTTATGTGTCAGGGCAAGCGTTAGTAGTAAAACTTCTTTTAGTTGGGTGTTAAAGGCATGGTATGTTTTTCATTTGCAAGTGCTGCTCCGGCTGGGACCACACCCTGCCCCAAGCCAGGCTGGGTGCAGGATCCCTGAAATCAGGGCACCGTGCTGGGCAGGAGGGGATTGCTTTTTTTGTGCACCTGCCTCCACGGGTGTCCCAAAGTGATGCCGAGCAGTACCTCATTTCTCCAAGTAGTCTGTGCAGATTAGAGACTAAGTATCAGTTGTTCTTGAGCCTTGATGACATTTGTATGTAAGTGTGTTTAGCTTGACAAAAGTTGTTTGAGTTTACTAATGCAACACATTGCTGGGCGGAGCCAGTAACTTTCAGCAAGGAGCTGGCGACTTTAATTAGATTAGCCTGGCATCTCTGTCATGAAGTGGTTGTGAGCTCTCAACTCAGAGCTGATCTCCAGCATGTCTCTGATATACTAACTTCATTTGTGCTGCATAGAAAACTCTCTTACCTTCTTAATAGCAGCTTGTTTGACAGTCCTGAATTAAATGTTGATCAATTATCAAAGTAATAACTGTTTGTGAAGTTGCCAGTGATATATTTTCTGTAAAAGAATGAATTCTTAGAGTGTCAAAACATTAATTTCCCATTTCAGTTCATCTGCAAATTGTGTAACTACCAGATTGTTATGGTAGCAATATTAATATACATACCTGTATATAGACAAAAAAAAAACCTCATTAATGATAATTGGAATCAAAAAGTTTAATATTTTTTCCCAGTCAAATACACTAATGCTTCCAAGGTGATAGAAGAGTGTACAGTTGTTAAACAAGTTGTAAATAAACGCTTATATAAAATGTAAATGCTTGTCTTCCCTTTACTTGGTACTTGGTTGTGAACTGAATTTCCTGGGGCTCTGCAAAGGAGGGGAAGGGCAGGTGGGCAGCACCAGTACGTCAGAAAGCACAACATCCTCACTTCTGCTGGGAACCATCCCATCCGGCTGCCTGAGCTGCGTGGCGTGGTTTTCCTCGCCAGGGGCCAAAGCCAAACGACCAAAGTAAGACAATTTTCCCTTGCCGATGGAAGCTTCACAACAGACATGTAGCTAAAGGAAAAGAGGCGCTGCTCATGTGGACACAAACATCTGTCCTTCCATCCTGCACTGATGAGCAGCTCTGGCATCTGGGGGAGGAGGAGGCCTGGGTGGGTCTCAGGACGGGCGAATGCTGATCTTTGTGAAAGAGAAGGAAACAGCCAGCAAGAGATACTGAGCCCACGAGTGCTGTGGGCGGTACTGGGGTTAAGAAGGGTGTGCAAACACCGTGACACAGCCCTCCGGGGCTGGTCTGTGAAAGGAACAGGATCAGAAAGGGGAGGGTGGCCTGGTGGCTGTGCTGCCAGCCCGGTAGTGACTGGGGAGCTTGTGAGGCCGGGGGCAGGCCAGGGTGAAGTGTTTGCTGGCTGGGCAGGGCAGCAGAGCCCCAGAGGGGGCGGCACTGTGTGAAGGCTGGAAGCTGCCAGAGCCTCACTTGCAGCTGCTTGTGATCCACTGTGGTCCTCTGCCCTCCTCAGTCCCACCTGTCACTCCTCTTCATCTTTGGCATGACTGCAGCGTTTCCTGTCTTTGACCATCATTCCCTGCCCTGTTCTTTCCCTCACTCCTAACCTCTCCTAACTTTTGCTATACGTCTTCTTCCCTTCCCAGCTCTCCCACCCCGCAGTGTGCTGAGAACCACACTGGTACTGCTTATTCTGGCCTCCACTCCCCACTCTCCGCCCTGCTGCCTGTCCACTCCTGCAAGGCCATGACTTAGGCTCCACATGGTAGGGGGGAATTGTGCCCCTTATCCCCCTGCTTCCTGCTGCTGGCCCAGCAGGGAGGATGCAGCACTTCCAGGTTCTCCTCCACACCCCACAGTTGCACCATCCCCCAAGTGTGCTTATGTTGCGTTAGATGTTGCAGGAGGCAACAGCCACTGCTGTGTTAAAAGGTGTGATGGAAGCACACTCCAGAAGCTGCACAGTTTCCCCCTTTTCCACTGTTTTTGTCCACAAATAACTTTTGAGCACCTATATACTATGGACATCAGGTATAATACTGCAACTAAATCCTTGTACCCATCGGGCTGTCTCAAGGCGCGTTGTGTAACAAAGCAGAGCGCAGCCCGCCGGTATCCACGAGTGTGTTTGGCAGTGGGAGGCAGCAGCACCCCTGGAGCAAGGCTCTGCGAGACCGGCTGCGAGGTGCGGGGCGAGGGCGCTGCCACCCCGCCCGCAGCGCGGGACAAGCGCCGCAGGGGAGTCCCCGCCCGGCTGGGCCTCCTGAGCTCCCTCCTCTTCCTCAGGAGCTAAAACAACACAGCAGGCTCCGCGCAGCCGAGTACCCTCGCGGCGAAGCAGGCTGGCCGGGAGTGAAGGTCAGCTGTGCCCGAGCAAAGATTAAGGGATGTGACTGGAAAACCCCCACGTACCGAGTGTACCCACTCCTTCCCTGGTTTAGTTCTGAGAGCCCCAGGAGGCAGTGGAGCCTCTCTGCCTCCTGGGACTTCCTGCTGGTAGCAGGGAATGGCCTTTGGTCCTTCACCACAGACAGTGTCTGAGAGCTGCAGCTGTGCACACATCTGGATGTTTGGTTTCTGCGACAAACTACGCTGTCCACAAACTAAAAGGGAGCACAACTCTGTGCCAAGAAGGAAACCCAACCAGAGCTAAGGTCAGAGAAGGGAAACTCTCCCAACCCCCAGTGCCAGGGAATCGATGAAGGCAGTCACAAGTAAAACATGAGGTGGGTGCATTTTCACCGTTTATCACACCATGTGCCTTTCTTTGGCTGTGACCCGAACCGAAAAAAGGTACCAAAACACCAACCCAGACCTCTTATTAAGGCAGATCAGAAGTTACAGAGCACATCGATACACTGAAAAGATTTCCAGGGACTTAAACTCCACTGTTTCCACCCTTTTTCCTTCCCCTTTAAACTGTTACAAAACATTGGAATGCCTGCATGTCTCTTCTGTCTGCCCCTCACCCCAGCCAAGGCTTTCTGGCAGCCCTGGCCAGAATGGAAGCTGGAGCTCCGCGGGCTGACAGCGCCGGGAAGGACACGGCGGGCACCGGGAGCGCGGCTGTCGGCAGAGCCGGGCACGGCACACACGGAGGGAGAACACACGGAGCTGAGAGAGGGAGAGCACAGAGCGCACACAGAGCACACGCACAAGCACACACAGCACAGCAAAGGCAGCTCGGACGTGCCTGTAGTTGGGCACATCCTCCCCTCTGCACCTGCACAATTAAACTCTCCTTGATCTTACCAGTAACACTCCCGGTTCCCAGGAATTTGTTGCCCAACAAACTTTTTTCCTAATGAACAGCTGTCGTGGGTTGGAGCTGAGTTGATTGACAAGTTTTGGATCCAATTGCTCTTCTCTGATTTTGCATATTTAAACCTGCACGTGGAGGCGCGGGAACTTCCCTTTTGATCCAGCTCTCCCGCTGGGAGCGGGGCGGGGGGGGTGAAGTGGCCCCGGTCTCCGTCTCTCAGAGCGGGCCCGAGCCTCCCCTCCCCCCGGCACCGCGGCACACGCCCCCGGAATGCTGCGGGAGAAACCCC